>NQII01000935.1:444350-511048 GCA_002778355.1 Clitarchus hookeri | reverse complement strand
CGACACCACCAGAAAGATCGGGAATCAAAGACGGAACCTTGGCCGAGGTTTGGCACAGAATGAATAACGGGAAATAGAGGTATAGGAAATTGCCGTTAGTTTTTTTTTCTAGAAAAAAAAAATTATAAAAGGAGGAGAAGCCATATTTTTGAATACTGACAAAACCGCTGTGTGGTTGACACTTCTANGGGGGGAGGGGTTTCTTCGATTCCCGCGATATAAAATTAATGGCGTTTACAATTCCGTTGGAGTTTTCCCACTTTTTTTACGACTTTCAGAAAACTCTCACCCTCGCCCAGGGTATACCGGGCGCGATTCTCAAGAATTCTCCTCCCGACTTCTGCTCCTTGAAACTGGTCTCTCTATTTCACGATTCGCCAATTCCTCTCCCCAACCCCTCTTCGCGTGGCAAGTAAGCCGTAATGTTAATGCTGTCTCGTAAAACGTAAACTCGGTGGTTTTAAAACTGGAGTTTGCTTCTAATTCGCCTCGACATATTTTAAAAGTTTTTATTCCGCTTTGGTGCAATGGAGACTGTGATGCAACATCGCAACGAATGGATACTTGCCTCGTTATCTCACTGTATCTTGATTTATGCAGCATAAAAATATTTATCGTAGCTTTTAATTGTAAAATACTACTCTACTTGAAGTTTAACCATTTAATCGTATCCGTAAGATACAGTATTTAATCTTCTGTATGTTGCAATATTCGGTCCTATTTCCACAAACGTTTTTCTTTAGGAAATAGTTTATGTCAGTCGACATTTTCTTGCTCTTTATCGTTAAGAATCATAAAGTGTTATTAATACTTTAGAAATATGTTTTCTTGTTTCTGGTAAATCTATAATGAACTGTAATGCTAGGCACCCTACACATTTGTGCCGTGAAATGTATTACACAAAATATAGTGGAAGGGCGTAAGTTTTACTTAGTATCGTATACAACGCACGATTTACTACAGTAGTTGGGGTAACTGATACTTTTAATGCAATATTCTAGTTTTTTCATATTTAATAATGACTGAAAATGGAAAAAGAAAATCCGGTTGATATAATGTTGAAAGAGGTACAATTTTAGGTGTAGGACAGTCACCATAATTAATAAATGATAACACGAAGTTTAAAATTGCATACTTTTTTAGTCCACTCTTCCACAGGCAGTTTGATAAAAGCAATTTCTCAGCTTTTATTTCATAATTCGCTTTAAAATAAATGATTAAATAAATATATAAAAACAATGTTAAACTTATTGTATTACAATGTTAAACAATTAAAAAAAATATAGTGTTAATGGGGACTTTGGCACATCGGGACCTGGAACCGGAGCGTGGGAGCTGTTCGCGCTCTGTCATTCTGGTCGGTCGGCGGCCATCTTGGATTAATATTATTTCGACCTTGACCTTGGAAATTTAACCCCAAAAATAACATAATCCAAAAAATTCCAAAAAACATACATAAAATATATTAAAAGTGATTAAAAATGTATTAAAAAAAACTTAAATTTTTGGATATCCCCTACGCCCTCCTCCAAATATAATTATTCCACCTCCTTAGTAGGAGCATTCCGCCGTATTGATAGGTGTAATCAGCCATTTTGATAGGCAGTCACAGTCACCGTCCGCCATCGTGGTAGGTGCAGCCATTCGCTATCTTGGTCGGTGCAGTCAGCCATAACGACAGGCGTCACAGTCACAGTCCGCCATGTTTTTTTATTTGTCATTTGTTTATACATTACTGGAGTTTGTCTCTCATCTTCGTTCAACAGCCATGTTGGTTTTTTTTTGTCATTTGTTTTCCATTGCTGTTGCTGTACCCAGCACTGCGCCAGGCAGATGAATGACTGATCCCCTTCACTACACCCTTCCAATATATAGAATTGACAAATTGCACCAGCCCTGATTCTCACTGGCTATATGCCCACCCCTTTCAAATATATTCTATTGCTCCACCAATGTTCCTCATTGGATTATTACTGGGGTGTTTTCGGATACCTTCGTTCCGACCAATCGGTGGCCTACTTCAATCGCGAGGGTGTATTGTTATTTTCCCTTTAAAAACTCTTTATAAGAAGCAACCTGAGCCCCCTAGCGAAATCACTAATTTTCCTCACTCTTAGAAATGTAGGCGTATTGTCCGAGCGGCCATAAAATCCTTTCGGCCATTTTGGCATTTGGAAGGGTGCACTCCCATAATGCCTTGGACAAACGGGACGGGTTACCATACCTGCCGAAATAATTTCCCCTGGTCTACGCACATTAAGAAATTACGACCCCATTCAATTATTCGCCGGACGAAGACATACGGGACTGCTTCCAGTGCAAGGAGTGTATCGAGGGCTGTACCACCTCGGTACCCAACACGCCGCATCGTAGGGGTTGGTACAAGGCCCGCCGAGCAGAACTCACGACGTCTGCGCCCGTGGGAGACGACTTCCCCGTTGAAGACAAAGTCCACGTTGAAGACAGCCTCTCAATTGAAGACGCCCTCCCCGTAGAAGACGTCGTCCACGTGTAAGTTACCTTCTCGCAAGCTGCACCCGTGGAAGATGCTCCTCTTCAATAAATTTACTGGCAAGCACTACCCAACGTGGAAACCAACGAAGATGACAGGTGCCCGATGCGTATGGACCTCGATGAAGTTTTAAATGACTTTGTAAAACAATTTTGAAACTCAGTGTGTGAATGGGAACCTATTTTTTTATATAACAAAAAACATCTAGTGAAAAATAAATACTTTGCAACATCCTAGGTTTTCGCTTGTTGAACTCGTACACAACCAAGCAGATTGCCATCTCGTACGGTGACGAAGATGAGAAAACCAGAGTTTTCACTTTTTACCGCCACGTTCATGGCAGCACCACGCAATAGGCGTGCCGCCTTCAGACTTACGAAACGCCCGGACTATGGTAGGACGAGTGTAATATTCCGTATGGGGAAATTCCGGCAATGCTGGACTCTGCTATGATTCCCTTTATCCCTGTGTAGGCCTATGTGTTTGGAGGACGCCAAGAGTCGGCGATTCGCAATGTGTGCCCCATATCGGAACAAACTTTGTAGACCTTCACAAGCGTTGCCGCTGCCCGCCGTTTCGATAGTTCGTCGAGACGTACGCCACAAGACTTTACGAGTGCAAAAATCAAAGATATTGCCGTGCCCCGTGCAACGCCGAAGTCATAAGATCGTGGAGTTATGATAAACCGTGATACATTTAAACCAAAAGACTATTAGTAAGCAGTTGTATACTAAAAAAAAACTTTACGTGTGTAATGCCCTCCTAGACTCAGAATAAACACGTGTAAAAACGTATTGCTTGTATTATGTAGAATAATAATAACGATATTGTAGTGTGTATGCATAAATAAATGTAGTACAATATATAAGTTTGTATTTTTTCTCGAGTTATGCCCTGCTCATGTTAGTTAAAACAAATACTGTTGGTAAAGAAAAAATGTACGGCATATCAGATGTGTTATAATTTAAGGAAAATTAAACATTTTGTGTATCAACCTTGTCAGAGTTTGAAAAAAAAAAAATCAATTATACTTAAGGCATCACTTACATTACGTATATATATTTTACGTGTACGAACGAAATCATTAAAACTATAAATTAAAAATTACGAATAAATCACGTGTCGTACGGATGCAATATGCTGCTTTCTATAAAGTAATCATGTCTCGAAAAACAGAGAAACAAAGTTAAAACAACTTCGCTACCACTCACGGTATGCGATACGCACAGTGAAGGATCGCATTCTTTCCTCCTAACCGAGGCATAGAGGCTCATATTTAAAAACATTCCCTCCCAATTTTAAAATCAGTTTATTAAGACATTTAGGCAGCAGGGAAAAAAATACTCATGTGGTTACTCCGCGTGGGGCAATTTTTTTAGCACCCATTGTCATGATATAAAATTCTTTATACGGATAAATAGTGCACATATAGTAAGTTTTGCAGGGAAAAAGTTATATACCGTGAGGAAACGCTTGCGTAAAGGTACACACACCCACCACAAGTGCAAAATCATAAAAAACAGTTACCTTCGGCAAACAAATTTCCATATTTTCATACATTCGTGTGCGCTCGCTCCATTAAGAGATATATCTGATCCACAGTAAAACACCCCCACCCTCACTCTCAGGGTCCAACACACTGCTATGTGACTTTAGCGGAATGAAAAATGACATGCGAACATGTGTATGTATATGTGTGCGGCCTCTAATCCAGCAAAAGTCAATAGTATTCACTCTTAATGAATTACGCAAACTATAACATAGTTTTACACCCGAGATGCTAGTCCGCAATGCAGATTTATACCACAATACGAATTCCAGGAAAGACACCCGCATACACCTCTCATTCACCACCTTTCTACCTCGTTAAGACATATAAGGAAGGACTTCACAATTGCGAAAAAAATTAGAGTATATTGAAGTCAGTGCATTACAAAGATCATTACATTTAGAGTTATTTTAATCTCTTTCAAATTTAGTAAATAAATTCTATGAAATTTTTTTGTAAATAAATTATGGCTCGAACTCCACCATTTTTTTTCGTATAAAAATATCAAATGTGAAATTTTTTAATAATTCCGGTGAAACCAAAGATGATTTGTGATGCTGTGAAACAAAGATATAAGGGGAAAAACGATTATTCTCCACTTGCTCATACGTCAACCACACGCGCACACCCACGCACACACACATGGTTCGAAATATCCCAACTGCAGGCGAGACAGATAGACGCATTAAATAACTATTAAGACAAAAGAATACTGNCATACGTCAACCACACGCGCACACCCACGCACACACACATGGTTCGAAATATCCCAACTGCAGGCGAGACAGATAGAGGCATTAAATAATTATTAAGACAAAAGAATACTGAAAGAAGTGGTCATGAGTCCCATTACAGAAGTAAACGAGAGGCACGTGCAGTCGTAATCTGAGCTCGCGCACACGGCCAGCCGCGGTGCACCAGGTGTTGAATTGGACTTTGCCCTAGCGCACTGACCGCTGGGGGTAGGCTTGTCACTCCAGTAGTTTATTTAAGTTCTCACAAACACCAACTTTAATTCATAGGATAATAAACACAGATATCTGCACGCACAAGTCAACACCAGTGGAGACCCATTTTTCAAGGTGACCCGGGTTCGATACTCGACTCTTTCGGCCCAAATTTATACTTTAAGAATCACTCCAGGTGAATGCCGGGATGGTTTAATGGTCGAGTCCTTACTTGTTCCCGCTTGCCATAGCAACTAGCTCCGGTTGAAAATAGTATAAAACTTACTTTCATTATTATTTTCGCTTGCACACCACCTAGATAATGTAAACTCACGCTCGTATGTACTATTTTACGAGAATCTAATAGTCTCACAAAAAATTTATATAAATATATTTATATGCGTTTATTATAAGAAGAAGGAGGTTGCGACATTTTATCTCACATCCAATCCGCAGCATTGGGCTTTCAGAATTACGAGCCAGCCACGTTTTGAGGACGAAAAACATAAAAAAATTGCAACACGTGTTGCAGACAATTGTGTGCGTAATAACTTAAAAAGAGATCACTCTACTGAGCACATTGGTAAATGCAATTCCTTGCATATTTCAGGCCAAGATATCATTTCGCATTTTACAGCTATTTGAAGGTACCATTTCGACACGATTCTTTGTTGGCCAGTCTGATAACTCTGTGAATATATACCGAATCGGTTCATAATTATTATCTTCGTAATCCAACAAACGACTAATTTCATCCGCTGATGCATAAAATTAGAAATATTTCCACGCCCACAAACACAGTGGTCAATTAATGTTGAACCGTTTGGGAGGAAATGATATGCACCGACAAAAAAATTCGGCCCGTTCACAAATGGAAATACTAGTTTAAACCTAATTTCACGAATAAAATATTTAACCCTTGTTGCGAGGGTAAAACTTAAGATATTTTTCACCGATTTTGTATATATATATTCCCCCCTATTTCTGTAATTTGGTTTCATGTGCGTGTGTGTATATATATGTAAATATATATACACACACGCACATGAAACCAAATAAAGGTAAGAGAAAACACCCCACCCATTACAGAAATAAGGGGGAAAAATTACTACATATTTGTATTTCAGAATCGAAGTTATAATACGAAGGTGAAAAAAACCCTAGTTTTTTAAGTTGTATTAATCTTGAAACTTCAGAGGAAACGTCTTTGTTCACACACCAAAGATCTGACCACTGAAATTAAAAAGAAAAAATAAATAAAGTCCAGCCCCCTAATATAATTTTTTTTTTAAATTACAGATTACGCGTCATAGTATCAGAGCTAAATACCGAATCTAAAAGAGTCCCTAGTTGTTTATGAACCTGCAAAGATACAAACGCATGTTGGCAATGTTTCAGCCCAGGCATGCCAGTGTATCACATAGTCATACGTACGATAAATTTTCGAAACGTCAGAAGCGAGAGATAAATCACTCATTATCAGTGTTCATTTTTGTGACAAACTTTGAGCACCTCCATCATGCCCAGAACGAGTTCTGATGCTTGCTAGCGTACTTGCGCTTTGTCAGACCCTCCTGATGCCATGAAGATGCAAAATCTCGTGTAATGCAAGTACATAAGCAATACATTCACAAAAAAATATATTAAAAATACTCATGTTTACGCACATGAGGGTGATTACCCATGCACGGTTAAAAAAAAGTATCGGGCTGCAGGAGAGATTACTGAGGTCAGAAGGCCTACTGCAATCTGCAAAACAATGAAGATTTGGATACAACAATTCAAGCTCTCCATGGAAAACGCCACCAAGGCCCACTTCGCAACGATGACGTCTTCCAAGGTGTCACATTAGAGGGGGACTGCAGAGGCTAGAGCTCTCGTTTCCCATCACGAGTACGCGTAAAGCATCCCTTCTTTCGTACACACGTGTTCGCACAGGAGGTCCACCTCAACACCAGCCCATTCTTGACTCAGCCTCTCCCCCCACCCCCCTAACATGACGAGACAAGTTCGACTCCCGGCAACATCGTTTCCAGATTTTCGCCCTTTTATTCCTCAAAAACATCCCTTCCCCAATTCGTTGGTCTGTCGAACAAAACTCAACCGAACTTTAAACCCGAGAAAAACATGATACTTAAGATAGAACTATATTCCCCGTAACGCACTTTCTCGTTCAATTTTCCTTTAAAAAAGACCCTTGCATTCGATGTTATACACCACTGTAATAATAAGTTCTTCAGAAAAAGAGGAAGGCAAGGTTAAATAAATTAAAAGTGCACAACTAAAAACAAATTAACGTATTTACCTACTTCTTCCATGCATTCAGTTTTGCATTTATATAGTTTTTGCTGAAGATGGATAGCACACAATCGTTTCATTCGATGTAACGCCTTTCCTTAAGTTCACCGATTATTAAAGATATCTCCTTCCCGTGCAAGGCAATCAAATGTCGGAGTTTATCAACAAGTTCACTGGGGTCTTCAGGAAATATGTAGTCGGTGTTGTTGTCGTATTCTGCATTATTAAGGACACTTTTTTCAGCAAAGCCGCCGAGGATATGTGTGAGGACGCCGAAAAAATCGCCACTGTTTTCACCGTCAACACTGTCTTCATTATCGTATACATGGTCCTTACCTTTTTCGCAACTCTTCAAGCTGGAACCAAATCTCATATCCGCTGAAGAAACTTTGTAAAAATCACTTAGATGTGACTAACTATAACCTGTTATAATTTCGTTTTACTCTCATAACACAAAGCAAGCAGCGTCGCTTAGATTGTGATTAGCAGGCGTATAGACGAGGGAGCATGTCATGCAAAATAGCCTTCTATGAACCCTGACATGTATAGAATCGGAAAATATACGTTGAAATAGTTCTGCCTTCGATACCAAGTAAGATGGAATAACATCACTTTAAATATTTACGAAAAAAAATCCAACATGAAAACCTTACTGTCGTGTATAACAGAGATCACGATCCGATCATGAATATATGACTGTAAATATGCATCAAATCGGTTTTGAACCATGACGATTACGTTCAGGAACATCCTCATGTCTTGTGCCTTAGGGTGAAAACGTGCCCATGCTTTCAGAAGTAAAACTTCTCAACATCGCATCTCGGTCGTTCACCAGAGATAAAGTAATTCTTTATCTCGGTCGTTCACCAGAGATAAAGTAATTATTTATTCCATTGAAATGGCGGATGCAAGCCCTATTCCCGATGCATAAATATTTACAGACTGTTCTGTGAACACTGCGATAATCACCATCCCAGAAAACCACGAAACGTGGCGGTGGAGTTCAGGCAACATTTCTATAACGATTGTTTGGCACCGACACAGGACCGGACACTCTCAATACTTCACACCATCCTCTCGACAGCAGTTGCACAGCTACCAGAGCGCTCGCCTCCCGTCAAGGCGAGCTAGGTTCGATTCCCGGCAGGGGTTGCACCTCTATTTTCGCTCATTTGGGAAACGTGATTGAAGCCATTGCCAACATTATCACCCGTGATGGACTTGGTGATGTCAGACAAATTCTGAATCTGCACGACACAACAGAGTTGTGCTTTTGTTTGTTAACGGGGCGCACTGAGCCCGTGGGGTATATAGCTCCCCGGCCTCCCAGTAGGCGGGGAAGAGGGATCACGCCCTCTCATCGCAGACATGCCTGCACTCACCACAATTGACCAGACCCTCTTGCCCCGACCTGTACTCAGGTCGCACCAGGCATAGCCCCGATCTGATATTACAGATCGCACTAACCATGCCCTCCCATTAGGCCTGAGACTCTAGTACTCAAATTACCAAGCTTATGGTTTAGCCGGAGCACTATCCAAGCTCCTGACGTGATCTCGGGCACGTCCCCGGAACTGTCCAGTTCAACGTCCGGCTCCATTTGCAAGAGGGGGGATCTCTCCGGAGCCTCCTCCAGCTTACAGAGTTAACCACTGCCAGCACGAGTCCAACCTCATAGATCCGACGTCCAAGGGGGAACCCCCTGGATGGGCCAAGCAGATCATCCCGTGCTCCCTCTTAATTTTCGTGGCACTCATGGGTTTTCCCACGCCTGACTGCGTCCCCAGCTCACAGACAGCAGAAGTGCGGAGTCCTTCAGACCATACGGGATCCGTCATATGCATTTGGATTTATTCCCTTATTTTCTTCACCATTCACCGAGATCCCCTCCGCCGCCCATCAGACTAGCTCGCCATCATCAGACGCTCGTCCATTCCCATCCTAGAATTTCTTCACGGTGAAATTCATGTTATTGGGCCCCAATGGCCTGAGTGCCAAGAGGTACCACACCCCACTATGTGGTCGGGCCTTGGTACTATCTATCGGCCCAAGCCATCACAGCAGATACCCCTGAACAGCCGCTAGAAAACTGTTTCCCATAGGGCACGGGCGGCAGAGCCCAATTCGTTGAAACAGGGGTGGCGCGGGAAGCCTTGGGTTGCCATGGGAGTTGAGAGGCTGTAAGAGACGCATCACCCACCCTTTCCGGAAACCGGTTAGTAAGTCGGGCTCGGTTACCATAGCCTAGTACTGCCACGCCACCTCAAGTGTCCAACCTACACTCCCCCCACCGGGGTGACCGTACGATCCTCCCCCCTGGTGATGTCAGACAGATTACCTCGGGACACTTAACCTTCTTCGCCGATCTAAACGTTCTCACCCATTTCAGCTGCTAAGTTCACTCTCAATTCAAAACCGCCATTTACCCTGAAAAAAATGTACTGGTAGTTGGTGGGCCCGCCCACCACGATATTATCGTGCTTAAAAAAAATTGCTTACTACCAATGTTAATCAATGCAGATCACTGGCGAAGATTAACCGACGTGTGAAAAAAATTTTAATTTTCTCGAGTCAGCTATCGGAAATGCAGTTCTACCCACCAGTTTTCCAGTGGAAGATATCGAGGTTCCAGGAATTTGTCGGCAGAAAATCAGTCAGCTCATCACTCAGAATGGAGGAGCGGTCGTCCATAGGAAGATATTTACCCGATTAATTCAAAGAGAAAATAAGGATGTATTATATATATATTTCAAAAAACTGGGATCACCCTTAGAAAACTCACATACTCTATCCGCACCAGCTAGGGCTCCAGAGAAAATATAAAACCCTCAGTTACCGTGGCCTATTCACTGACATATATTTTATTAATATATAATGTGGATTAGACATATTTTTTACCAGCTTATAATATGCATTTATATATTTATAACACCGTATAATAAACAAATGTATTTACATTATCATATTATATACATATATATTTATATTACCATATAATATACATATAGGCATATAAAATATGCATTGGCGACGGTATCTATAGGTTTTATATTTTCCCTGGGGCCTTTGCTGGTGTGAACAGAGTATGAGGTTTTTCTCAGGGTACTCCCACAAAAATCTGTGAAAAAATGTCTCAGGTTTTCCCGTCGCACGTTTGTGCACAGATATTCCTCTTAAAAAAACCACATATTTATTACCGGTCATTTACTGCATGTGCTGGCGGCACAGAAGACGTCCAGAAATTTTATAATTATATTGTTAGTCAAATATGATTTCAGTTACGTTCATTGTTCAAACACTAATGACTTTGTGAATCCAATTTTACATATGCTTACAACTGTTTCTGTTGTACCAGGAAACCCATATATATATTTTTTTAAATTTTGTGTAGAAATATTCAGAAGAATTAGAGGAGAAAATATGCATTACGGTCTTTGGTTTCAGGTTATTTACTTTCTAGTACAAAATTTTGAAACTCTATGAGTTGCATAAAGTTTCTAGTTATATCTACGTTGCACATATATTTAAATGAAATGGTCACCTGACGAAAAAGTAGGCAGGTAGGCGTGGAATGGCCTTGAGATGTTCCTCTTCAAGTTTACTCTTGACAAACGAAACATGTTACGAAACTTACTTACCTGTGTTGCGTAACTGTAAACGGTTACCGATTTTCTTGCATGCATGTGGTAGGTTTCCCCATGAACCGACACCGAGAATAAATTGAAAATGTTTAGCATCAACGAACGCGCCAGTAAAATGTGCTTCCTTCTGTCTCGCCGAATGTTTGCCAACGCGCAAGTCTCCGAGACTGGCGAACTGGAACTAAGAGAACCGCCCACCTGCGACGCATTTCGCACTCTATTCAACCTCCAGCAAGTTTCCTCAATCCAGAGGGGTGGGGGAGGGGGGTTCTTAGAAGAAAATTACCCGCCACGCGAACCGACGCCGAAGTTGAGAAGTCACAGATCCGCTACGTAACTTTTAGCGCCTTCCTGGAACAACCCCCGAAAGTCTTCGAAATCTCCTCTCCGCACGTTCCATTCTCACACATCGGCAGGCGTGGAGAGCGATGGTTCGCGAACTCCTGTCGTACTGCGAGGTGTCGTTTCTCTGACAAGCGGAGGGGAAAATTGTTATTCAGCAGTTGGGCAGAACTGGCGACATCTTATCGGCGCGCGAGATGCGAAATTTAGCACTCGACGCAGGGGTGGTACACTGACAAAAAGGATTTGGTCGAATAAAGCAAAGTTTATTTGGAGCAACCGAATTAATTCTTTATATAGGGGCAATGGTGTTTTGTTGTTGAAACCAAATTAGTAATATGCACTAGCAACATGAACTGGGAAAAACGGGAATATTTTTTTTTTATATGTACATGACAACGAAAGTGAATAAATATTTCAAATTTTACAGCCTAACATTTTAGTTTCCTGCTGAACTAGTTTAATTGCGATTTTAATGTCGTTATTAAGGAAAAATAACAAAACTAACAAACACTGTTACAGTTATAATTTCGGCGACCTCCCATGGCGCAGTCGGTCGGTGCACCGCCGGTCTAGGATGCGGGAGGTTCTGGGTGGTTCGAATCCTAGGTAAGGCACGGATGTCAGTTTAGGCTAGATCATAAGTTCGTTTATAAACCGTCCCTTGATAAGCTTTCAGGCATAACATCGGGAGACGTTAATAAGCTCTTTCCAAGCCAATCCAATCCAGTCCAATTTCTCAATCGTCTCAACAATTACAAACAGACTCTCGATCGGTATTTTTGAACGAAGGCCGTCAAATGAGTGGCTAAAAAACAGTTGATAACTACATAATATTAATTTGACAATCTTATTATTTGACGCAACACAAATATTTTGTTTATTCAAGAGTGTATTTTGTTAGATGAACAACACCAATTTGGTTGCTTTTCAAGTCTTGTTTACTGAGCAAAATATTTCATTGGGACTGCTAAATATATGTTTAACCATATAAAAACTAGTATTTGGTTGGCTAGAACAAACCTTTCTCTCAGTGCAGATCTAACTCCCAAGACAGTCACCTTGACGAAAACACACATTCAAGTTACAAAAGGCGGTTCGCGCATTTCATACCTTGTATTTAATACTTCAGTAACATGTACATAACACTGACAGTACATAGACAATACACGCAGTGTTAGCACTGCATTAATTAAACCTTAGGTATTAACTTCTGCTTACACTGAGTGAATTAATTCGTTTCATTTTATGACATTAGTAGGCCAAACTTATGTACAAAACAAAAGCACAATAACCTACAACACACCAATGAAGCACTTTGAACATGTCTCTGTACGTAAAAAGGGACATACTATGTATTGTACAATGTCATACATTATCAGTATTTTACACTGAACCACCATTACGATTAGCATAGTTCTTGGTCACTCTATATTGCAGTTATGCAGGACTGACATCTACAGACAAAATATGATACCGGAGTACAGTCTGAGATGAAAATAAACCACTGTCTTCATCATAATAAAGAAAATAATATTTACACTTACATAAATATATACAAAATTCCACTACAAGCAGTAACATATCGAGTGTCCGCATATAAACATTTTTTTTTATATTTTATTACATGCTTCATAGTTATAGGAATGTAGAAATATCATAAACTGACTCATCACTCCGATGTTCGTGCAGATGTTTTGTCAGATATTACACAAAACTGTTCACTAAATTCTTCACGTAATACTCTATAACATGGTACTGATATAAGATAACCCAAGTTTAAGAAACTTAAGATCTACTCTTTATGAGGTATACATTTACATTTGTACAGAATTTTTTTACTGGGGAATATCACATAAATACCTACATCGTTTACCATTATAAATAGTAATAAAAGTGGAATGACTGAAAATGTTTTAAACAAACGAGAGTGTTTCTTCATGAGAATACTTCCTAAGTAATAGCATAATCGATAATTGGCGTATCCTAATAATAAATCCATACAAAATCACATAAAATTTAAAACATAACTACGTAATGGCGTTGAGGAGAAACAAACAGGCCAGCTTGTACAATGCTTAGTATTCGAAGCATTCAGGCAATATGAGTTTTCTTCCATTCCAACGTCACAGCAGAAAAAAATAACATTTTTCTTTGGTTTACGATTGTCTTACAGTCCGACAATTTAACACATTTTACGAAATTTGATGATACTTCAAAGGCTACTTGATTAACAATTACAACAACTTCACCAGACGACAGACTGTGTCGGTGTAACGACCCTCGCCTGTCGACGCTAACAACACCGAACGACTATTTGGCCGGTAAACAGTTCCAGCATCCTGCCAACGGGGACAGAATGCCACATCTCTCTAAGAAGTATTAACAATGGCGCGTGGAGAACGTTGGCCACCTTGGCACGCGCTGTGACGTCACTCGGCCCGCGGCGACGAGACGGGAACCACGCTATCTGCAGGTCGCCATCACGACTGTGCTCAGGCAGACCAGGGCCAGGGCATGAAGAGAGTGCTGGGCTCTGGTGGCCACATCTGGAACCAAACAATACAAATGTAATATGCAACGTTGTGATTTCATAGGAATGTAAGCAAAGAAAACCGGATTGGATTTTTTTTTGCTCATGAAGATTGCACTACCTAGAATAAGAATATCACCAATAACAACAAGCAATTTACGAACATAACGTAATCAATTCCTTATATGAACCGCAACATTCTTCCAGGATATAAAATTATGAATATCGATTTGGTTAATATAAACCACAGAAATAAAAATTGAAATGTCCACTACCAGGATTAGCAATTTTAGCGGTCATGAGGGAGCTTCTTAATGAATATACCCAACATGGCACGAAAAAAACCATAAAATGAGAGAAACTGACTAAGGACATTTTTTTTATACTGGTAAGATGGAGGCTGATTTTATAAATATGATGCTGTGTTTGCTAAGCAAGCGACTAAACATCGAGAGAGTTATGTGTTAGTGTATTTTTTGTATCGCTTCTGTTTGCAGGGTATGAATGCTAACTCAGGTAGCGGTTATTAGAAAATCTTGGTCTTTTTTTAAATCCCTGTAGGGTTTATAACTGTGACGCGTGACGGATACCTGGGATAGGCATTGCGCTGTATTCACACCCTGAGAAGTATCCTCGTGACAGCCCTGCCGTATAAGGACACACGGGGAAAACCGAACTTGGGAGAAACAGGGTAAGTCCCTAGAATTAGATGATATAAGCCCTCTACGAAGGAATCAGAGGGTGCCCCCGACGAGATTAGTGCCGACACAGCTGCCAGGAGTCCTCGGAAGACGACTGCCATACCCCCCTCCACCCTAGTTTGAGCGCCCAAGCAGCTGACAAGACACGAAATCCTACACAAAAACCGCGCGAGGTACACAGGGGATTTCCCGATTTCTCTCTCGAGAAACTGCTGACAGCTAACTTGAATATAGCGGGAGACTGGTTAAATTCAGAAGCAGCCAAGGTTCGAGATCAGTGGTAATCAGTTGTTGACGAGGAGTTGTTCGGCAGCCGCGATGCGAGACAGAGAAGGCAGGTAGGCGAGAGGCAGTCGTATCACCGGGCCGGAGTTCGGACCCGGCCCAGGCAATCAGTGGTAATCAGTTGTTGACGAGGAGTTGTTCGGCAGCCGCGATGCGAGGTGAAGAAGGCAGTTAGTACGAGAGGCAGTCGTATCTCCAGGCCGGAGTTCCGACCCGGCCCAGGCAGTAATGTACAATCAGTTGTTCACAGTCAGTTGTTCGGGAGCAATTAACGCCAGCTTAGACGGGAGTTGTTCGGCGGTACAGCCGCGAGACGAGATAGATGGAGCAGAAACGGAAGCGAATCAGACACGGGGGTAATCAGTCGTGTGACGAGAGAAAAGTACCGAGAATATGAGTAAATTCCCGAAAACGAGTGGTAGCCCCAGTCCGAGAGGCGCCATTCCCTGAGAAGATGTAGTCGTGCGTCGTATGGCGACGAGGCGAGCAGTCAGTCAGTCAGTGAGTCAATAGAGACGTCACAGAGGAGAGAACCCAGGAACAGCCGAAACTTCATTTGTAAATTCCCGAGAGAAACCCAGTAAAAGTGCCGAGAACTTATGAGTTCATTTCCGAAAACGTAGTGGCAGTTTCCGCGGTGGGGAAGTCAGAAAAGCGAGCCGGAAGTAGGACGAGGAGACGCGCTCTCCAACAAGGAACTCCAGCCGAGGTCGCAGAGAAAGTACAAGTCCGGGAAAACCAATCCCGGACTTCCGAGAGAGTCAGTTAAAGCCGCAGGAAGAAACCAACTTAGTACAGCACGCCAACGGGAGGCAGTACGAGGGCCTGACAAATAGGGACACCCAACTCACCAGGCCTCACCACCAACGAAGACAACTCACCAAAAGCCGCAGTCACAGATAAGTAGAGAAACGACTCCCTTCAACAACCTTCCCCGACGCATAGTATTCAGCCCACCAGTCCTTCAGGCCTACGACTAGTAGGGGGGCTCAGTCTCGCCAGTGTGTGTAAATACCTATGTTACCTTCAGACCAATAAAATACTGGTGTGTTAAATAATGGAGAATACGAGTATTTGTTTACCCCTAACGCAACAACCACAGCTGCCTTTAGTCTGCACCAAATAATTTAACTATATAAACTACTAGCCACCACCCTTTATAACTAAGGTGGCCTAGTAGCGACAACTGTATAGACAACATTTCATGTTACGCCATTGCACCATGACATACTTCATAGTCTTGTATAGGGGTCGCAGTGGCGCAGTGGCTAGGGCGATCTCCTCCCACCATTGCGAAACGGTATCGATTCCCGGCGGGGTCACTCCCAGTTTTCGCACTAGGGAATCGAGCCGGACGATGCCTCTGGTCGGTGGGTTTTCTCGGGGATTTCCAGTTTCCTCCGCCGTTGCATTCTGGCGCTGCTCCATAAAAAACCTCGCTGCACTCTCAACGGCTCTCGAAATACCGATGTTAAGATACTCCCAAATCTTTTTATTATTTTCTTTACATAGCTATATTTCACAAAGAGATTATAAGTGTACTGAGTTAGAATAAATTTACCTCATCCGACACTCTTCCAAATTTTTTAAATGATTTAATTTGTATACACTCTTGCATTCATTTGTGTAGTATTGTATACAAAGACATTGTGAGGAACCCAGGAATAATTTGGTTTAACATACGTTTCTTAAATTATCTTTGCTTAAAAAATTTTCTTATTAATAAAAACATATGCAGGTAACCATGGATTCACGCCAAGGGCCTTACTCTGCCAGCGGCGGTTGGGCTGTGGATGTGCCTTTCCTAGGCGAGGATTAATTTTCTTACATGTGGTTGCTGTTCACACCAGTTTCACCATAAGTGGGGGATCAACATGTCGTTGTAAACCCCCACATGCGTACGTGAGCACTTTCCAGGTTCGTAGGAATAAGTAAAATAAGTGTGTTACGGATACTGCGCCAAACGGAAATTCCATCCTGATCACTTGGATCTTCATCAGGCATTACATGAAGGTAATTACCAGCAGCGTGCTCAGTTTTCTAGGTCTGTTCCCGATATCTGTAAGGGATGACAGAAATTTTCTGAAGAACATACTATTTACTGATTAAGCGAACTTCACACACCATAGGGGCATAAATGTACGAAATATGCACTACTGGGCGACGGAGAATCCGCGTTGGGCCCGGCACGTGGAGAACCAGCGACAATGGAAAGTGAATTCGTGGTGTGGAATCGTTGGAGACCAAGTCATAAGGTCATGATTCGTTCAAGGTACAATGACAGGCTGTACGAACGCCCATTTCCTCAGAGAGACCTTACCGGCACTTCTGGAAGACATACCGCTCGACATATGTCGTAATATGTGGCTTCAGCACGGTGGTTGTCTTGCACATATTGTTTTGGTGGCAAGGCAATTGTTAAATGAAACGTTTCCAAACCGGCGGTTAGGGCGTGGTGGTTTTTGTAAGATGGCCTGCTCTCTCTCCTTACCTCACACTTTTAGATTTTTTTTTTAGGTAACACTGAAAGATATGGTGTAAAAAACGGTTCTTACGATGACAGTTGTCATGTAGGAACGCATTGTGGCAGCTTGCAGAGGCATTACGCCAGCTAAACTTCAGGCCGCTCGTCGCTCGCTACATGTGGGTTTAAATGTGTGTATCGCTGTCGATGGTAAACACATCGAGGACGTGCTGTGAAAATACATAACGTGTAGCGTTTCAACCATAACTATGTTCTTTGTTACAATGAATGCGGATGCGATTGCAGTTCTCCTTAGGTGGGTTTGTTCTATTTATATTGTGCATCTGTACGCACACGTTACTCAGTTCAGTTAATGACTAGGAAACAAATTTCTTAATGACGTTGGTATCTGAATAAAATGTAATGTATTGATATCACACTTGCACCTACATTGACCATCTTCCCACCGCTTCGGTGCTCTCCTTTGTGCAATATCGCATTCCATGCCCCTTGTCATATTACGGTAAGCGCTAAGCTGGTATTAGGAAACGGTCCCGCCAGGATGAGTCACGGAGAGTGTTGCTTGCTTACAGCTGTGAGTACATGTCATCTGCCCCATGCTACCGGCCCACTCAACTTAATCATATTTGCACATTTTTTCTTGGCGTTTATGTGTTACATTGCATTGAATATGTTATATAATCGAATTCCTCTTTGCACTTACTTTCAGATTCCATTGAAATAAATGCATGTTTTTTAAGGGGGAAATCATATGTGGTGATTATTTCTGTCCATACACATGTTACGAATAGTCTCTTTGCGGCAAATTACTTGCCCCTGCACGTAATTTAATTTAGCGAAAACCGCATTTCGTGATCTGCAACCATTCCGGAAAATTTTGTGGGTGTCCACGTTAGGCGAACCATCCTGTATACTAAACATGGCAGTTCATCGTTCTGACGGATAACGCGATTCTTGCACATCTATGATAATTAATTTCATGCACAACACTGAGTACAAACATTTAATTTTTCCTACAGATTTTGCTCATATTTTATATTCTTTTAAGACACAAAACATTTTGCGCTAACCCTACTTATGAATGTTTTCTTGAAAGTATATCTGTCCTCTACGTTAATTTGATAGGTAATATCACCTCCTTACATTAAGATAAAAAAAGTGAATATCATGTTATTTTCTTTCAAAGATGCGAGACTCTGTACTGTGATAAATGTGTTTATGATGAGCGTGAATAATTAATTATCATAACTAACTTCCTTCGTGTAACACTCTCAGGCAAACCGTTATTGGCAATACAGCTATGTGTTGTCCACGTTAAACTGAACACTTTTGGAAGCCTTCTTAAGATACACATAGTGTATCCTCCCACCGTATGTAAAATTGATGATATCATGGGCCTGATCACTTTATTGATTCGTCGGTCAAGTGAAACTGTGCAATTATTAGAAAAGTAAATACAGTATTCCTACAAATCAAATAACTTATACACTTATGTGCATTTAAAAAAAGTAAATGAAGTCATTTCAGTATTCACAAACGTCCACAGAACAATTGTAATTCAACTTTAATACATGGAACTTCTGATCCTATATCGTTATCAGCTTTACTAGGCGTACGCCAGTCATTGTCCGTTTAGACATATGCAGGCAGCTGCAGTAACATTTTTCTAAGGTTGATTTCAAAATTGCTCAGTTAGTAGTGAACAGCTATACAGAGGTTGGTATTCTGCAGTTTGTCTTTCGTCTTTGCCCCATTTCAGGCAGCATTTTTTTTCTTTAAGCAAGGGTATTACACTACCCACAAAATTGTTACAAATGTAAGATTAGAGTCCAGATTTTTCTATTCTATTAAGGTAAGTATTGTATACTCACATAAATTCATTAGTTAATTTTAAGCAAGTTCATTTAAAAAATATATTATCAAGGACAAGTACCTCCCTCCTTATTCACTCTAGGACAATAATTCCTGCTGTTTCTGTCCCTGATTTTTTTTTAAAGGGACCCGTGTTTATTGACTTAATGACAAAAATTATTCTGCGTGTAAACTAAAAAAATGTTCAATNTCCCTGTCCCTGATTTTTTTTAAAGGGACCCGTGTTTATTGACTTAATGACAAAAATTATTCTGCGTGTAAACTAAAAAAATGTTCAATGTTTTTATTTTGGTATTTTTGTGCGGCACAACAATAAAAAGTCAACGACGGAACTGTACACTATTAACGGATAGGTAATATTCGATGAAAGTTTTGAACGAGTGCATGTATTTTATATTCATAATATGCTGCAGAACACCGCGCTTGAAATATTACGCCCGCAGCGACAGCTTGCAGTCTCTAGAGTGCGCAGCTTGAAGAGGCTTGAATAATCCTCTGTAAATTTATTTCATGTCGGCCGTGACATGGCGGGGAGGTGCTAACGAAAAACCTCGTCGACTTAATCGTGTTCGATCGTCGGCGCGACCCAGCGCGGTTTGCACTCCTTCCGGGCGACTTTGAAGCGCTAACCTAGTTCCTTTACTTTATCTGCTCGGAATTAACCCCGCTCGACCCCACGAGAGCCCGGGTGGGTCGAGCGGAAGACTCGCGAAAATCCACAGCGTGGGTATGTGGTCACGAAGCATTGACTAAACGCAATTTTAGCAGAATCATTCTAATAATTATCGTTCAATGGCTGCTTACATTTAGAAGTTCCATTTTGTTTAAATATTACTGTGGGTAATTATTTTCATATTTTGAGAGGCGTGGTTTTCTATGTGTTGCAAGGCTAAGAAAATAATATTTTTATTGTCTTAACAATAATGAAATCAAATTTAACCCTGCGTATTTATTCTTCATTAAAGAACAAAAACTGATTTTGGTAGTTATTAATGTAAAAATGCAAAAACGAAAAAATTAACATTAGAGTAAAATTTGTCTTTGCTCGTTGGAAATATATATAAAAAAGAAGGAAAATTCTTGCATTCCTATATTATTCCGCTAATTAGTGCAGATGATTCTATTTTGCTATACATGCCACCATAATTATTGTTTGTCAAACAGCAACAATTCAGAAAAAATTATTAACAATTCAAGGCAGTCTTCAGTAACATATGAGATTGATTGTGCTATTCTTCTTACAACGATAGGTAAATATAAGATCGACATGAAAGATCATTCGTTCTAAATTATATTTACTTGGGAATAAAAGGATATTGGTAAATACATTTTTTTAACGTTTTATGATTATTTCCCGCTCAAATTTGTGTGCACCAAATTGATTGTCTCTTCCCCTACAAAGGTATGCTAGAAAAGGCAGCACGCGCAAAATATATTTGTTCTTTAAAATAATAACTTTTGTAGAAACTTAAAGATTGTATACAAGGAAATATACATTATAACATTTAACACAGCATTTATTGATCAGTGCCACATTCAAATTTTTCTGGTAAACTTCCTAAACTGAATTGCAAGTTTTTAACCCACATATCGTATGGAAATAATACCACACATCTGGCTACAAAAATGAAATGTTTAGCGTAGCTATTATACAAAGTTGGGAAGTATCCTAGGCATGTAACTGTTTCCTGAGCAAATGTAGGAATGCTAGTATGAGTGCATGGGAAATAAATTTACAATTCCCGCTTNGGCATGTAACTGTTTCCTGAGCAAATGTAGGAATGCTAGTATGAGTGCATGGGAAATAAATTTACAATTCCCGCTTTCTCACTCTGTGTGTACACTCATATAGTAAATTTGCGGATAACTTCTTAGAGTGCACGGAACATGGTTACTTAGGCATTGGCTTGGTCGGAAAGCATGGGATTAACGGAAATATAACTATACATTTGGGACAAGCTGGCAACCGTCAGAAATCACAGGTTGGGTAAGCTCATATTATTTCTGTGTCTTAAAACGAGATAAAAATATACGCAATGTTAGAACTGAAAATTAGATTCATTACTAGTTCAAAAATTAAGATTCCTTATATTGTTATCATCTGTAATAATGACTGTAAACAAATATTATTAATATTTTAATAATATGTCACAGCAGAGTGGTACCACTATGCAATTACCGGATATAATCCATTTACGGTTACTTCACACTTTTTTAAAGTTCTGCTTAAGTTCGAATACCATTATATTCCTCCGCCTTGTGCAAAATCAGCTCAACAAAGTCTAGAAAATTACACCGAACGACAACGCACCGAATTCGTGCGCTCTCAGCTGTAAATATATTTTGCATGAGAACTATTTCTCACTAGGTGCTACCAATACATGTGTTTTCTCACAGTTTTTCTTCATATTTAATTTTAATGAATTATTATAATTTATAGATAAAATACAGGTAAAACTTCAATTTAACGAAAAATAACTTACTTTCATGTTAACAGAGGTATAAAACGGTTGTGATACATGGCACATTCTGAAAATAACTAGACACGTAATACATGGGGCGATTTTTCAAAGGTTTGATTAAAAAAGTGTGAAGAAACCGCGAATAGACTATAGTTAAGTGTATGTTGTGGCGGCTCCTTTGATGTGCGCTTATCCAGTCGTTGATTGGCTGCGCGAGGGTATGGCGTGGAAGGGATTGGCAGCTGTTAACATCAGTGTCTTGAAAAAATATGAGGGTGAAGCTAGGTAAGTATGAAGCAGCAACGGAATATATATGGGGGGCAAACCTGAGATCCACGAGAAAACCCGCCGACAGGCAGCAGCGTTCGGCACGATTCCCACGTGAGAACCGTAACGGTAATCGAGACCTTAGTTATCAGGTGAACGTTGTGGAAATAAGAAACCAGATACAACACTATATAATAAAATTTTATCAGCCTGTTTTAGAAGAAACTGTTGATTACAAACAAGGTGTTCAAATACAGCTCTTAAAGAAAGAGTCTTTGAAGACTCAAGAAGAGCTGTGCAGATTGGCAATAGTGTGCTTGACTTCGGGGCAGACAAGCTTGCCTAACTCGGAATATATGTGTCCGTGATGAGGACTATGCTGAAAATAGCGATGCTGAAGGAGACCATGATGAAAATGTTGGTGATGACGATGGTGATGGTAATGGTAACGATGGCGATGGTGTCGACGATGGTGGTGATAACGATGATAATATTGATTACTGTGACTTTGATGATGAACATGGTGATGCTGACGATGACGATGGTGATGATATAGATGGTGGCGAAGGCGATGGTGACGAAGGCGATGGTGACGAGGGTGATGGTCACGATGGTAATGGTGGCGATGGTGATGAACACGATGATGGTGACGATGACGATGGTAAGATGGAGATGGTGGCGATGGTGATGAACACGATGATGGTGACGATGACGATGGTAAGATGGAGATGGTGGCGATGGTGATGAACACGATGACCGTAACGCTGACGATGGTAAGATGGAGATGGTGGCGATGGTGATGAACACGATGATGACGACGATGATGATGGTTATGATGGAGATGGTGGCGATGGTGATGAACACGATGATGGTGGCGATGACGATGGTTATGATGGAGATGGTGACGATGGTGATGAACACGATGATGATGACGATGACGATTGCTATGATGGAGATGGTGACGATTGCGAGGGGCACTCTATTCCACGAGTTCCAATAAAAACACCTCCAATAAATGAGCACCGTGGTGCTAAGTGATCACGGAGGGAGATGAGAGGCGACTACTCAATGAGGCTGTGCGGCGCGGTGGGGCACATAATGACACTGCTACTAGACATCACACAGGTGCTAAGTGATCACGGAGGGAGATGAGAGGCGACTACTCACTGAGGCTGTGCGGCGCGGTGGGGCCCATGACAGGGGCGAGCTGCGGGGTGTCCTCGTGCAGCTCCACCTCCTCTGTGCGGCGGTAGAGGGTGAAGAGCGTCGCCAGGCAGCGCAGCTTCATCCTGCCGTCCCGGAACACGCCGTTCGCAGCCTCCAGCTCGATGCTCGTGCGCGACGTCTCCAGCTCGTCGTCGCCGTGCTGCTGGATCGTCTTCTGGACGACCACCTGCCGCGACCCCAGCACCTGCACATAAACCAGCGACACGCCACCGTCAAGCCCGCCATGGCTGCTTTTCACACAATATCCATTATTTTATATTGTTGCAAAATAATATTCAACTTTTATACATACTTACAACTACTATTTCCTCGCATAAAAAAAATGTTAGACCCCATCCTTTTTGCATACTGACGCGTCAAATTAACAGTTTTGGAATTTTGACTATACAAATAAAATAATTTATTAAAAATTTGCTGAAAAGTAATTTTGGAAAACTTTCGATTATAACTGTGTATGATTCTTTTGTAAAATAAAGTTTGCTGTAAATGTTTTCGTCTATTTTATTTGTACATCACCAAACACAACAAATTGAGATTTTGAAATGCTATAATGAAGAAAAATGCAATATAATTTTTTAATGCGAGAAAAGAGTTTTTACAAGTAATGTCTACAAGTGGAAATGTGTTTTGTACAAATGTTNTAATGTCTACAAGTGGAAATGTGTTTTGTACAAATGTTAAAAAAAACGTTTTTTGTTGCCAGCACCCTTATCAATTTAAGTCCCATATTAATTTACGGTTTTTATTGTAATTCACACTCTCGTTTTTTGCGAACCATTAAACCGTTTTTAGAGATATAAAGNCATTATTTTATATTGTTGCAAAATAATATTCAACTTTTATACATACTTACAACTACTATTTCCTCGCATAAAAAAATGTTAGACCCCATCCTTTTTGCATACTGACGCGTCAAATTAACAGTTTGGAATTTTGACTATACAAATAAAATAATTTATTAAAAATTTGCTGAAAAGTAATTTTGGAAAACTTTCGATTATAACTGTGTATGATTCTTTTGTAAAATAAAGTTTGCTGTAAATGTTTTCGTCTATTTTATTTGTACATCACCAAACACAACAAATTGAGATTTTGAAATGCTATAATGAAGAAAAATGCAATATAATTTTTTAATGCGAGAAAAGAGTTTTTACAAGTGATGTCTACAAGTGGAAATGTGTTTTGTACAAATGTTAAAAAAAACGTTTTTTGTTGCCAGCACCCTTATCAATTTAAGTCCCAAATTAATTTACGGTTTTTATTGTAATTCACACTCTCGTTTTTTGCGAACCATTAAACCGTTTTTAGAGATATAAAGNAATTAATTTACGGTTTTTATTGTAATTCACACTCTCGTTTTTTGCGAACCATTAAACCGTTTTTAGAGATATAAAGATTATTGACTTTATCCTCATATTCTATAAAAACTGAGTTTTAAATTTATTCGAATACGGCAAATTAAACTAAAATTAAAAACTGCTGCAAAATTAAGTATTTTTCGCAATATTCACCATTAGAAACATTGCCAATTAGTCCTGTTCTTAAAAACGTTTAAGTCACACATCAAATAACGTAAATGGTTTAAGGGAGCCTAAAAATGAAGCATACACCCTCAGGCCATATTAATAATCAATCATTTATGTTAATGCTTGTTGTTATGTCTCTATTGGGATATATTATGGTAACATGTAAATGTATCATAATCGTTTATTTAATAAACACAAATTAAAACAGATATAACTTAAAAAACAACGCTAAAGCATGAATATCTCTTTAATAAATCCAACTTTACCCATTTTACTTGCAGCACCTCAACCCTGCATCTATACAAAATGACGTACAATAAAGTGTATGTTTGTGTCTCGTGATTAGTTATAACATGAAAATAAACACGGTTTTATTATAAACTGTTCAAGAAACACATTTTATTGCTTTGCGCTGATGGAGGGAGCTGCTATACCACATATAGTGTCGCTGAATTCTGGAAAGCACTACAACGTGTTTCTAATACACGGGGGCAAGCATTCGGCAGTGTATTTATGACGAAAATATAATACTAGAATATTAGTGCCACTTTTCTGGTTAGGTGATTATTAAGGGAGCTGCGCCCCTGAGAAATCCTAAATTAATTTGTCTTTCTTTGTATTGGGGTTTGTTTACCTGGTAGGTAACATTTTTTAATTTTTGAATGTTCATCATCAATTATCTCAAAACTTTCCATCTTAGAGTGTTCTGACATGACGCAATTTTTTGTTAATTTAGGCGTTCTTATTCACAGGTTGTCTTTAATAATTTATTGGAACGTAGTGTTCCAAAGTTTGATGCAAACACGTAGGGCGCCAACAGCCGTTTCCAAAAGGAAGGGGGATGATATTACCGTCTGCCATTTTGAAGGCGTAAGATCTATTTTACACAAAACACCATCCATTGATTTGTTGCNAAACACTATCCATTGATTTGTTGCTTAATCACAAGTGGTTTCTAATATTTTCAACTAAACTCATTTTAAAACTCAAATTTAGGGGTCACGTAGCTCTCCAAAATCTTTTTAGGGGATAAGTTGTACATATATTTTCGTAAGGATTTGCCTGCCGAAGTTTGTCTCCATGTTTTAGAAACATGCGGTATAACATAGCTTTAAAGAGCACGAGATGCGACTGATTATGGTGATGAACTAGTTTCTGTTATAAACGAATCGAATATGACGGTAACGGATCTTTATGCAAAACGTTTTCGTTACATGTGCAATCTCATCGAATAACCACCTGTAAGTGACGGCGGTGTCTTTAACTGCGAGATTATTCGATTAAGATATTTAACGAAGTTCCTTGAACNCTTAATCACAAGTGGTTTCTAATATTTTCAACTAAACTCATTTTAAAACTCAAATTTAGGGGTCACGTAGCTCTCCTAAAAATCTTTTTAGGGGATAAGTTGTACATATATTTTCGTAAGGATTTGCCTGCCGAAGTTTGTCTCCATGTTTTGGAAACATGCGGTATAACATAGCTTTAAAGAGCACGAGATGCGACTGATTATGGTGATGAACGAGTTTCTGTTATAAACGAATCGAATATGACGGTAACGTATCTTTATGCAAAACGTTTTCGTTACATGTGCAATCTCATCGAACAACCACCTGTAAGTGACGGCGGTGTCTTTAACTGCGAGATTATTCGATTAAGATATTTAACGAAGTTCCTTGAACGGAGAGTGGCCGATAGAGTATTTACTGGAATAAGTCATTGGGTATTTGGAGTAGTTCTTTTCCAGCAGTGAGAAGATATAAAAACAGCAATGAGATGAATGTATTGAATAAAATGATGTTCCGATTTTACATCAAATGTTTAAGCACTGGACGAGAACAGCCATAATATCAATGAGATCCGAACCACGAGGTCACCGAGCGTGCACGGCCTCCCGACTCCTCGCTCTAAAAATACAGAAGAGCGGAAAACTGTGGAATGTTTTCCTTGCACCCAGTTTCCGCAGCCCCTGCACTCGGGGGTCTATGTAACCCGCCAAACGCTCCCATTGTTCGGCGCGAGTATCGTAATGAGTTTTTGCGGCGGGCGGTTGGAGTTCCTCTTGCCCCGGTGCTGCCCCCCTCCTCTCTTTGCCAATCCGCCCCACTCTCCCCCAACTGCAGCACACCCCATCCGGCCACGGGACACCCCCTAAAGGCCAGAGCTGAAATCAATATCGGCTCTCGAAACCGTGGTCATACTCCGCAACTGGGAGCCACGTTGGCTGCGTCGATGGTGCACAGGCCTCCCTCTACGGCGATCTGGCGGGGATACACTTGTGTTATGCTCACGCGGGGCGTTGTGGCTTTCTCAGAGTGCACCCTCTTTCCCCTGGCTTGCATTCCATCGCCGCCCCATACTGGGGTTCTATACGTGTCATCCTCCAGAGATTGCAGGCACTTGAAGGTCCCACGTCAACATCCAGTCACTGGAAAGTGGTCATTGTCATCCAAGGGTACTTATCTACGTTTGCATATGTCTCTATAGTTACAATATGCCAGGAGGGCGTATATGAGTCTGAGAGAGATGGAGGTCTAAATAAAATAAAATAACAAAATCAAATTTGTTATATATTGGTACAAATATTTACACAGTTATAATTTGAAACGTTAAAATGCCCATATCTACTAATACTTTCGTTATTCTCAGTGAGTGCAATATTTAATGTCTAAATTAGTTCTATTTAAAGCCATTATCACTGTGTCTATATCACTATCCACTGTACCGATACTCTCGGTACGCAGACTTCACTCTCACTGATTACTATCATCCCCACTCGTCACTACGCTTGCTCGTCGCTTCGCCGACTTGGCACAACTGGCTCTTAAGGTCGTGCAATTCTCCAAACTCTAAACTGTGGGTTCGGAGTTCCTTCGCAGCTTGATCAGTCTCGCTGGCCCGACACAGAAGGTTTCCTGTGCCTCGAGTCACCCTGAGAGAGGCGAGGGCAATGACCAGAACATTCTTACAACGATAACACCAAACGTTCAATCCCCTCAATGATATAATGTGGTAGGAATCCCGATAGGCTTATCGCGGCAGCGGTACTCCTTTGTATACCTACAAGCACACCTCGGGTTACCAATATACCCTTGACACATCGTCCCGGACACTCTAGCGGGACAGGACAAGGGAAGAAGCGACACAGACCAGCAGCATGTAACGATGTATACGTATATATGTGTATTCATGTATATTTGTGCGTGTGTGCGTGTATATATATTTGTATATAGTCACACGCACAGTATGTCACAGGTAGGAATGTCATTACCCATAGAGCTAACAGGAGAGGTTATTTTAAGCAAAATATATACTTATGTTTTCCATCCCAAAGTGTTTCCAACATAGAACCACTTTGATGATTACCTTTTGCTGTAACGAGTTTGTAACAGTTTAAGTTAATTTTTCCAAAATTCCTCCTTCCACTGTAATGCAGTGTTCTGCTCTCGTGAGACCACTGTATGTTGCTTGTCGAAGTGATGCATTTGTACGTTACTTTAGATGGCCTACAGCACTCGTAATGTGAGTTAGCATTTCACCGTAACCACATTTCGTTTGTACACTTCACTCTCCATCGTACCCGAAAAAATTCAAATCTAAAAGTGTTAGGTCTGTAAATCGTGGTGGCTTCTGCCTGAAAAAAATATAAGGAATTCCTAGCATCAAAAACACGATCCTGTAACTTATTTTAAATAGCTTCCAACACTCATTCAGTTACACTTCTTTTTTAACATCTCACTTTTTGATTATAATAGTACAAATATATCGCTATTTGATTTATCTTTTTAATTATTTCAATGACTGCAAAATTTTTTGTTATTTTCATATATTGTAATGCCACTGTTTGATAACTTCAAGACAGCATATCGGAGCGCAACACACAAGAAAAGTCGTTCTTGTGTTCTTATATAGTAGTTTTATCTTGAAGAAGTGATTGCGATAGGAACAGTTTCAGAGTCATTGTGAAATTGCACACAGCTGAACATGTTTGAAGTGTTCCGTGAGACCGCGGCCTCAATTTCAATTTTGTGATCACTGCAGATTTCATTTAATTCAGTTGCTCGTCACTCGCGTTCGGGAGGGTACAGGTTCGATTTCTGGCCCAGCCGTACTGATTTCGGTTTTCCAGGGTTTTCCGAAGTCATTGCAGGAGAACGCAGGGGTGTTTCCTTAATACTGGTCCTATTCGCTTCCATCACTATGTTCCTGTCAATAAAAATAGTTTGCCCTTACTAAGGCTTTGTTGCAATTTGTGGGCACTCAACACATTTTAATAAATAAATAAATAAAACAGTTGCATCTGGTCAAAGAATGAAGAAAGTCATCTGGTCCATGATAACGTTTATTTTGGGACTGCTCTAACGGATGTATTTTCATTAAACATGTCAAAACCACGTAACTCCATCAAAGGTCGGGCGATATTTACATAAGAAAGTGCGCTAAGATGTTGGTACTCCTCAGAACTAATTGTAACGTATATACGATGTAGTCGAGGTAGGCGCAATGTTTTTTTTNGCTAAGATGTTGGTACTCCTCAGAACTAATTGTAACGTATATACGATGTAGTCGAGGTAGGCGCAATGTTTTTTTTTGTAAAGCGCAGTATTTTCGTAAAAAGCAAACGTAAAACAATTGGCTTGTCGCTGTCTGAACAAGTGATTTTGGCAGTTACGTAGATACGCGTAACACCATTGAGGATACACGTAGAAGATGAATTTCGATCTACCATGTATTCAGTGTTGGTACGCATACTGTAGAGAGTTACTGCAAATGGCATGTACACTCTTCCTTAGATTACGAGTACATATACGCTCAGGTCACAGAGAACAGATTTCCGGAAATACGTTCGTCAGTGAAATACTGGCCTTTGCATCTCAATTGCTTGAGAAGTGACGGGTTTTTAGTGGCCAACTGATTGTTCTGGACTAATAGCTCTGATCTGCGAACGGCGTTCATACCATCGACTAAATATGAGGTAGACCGATTATTCGTCTTCTGCGCATGTACCCAACATTGACTTACCCCAAAAGAACACAACGTGAATGTCACATGGTCAACAATGATGCACGTGTTTTTTTATATCTTAATTGTTAAATGAAAGGTGCTATTATATTAATAAAATACATTTACCAACGTGAATGTAATAAAATAGAATTACAAATAGGTTAGAGGAAGTATGAAAATATCTCAAAGCACTTTACTAAACAGTGTTCTCACCTCAAATCCAATCCATGCCGTTTTTGCTAGTCCTAATGGCAGAAAAGCAGTTCAATCTTGGGACGAGGTGATTGATTCTGCGCAGCCAGCGAGATCGGTCTACTTATATTTAGTATATTGTTTAGACATGTTACTGGCANTCTGTATTGACCTAATTGTTTGGATAAATGTGCATTAATATTTCATATATTATGCCCGTAATGATGGGTATTTTAATTAGCTAAGCTTCTATTGCCGCATTTTTTCTTTAATAAATCCTCCTATATTAGAATTAGAAAGAAATAAATATAAAAAATTAAATATGGAGGGTGACGCGGCCTTAAGGTGAAAAGTTTAGTCTCGACAAATATCGAAGAATGGGAACAACTTGTTACCGGCACTCCGCTAATCAAATTAGGGAACCCCGGGCTACGTCGCGGTGATATCATCGACACCGAAACTCTGCTAGTTCGCTTCTGAGTTCACTTAGTTTACCTCGTCGAGGTGAAAGTTACGCGTGTGTGCGTCTCGGCAAATTTGCACCCCGCCAACCAGTCCTTTACCTCGCGCCAAAACATGTCACCCGGTAGAGAGGCGCTTTAACAAGCACGTCGTGGGCGTTGATGAAGCAGTTTAGAAACCCCCCTCCCCCCCCGACCATTTCACAAACATCTTTCCCCCGTAAAGCACCACCTTTAATTAGCTGCTTTGTCGGAAGGCTGCTTTTTCCCGCGTTGAAAGCGGGATTAACCCCTTAACATACTATCCCTTGTACATTCGTTCACGGGGCCGCGGTGGTGTAGTGGTTGGACCACCCGCCTCCTACTTCGGTGAACCGGGTTCTATTCCCGGCGGTGTTACTGAAAGATTTTCGCTTGCGGGAATTCTGCCGGGTGATGCCACCGGCTGGCGGGTTTCCTCGGGGGTTTCCCATATCCTCCCGCTGCTTCCTTCCGGCGCTGCTCCATACTCACCTCACTTCATCCTCACCGGCTCCCAATACCTTGATGTTAAGAACCGCCCACATCTCTCCGCTCCTCTACAATCGTTCACGTGCGTGTTGCAGTGCATATTAAATCATGATCGTTTCTGTGCAAGGACAGAAGATAGCGCCAACCAATACAGACAACGCCTTTCTCTGGGCAATTCTGTTTGTTCCTGAAGACATATCAGCATTTTATAATTAGTTGTTAATTGTGCCTTGGTCCAACAGAAGCTTATTTTAATAAGTTCCATTACGTAAGTTGTTATAAGGAATTCGAAAGTACTTGTCAGACCAGAAATGTTTTCTTTTGCAACAACTGAAAATAAAAAAATCCTGTGTAAGTTGAGGGGTAATCGTGTTGCATACTGGGTTCATTGCTTATTNTTGCAACAACTGAAAATAAAAAAATCCTGTGTAAGTTGAGGGGTAATCGTGTTGCATACTGGGTTCATTGCTTATTTCTTTTTCCGTACACGTAAATGATTCTGTTCATTTATGCGTTAATTACACCGTTTGAATATTTTTAATAGATCTTCCTCCAAAGCGCAACGATGTAATTAATCACTAATCTCTTTGTTTAGTGATCACAAGAAAATTGTACCTCATCCAGTACAAAATTTGGCCCTCTCTTTCGTGCCACGAGAGAAAGTAATTAAAATTAAATATAACAGTCGTTCATCACAAAAACAANAAATTTGGCCCTCTCTTTCGTGCCACGAGAGAAAGTAATTAAAATTAAATATAACAGTCGTTCATCACAAAAACAAAACGGCACCACCTTGGTTATACATAAAACTGGTGAAAAAAAAAACTCTACAACACAGAGAATGAATATCCAATTTATGAGTCAACTATGAAAATAATATGAACACATCGTATATGCTGGCGGTTACAAAAAAATGAATAAATATATTTTAGAAATATATTAATAATTTAAAATGATTTGTGGTTTCACAAAATCAGAAATGGAGGTGATAAATACTTGACAACTTTTTAGGGATATAAAAACGAAACATAATAAAAATTTCGCTAAAATACATTTACCTAAGAACCTTATACGCCTCATATGTCAGTTTTGTTAAACAAATTTTTGGGAAAATGGTAAATTTTTTCTTGTGGAGCTAAACTGGTGAATAAACTAGGGGCATAGACACCAACACTAGTAGGTACATTAACATTAATATTTGCTGTTGTAAGCTATACATAGTACATAAATATGAAGTTTGGAACGTATCACATATTCGTATGCACGTGTCCCTACATGGAATAGGAAAATTGGCGTTTTTTAAATTTTGTATTATTAACATCTCCACCCCTTATCATTCTCCCAACTCATGCATTTATAATAAATCGGGAACAATGAACTAATTCACAAGGGGATGTAATACTGAGCAATTTATTTTTGTAAAGTTCATTATAGTTTTTCTGAGAATAGTGATAAATGCAGTGAGAATGTTTATTTTTATCTTACGTTACTCTTTGTTTATATGAAAATCCTATTGGTGCCAGTCCATCGCACATACTACTGTATAAAGTGCTCCACCAAACAAAGATGTTAGGAAACGATGTTTTGAAANTGGTGCCAGTCCATCGCACATACTACTGTATAAAGTGCTCCACCAAACAAAGATGTTAGGAAACGATGTTTTGAAATGTACGGGACTAACGCTGTGTATATAAACATGTGTGTATAAATTTTCAAATATGTTTTTCCACCCCGCTTTCAGCTATCCCGGTAATATTGGCTACCAACTCGAGATCTACCAAGTGTTTAAACGTACTGAGACAGAAAAATAAATAACCTTTCTAAGGCAAGCAAAGAGATCAGCTCTGAAGAACTGTTATCTCATAGGAATAATAAGAACCAGTAAATATATATAATAAATTCAATATAACATATTATACAGGATATAATATATGACATAAAATATTCAATATATAATGTATTACATGTTAAATATAGCATATAATACATATTTGAATGCGTATATTAGAATATATGTTACACATAAGGTAGTATTATATTTGTAACTATACTGTATAATATATTATGTACATAATATATAGCTTGGCGCTGTGCTCCGCAAAGTGTACTGTCGCTGTATTCAACCCTTCCTCCTATTGGACCCAACGACCGGACGCGATAAATCCACAAGACCTAAATCCTTCCCCCCTCTCCGCAAGCAAGCTTATTGACGTTTGCATTCAACGGACCATTACCAGATAGTGNGACACGATGATACATTAACCGCATGTTGCTGCGAGCCATCCAGCGGTGACCGGAGCGCTTGGAGGGTTGGTGCAACAACAACCCTTCCCCTCCGCCAACCGCTCGTGGCTACGCCGTTCTCCAGGAGGTTTAAAACACCGTGTGAACCAATGACTTAAGTTATATAAACGCACGTGTTTTGAATTCTAGCTTTTCCCAAAACAAATCCGCGAATTCTTCAGGTCCCTACCTATGGCGTAAGTGAAGTTTTTCTTTGGCTATTGGCAACGTGTCTATCTCGGGAGGCAGGTCCATACCTGACTGGGCCAATCAGAATTTGGTGACTCCGACGCTGACTATCCACGATTTGCGGGCAGACGCCTGCGATGCGTGACAGTTTAAATCATCCAATCATGAAAGTGGATCTCAGCTATGATGTTTTGGAGTGCATGAAGTCCTGAAATATTCTCGCGAAAAACAGGTGGATCTAATAATCACATATCAGTTGCACATACTTTCAAGGATTGAATACGTCATAATGAAAAAAGGTTGTCAATAAATACTTACCGTTATCTATTCAACCAAACTAACAGTTTTCATGTTTGTTATTAATAATGATGAGAAAATTTTTTTATACTTTTGTTACAGGTATTTCCCTGAATTTAAATATGTATAAATCCATGTAAAGTATGTAAATCCATAATATACAAATATTTTATGTTTTTTTTTCCTTATACTTTGGTTAGTTATATATGGTTGTGTGTGTTTCACGAATTATACACAGGATGAGTATAAATGAATACCCCAACTTTCAAGGTCTACAATACAAAAACCAAACAACCCATAACCTTGATTGACCAATCAAATGAACCGCGGAACCGTGAAGTTTGTTTATCATATAATCATAAATGTTCAATGTTACCAACAGGAGCGGCCCGAACGTTATCTACGCGATAATCAAACTTGTTCCATTCTCTTGTCAGCATGTCCGGTGTAACGGTTTGGATGGCGTTCGTAACTCTCGGTTTGAGGTGGTGAGTAGGAAGCGATCTAGCATTCGACACGTCAATCTGAAGGGGATGGTCTGATGTTTGTTTTATGTGCCCAGAACGAGGTAGAAGATGCCTTCATGTTTAAGCTGGTTTTTAGTGATGAAGCGACGTTCCATACAAATTGTAAGGCAAATCTGCACAACGTGCGGATATGGGGTCAGGAGCCTCCACATGAAACCACCGAACACGAGTGCGCTTCCCCCAAAGTGAACGTGTTTGGTGCTGTATCAAGAGACACTATTTTCGGCCCTTTTTTTTCACAAGCCAACTGTTACTGGAATCCTTTATTTGCNTGGGGTCAGGAGCCTCCACATGAAACCACCGAACACGAGTGCGCTTCCCCCAAAGTGAACGTGTTTGGTGCTGTATCCAGAGACACTATTTTCGGCCCTTTTTTTTCACAAGCCAACTGTTACTGGAATCCTTTATTTGGACAAGCTTACAGAGTGGTTGTTTCCTCAGTTAGAAGAGGCGGCGGAGGACTTCATTTTCCAGCAGGATGGTGCGCCACCCCTTTGGCACCTAGCTGTTCGCGGATACCTGAACGAGACGTTGCCGCAACGCTGGATTGGTCGAGGAGCAGCTGGTGACCAGGCTCTTCATCACTGACCCCCAAGAAACCCGGATCTTTCCCAGTGCGGTTTTTTCCTATGGAGGTACATAAATGACCAAGTGTTTCGTCCACCATTGCCGGCTAAGATTGACGACCTCAAAACGAGAATTACGGACGCCATCCAAACCGTAACACCGGACATGCTGACAAGAGTGTGGAACGAGTTTGATTATCGCGTAGGTGTCGTTCGGGCCGCTCGTGGTGATCATATTGAACATTTATGAAGATATGGTAAACCAACTTCACAGTTTCACGGTTCATTGGTTTGGTCAACCAAGGTTGTAGGTTTTTTGGTTTTGATATTATATACCTTCAAATTTGGGGTATTATTTTATACTCAAACTGTATAACTGGGCGTCTACAAAATTCTCGTTAATATCGGACGTCACACTAGACTACGCAATCCTGTAAATAATAGAGACGGTATCCTTAATGCATTGGCATGTGGAATAGTGCTGGATGATGCCGCTGGACGGTGGGTTTCCTCGGGGATCCTGGGATCCCTTTTCCCCCGCCCCATCATTCTTGCCCTGCTCCATGCTCACCTAAATCACCCTCACCGTCTCTCAAGACCTCGCTTTTAAGAACCGCCCAAATCTCTTCACCCACATAACACATTGGATGCTGCCTAGGCGAGAAGCATATTTGCCTTTCAGTGTGGATGGCACATGACTCGGTTACATAGTAGAAAAGTACCCATAGGAGAAATTATGTAGCGATTTATTTGATGTGAGCGTATCCTTTATCTGATTGGCTGCGCGTGTCTCGCAGGGAACGGGCGTCGGGTTTGAACGACTGTTGCGTGACGCGGAAGGTCTTGCAGGCTATCGGTTGGGCAGCCGGCTGGCGTGTGGGTTACCAGGCGTGCGATTGGCTGGCGGCGTTTCGACATGTCCCTGGACAGTGACGCCATTTTGCTGGCGTGTGCCGCCGGGTATTGGTGGAACAACCTGATGCTGCACTACTGTGTTCTTTAGTACACTCTGATTCGGTCACACTGGGACAGAGCGCTGACGCCATACCGCGCCGGCAACCTGGTGGTCTTCCCATCACCAAGGTCCAACAGCGCTGGTCGTGGTCGGTACTTGGATTGGCGAACGCCACGTTACCACCACGTGGCAGCGACGCACATACGAAACTAGGCAGTTCAGCATGTGGATAGGCAGGAGCTGGAGGTCGCTTCGTACAAGTACTCCGGCCAACCTCTGTCCCAGACTGGGACGCAAGGCATTTGACCTTGAAATAATCGTAGTTGCGTTCACCGTTACCCACGCTTATTTTAATTTCTGCACGTTGATATTCGTAATAACTGAGTAGAACACTGGTTTCCCCTAGTGATGCGCACTTCCACGCCATCCAGTCAGCCCGACACGGCTCAAGGCGTTTGACCTAAATAGAGTGTTTTTCGTTTACTGGCGCTGAGTGACCAAGGGCGTGTAGTACGAAGTGCAGTTTACCGACATTGGGAGGGAAAACGTCCACATTCATAAAGCATAGTCCGTTGCGCAATAACAATGTTAACTTTGCAGCTTTCCAACCATCACACTGTGGTTTCAAAACGCGTTTGTATGAAAACTGTGGAGCCTATTTATTCCGAGGTGAAATCGATAATTCGTTTCTTGTACAATTTGGAAAGTGTTTGACGTATATTGACACTTAAAGCTCTATACACATCTGCTGTTGTTCAAGACAAGCCTGAATGATGTCGCACCCACCATTATAGGAACGAGATTTCTGTTGGTCTTTGGTTTCCTATTTCCCATCGTTCTATTGATTCAGAACGTGTTTGGCACTCGTGCCTCACTGAATAAAGTACAATATACTGTAAACTGCTCTCGGTAAAACTGAGCACTTTTGAGAGCCCTGCTTAAAGTCTACTTGTATGCATTCTTCCACCATATGTAAGATTACTTCGCCGTATGCCTGATCACTTTATTCAAGCTTCGGTAAAGTAAAACAGTGAAATTATTAGAAAAATAAACATTTTACAAATTTACTAATTCTTTATTTATATATATTAAAAACACACACTAAAAGAAATCATTCCATTATTCACAAATATTTACTTCACTTTTTTTAATTAAACGTTATAACGTGGAACTATTTGCCCTCCGTCGTTACCAACTTTACTGGGCGCTTGCCAACTAGCGTGCCCGTTGAAATATACGGAGGTAGGGTCAGTGACATTTTTCAAACGTTGTTTTCAGACGATCTAACTTTATGTTGAACAGCCCTTTACTGGCTGTATTTCAGCAAACGTAGAGCCTAGTCGTTGGCCGCCGAATCGAATTTCGTTTCATACTGTACGTAAGAGGTAATAAAAATCTATATTTTTCACATTTGATTTTTATGGGAAAAAAGTGCAATTTTGTACACGATAATTGGTGTTATTGTATTAATAAATTATTTTAAGATCTTCCCAAACATTAAAAAAAGAATTAAATTACAAACATGCGAACTTCGTTTTCGGTGGCAGATAGATTTCTATTTTAGTGTGAAGCGAGACGCTTTCGGAAATGGCGTTATAAATGTTACAATATAGATATATATGTTTTTTTTGCCTTCCAGCGCGTCTAACGTACTCTTACTCCCATCGCTGTGCCATTAGACTGGCTGCAGTTAATCATTTACCTTACCTTGTCCCCAGGTTTCTCGTGTTTGCAGCCGGGCCGAAGCTAGGGTAAACCAATTTAGACTGGAAATATTTGCGGCCGAGTTCTGCCTCCCTCTGCTGCACCCCCCCTCCCAATTCATACTGTTTATCACAAATTGTTTCTGTTTGAAGCTGAAACCCTGGCCACGACGCGTATCCCCCGGATGTGTTCAATGCACGGGAAAAGGAGGGGGATACGTTTAAATTGTCATTGGTCGTTATGTATTGGTGTGCTACTGAATTATTTATTACAGGGGTGATAANGAGGGGGATACGTTTAAATTGTCATTGGTCGTTATGTATTGGTGTGCTACTGAATTATTTATTACAGGGGTGATAATATATGAGTGTGCGTGTGGATTTCCCTGTCACTGATTTCTTAGTAATAACTTCAAACGAAAATGAAAAAATAATCAATTATGTTACTGTCAAGGTCATTTATTGTCTATCCCCCGATATGACAGAAGGAAAAATAAACTTTTATTTTGAAACAAATATTATTGAAAGGAAAGGAAATAATATTTTTTTATGCAGGACAGTGTTTAGAAAATCTTGCAGTTTAAAAATAATTAAATCATATTGGACACATTTCAATTTATATTTTCTCACATGAGACTGAAAAAGAATAAACAATACGTAAACTTCTATCATGGTTACATTTGCAACAAAAATAACATGGGAAAGATATTGTGGGCTTAAAATATATGCCCTGACAAACCTATTTTTCAAATATTTGTTCTGAAATGTAAGCTGCGGTGAACCAAATATAAATGCTAGATGGGAGGGATACTGTATAATTAAAATTAAAGTTATGTAATTTCACAAATGCAAACTTAGGATGAATTTCCATAGAGCTGATAGTAAAAGAAGAATTTCGAAACAAATTGATCTACATTCACGTACATTATTGCAGAAATCAGTCAAATAGTTCCAATGTTGAAACCTCGCAAATTATTGGAAACCTGGGGGTCTGTGCTCGAAAATACAGCTCGAGCTATATAATTTGAAAGAATTCGAATGGTAATTTTCGCATACGAATTCTTATTTCCGGGAGCGGGTATGCTGCACTCGCTAGAGCGCGCATGCGAAATGAACGTTCGAGAAGGGAAGCCCTGGCCGTTAAAATAGCGGATGTTCGAATGGCCACCTCGACTTATAAATATAAGCTTACTTGACAACCACGGCTTTAAAACCGTTAACCAGAGAGAATAATAAAACTTCATATTTATGTTAACCGTAATAATGTGACCGAATGAATCGAACGTGAAAAGAAACAGCAGAAAAGTGAAATATTCATATTTACGGTTCACTTTATTGATTTCGAGGTTTTTCTTCTGCTTTTTCGTGTGGCTGCAGCAGAGAAACGAGGTGGCAACTTGTCAATAAAATCTGTCGTGTTCAAATCCCGATCGACTCAGACAAAATTTTTTTATTTCTACAAATCACGTTTAAATGCCCAACATAATGGTAGCTTTTCGAAATATTAATTTATTTTTCATAATGACCTCGCTAGTTATATTGAAGCCATATCTAATTTGCCGTGCATGCAGTGAAGGGACAGAAAACTAGTACAACGCTACGCGAAACGTTAATTAGTTACATTGCAATAACAGTCGGCTAAAAATATTCAGCTTTCTATACTAATTCAGCAATCAGCAAGTTAATATACGTAGTCGTTTAGTAGGCCACTGCAATATGTAGGTCTTATTCATACTGAAGAGCCAGAAAAACAGGTACACCTGCCTAATATCGTGTAGGGTCCCCGCGAGCACGCAGAAGTGCCGCAAGACAACTTGGCATGGACTCGACTAATGTCTGAAGGTATGCAGGAGGCATTGAAATCTGCGCCAATTTGAGAAAGGGTTGCACGTCTGTCACGTTTAATGATTCTCGTCAGTCGTCGTTTGTGCCGTTCGTTCACGATCTTTTTCCGGCCGCAAAGATGTCGAAGATTAGATGTTTTGCCGGATTCCCGATATTCACGGTACACCCGGGAAATGGTCGTACGCGATAGTCCAAATTTTATCTCTACCTCGGAGATGCTATGTCCCATCTCTCGTGCGCCGACTATAACACCACGTTCAAAATCACTTAAATCTTGATAACCTGCCTATGTAGCAGCAGTAACTGATCTAGCAACTTTGCCAGACGCTTGTTGTCTTATGTAGGCGCTCCCGACAGCACCGCGTTACTTTGATTGGTTCCATACCTCTGTTATTTGCCTACGCACGCCTATACCAGTTTCATTTTGGCTCTTCTGTGTATACAATTAGAAACAGCCCATCCGAACCGTGTTTAACACAAAACATTTAGTAACTCTGCCTATACTGAGTTAACTACACTACTTGATGATTTTTTAGGATGTAACGCAATTATTTAATGTATGCAAGGCCTATAAAACGACGGTATCAAGGAGAGGAATGAAATAACTGTTTGTAAAGTTTTCTTTGTGCCTTTCGTAAAGTTAATGTGAAGTATTTCTCGCACTTGTATGCTAGGGGTTTCATTTCGATACCAATACTTAACTTACGACAAAATAAAACTAATATCTTGAAAAGTTGTTTTACAAGGCTTTAACTCAGAGGTATGCAACATCAAATAATGCATTTAAAATTTTTCACAAAACGAGTTTTAAGAGTGCAACAGTCATCTTTACTAGAAAATTTGTGTTTGCAGTCCATGTTTCAGTGTATAATAACGCCTTTTATTTACTATTGTGTTTATATTAACAATGGTTTTCTTTATATTTGTTATTTGAATTATGTGTAGGAGTATTTTTTTTTCGTTTTAAATCAATCACATTTTTACATACTTCACAATAAGTGCTCATACAAAATTAAGATAAATAAATACTTTAAAAGAGTTCAATGCATTTGTTTAAAATGGAGACATATGTACGTCAACGAGTTCCTGTGTGTAGTTTAGTTANGAGGGGGATACGTTTAAATTGTCATTGGTCGTTATGTATTGGTGTGCTACTGAATTATTTATTACAGGGGTGATAAGATATGAGTGTGCGTGTGGATTTCCCTGTCACTGATTTCTTAGTAATAACTTCAAACGAAAATGAAAAATTAATTATTTATGTTAGTGTCAAGATCATTTATTTTCTATCCCCCCGATATGATAGAAGGAAAAATAAACTTTTATTTTGAAACCAATATTATTAAAAGGAAAGGAAATAATATTTTTTATGCATGACAGTTTTTAGAAAATCTTGCAGTTTGAAAATAATTAAATCATATTGGACACATTTCAATTTATATTTTCTCACATGAGACTGAAAAAGAATAAATAATACGTAAACTTCTATCATGGTTACATATGCAACAAAAATAACATGGGAAAGATATTGTGGGCTTAAAATATATGCCCTGACAAACCTCTTTTTCAAATATTTGTTCTGAAATGTAAGCTGCGGTGAACCAAATATAAATGCTAGATGGGAGGGATACTGTATAATTAAAATTAAAATTATGTAATTTCACAAATGCAAACTTAGGATGAATTTCCATAAAGCACATAGTAAAAGAAGAATTCCGAAACAAATTGATCTACATTCACGTACATTATTGCAGAAATCAGTCAAATAGTTCCAATGTTGAAACCTCGCAAATTATTGGAAACCTGGGGGTCTGTGCTCGAAAATACAGCTCGAGCTATATAATTTGAAAGAATTCGAATGGTAATTTTCGCATACGAATTCTTATTTCCGGGAGCGGGTATGCTGCACTCGCTAGAGCGCGCATGCGAAATGAACGTTCGAGAAGGGAAGCCCTGGCCGTTAAAATAGCGGATGTTCGAATGGCCACCTCGACTTATAAATATAAGCTTACTTGACAACCACGGCTTTAAAACCATTAACCAGAGAGAATAATAAAACTTCATATTTATGTAAACCGTAATAATGTGACCGAATGAATCGAACATGAACAGAAACAGCAGAAAAGTTAAATATTCATATTTACGGTTCACTTTATTGATTTCGAGGTTTTTCTTCTGCTTTTTCGTGTGTCTGCAGCAGAGAAACGAGGTGGCAGCTTGTAAATAAAATCTGTCGTGTTCAAATCTCGATCGACTCAGACAAAATTTTTTTATTTCTACAAATCACGTTTAAATGCCCAACATAATGGTAGCTTTTCGAAATATTAATTTATTTTTCATAATGACCTCGCTAGTTATATTGAAGCCATATCTAATTTGCCGTGCATGCAGTGAAGGGACAGAAAACTAGTACAACGCTACGCGAAACGTTAATTAGTTACATTGCAATAACAGTCGGCTAAAAATATTCAGCTTTCTATACTAATTCAGCAATCAGCAAGTTAATATACGTAGTCGTTTAGTAGGCCACTGCAATATGTAGGTCTTATTCATACTGAAGAGCCAGAAAAACAGGTACACCTGCCTAATATCGTGTAGGGTCCCCGCGAGCACGCAGAAGTGCCGCAAGACGACGTGGCATGCACTCGACTAATGTCTGAAGGTAAGCAGGAAGCATTGAAATCTGCGCCAATTTGAGAAAGGGTTGCACGTCTGTCACGTTTAATGATTCTCGTCAGTCGTCCTTTGTGCCGTTCTTTCACGATCTTTTTCCGGCCGCAGCGATGTCGAAGATTTGATGTTTTGCCGGATTCCCGATATTCACGGTACACTCGTGAAATGGTCGTACGCGAAAATCCAAATTTCATCGCTACCTCGGAGATGCTATGTCCCATCTCTCGTGCGCCGACTATAACACCACGTTCAAACTCACTTAAATCTTGATAACCTGCCTATGTAGCAGCAGTAACTGATCTAGCAACTTTGCCAGACGCTTGTTGTCTTATGTAGGCGCTCCCGACAGCACCGCGTTACTTTGATTGGTTCCATACCTCTGTTATTTGCCTACGCACGCCTATACCAGTTTCATTTTGGCTCTTCTGTGTATACAATTAGAAACAGCCCATCCGAACCGTGTTTAACACAAAACATTTAGTAACTCTGCCTATACTGAGTTAACTACACTACTTGATGATTTTTTAGGATGTAACGCAATTATTTAATGTATGCAAGGCCTATAAAACAACGGTATCAAGGAGAGGAATGAAGTAACTGTTTGTAAAGTTTTCTTTGTGCCTTTCGTAAAGTTAATGTGAAGTATTTCTCGCACTTGTATGCTAGGGGTTTCATTTCGATACCAATACTTAACTTACGACAAAATAAAACTAATACCTTGAAAAGTTGTTTTACAAGGCTTTAACTCAGAGGTATGCAACATCAAATAATGCATTTAAAAATTTTCACAAAACGAGTTTTATGAGTGCAACAGTCATCTTTACTAGAAAATTTGTGTTTGCAGTCCATGTTTCAGTGTATAACAACGCCTTTTATTTACTATTGTGTTTATATTAACAATGGTTTTCTTTATATTTTGAATTTGCATTATGTGTAGGAGTATTTTTTTTCGTTTTAAATCAATAACATTTTTACATACTTCACAATAAGTACTCTACAAAATTAAGACAAATAAATATTTTAAAAGAGTTCAATGCATTTGTTTAAAATGGAGACATATGTACGTCAACGAGTTCCTGTGTGTAGTTTAGTTATTTATAATAATTATAAAACGAATTATTACGACTATTTCTTCGTCATGAACGTTTACCAGTATTTCGAAGAATATGCCGTTGTCATCATCTTTTCCTTCAATCTTTATTTTCCCGGTTGTTCGCATACGAGAGTCTTCCTATTCGAGTGACCCCTCCCCCCACTTCCCCTCCACGTGGCGAGTAGCGCATCGAGTATGAAGCTTGTACACGAAGGCGTGGGAAGTATTCAAGCATAGCAAAAGCGCATTTCGAACGGCAAGGCGGGCGGTTCGTATACGAATGAAAAGTCGAGCATAGGCCCCCCAGGCATTTTGTTCAATAACTTTGGCCTATTTATGATTACTTATGTGTAGGGCCAGTGACTTTTCGCGTAAAAATCTGAGCACGCAGTAGACTTCAATACTATATACACACCTCCGCTGTTGTTATATCTCCATTGGCTGCTGGTGCCGTGTCCGTCTTTGACCAAGCCACTCAGGACCAAGTAACTCGTTGACACTGAACCTTCGTGATTCGTGCGCAAACGGTTAACACGGGACAGAATATTTTTTAGCCAATCAAAGGAGCTAGACGACCATACAGTGCTACGGAATGTATCTTGTCTCGAAATGTTTTCGCGAAATATCACCTATGTGGTATTCATTTCCTTCTATGCAAAAGTTTCCAAAAGTTGTAAAAACATGTTCCATAATAAATTATCAATTATTTTGGTGTTTCCTTTTGAACTCATTATTTGTAAGTTAAAGGAATTTTTGACCTTATGTGAATTAAACGCCAGAAGCTCTGTGTGCTAATGAAGCGTAAAATATTGATTAATTACGTATAGTATTTATAATTAATATGCAAAATCGTGTCTATAAATGTTTATTTTGATCATGAATTGGGTTTTGGGTTTTGCTAGTGAGAGTCGAATAAATGAGTCAATCAAGGAGTTAGAAGCGTAAAATGTATTTTACTTTTGCGTGTCTAAATAATTAAACGCGTCCAGCAATGTTCAAGTACGCTCAATTAGGCAACAAGCTAAGCCGAACGACTACTCATTAGCGATTTTCGCTTTCGGCATTAATCCGCTTTGAAGCTAAATGTGAGTAGAATTTTGTATTCGCACTGGTTATTATTTGAGTCAAGAATATAAATCCGCAACTGCCAACATTTTAGATTTCCATCGGTTACTTTTTTTTTTTTACCCAGCAATCAAGAATAAGCCACGTATCTTTATTTTACTTCAGCTGTGTCTGCATGAGAGAGAAGGACGGTGTGCCGACTACCTCTCTCCCCTCCCTTTCTAAAAAAAAAAAATATTGAAGCACTAAGCGCTATTGATTACGAGACCTCCACAGACACATGGAGTGAGAGGTGTCTGGGACTTCGTTAATGGCAGGCAAAAGTTTCAATTTTTGGGAAATGGAACAGGAAACACTGTAATCTATTGCGATTTCGAGATGCACGCGATGAAAAACCTTGATTAGGAAGCGACGACTAAATATGGACGCACGAAGTGTTCATTACCATCACGGATGTGTTAATAATCCCGACCAGTAATTTCCTCTCCCAAAAATTAACCCTTGTTATTGAGTTTCTCACTCGTATATAAACGTTAGCGATATTCCCGATGACAGATTTTTAATTGGTGTTACAGAAAAAAAGACACACATCCATTGTTGCTCGTCCATTGTAACTGCAGTTAGTTCCGACCAAAAAAAAAGTCGTCGGAACTATTACGTGAGATATCCCCACGTATTTACCAAATTTACCAAACACCCTTTTCCCCNCAAAAAAAAAGTCGTCGGAACTATTACGTGAGATATCCCCACGTATTTACCAAATTTACCAAACACCCTTTTCCCCCTTCCGTCGTCAAATTACTATTATTTTTTCCTACGAATGTTCACGTGAGCACCACATAAATGGAGGGTGGAAAAAAATTATTATGCTTGAATTATTTTCAGGAATTTGCAATTCAATTTGATTGCGTGATATTGGAGCGGCTCTGTTTGAAATACCACTTTCCAATTTATCCGCTGCTGGCGTTAGTGGAAATGAAGTATTGACAATGCAAATTAATTGAATGCGAGGGACGTTAAAAAAGCGAACCATGTGGGATAGGTGGTGATGAGCTCCATGATGGGATGGTAGGGGATGCACACTCACTTCTCGCGGATGGCAGGAAGGGAGTTTTACAGTCGACACTTCCTGTGCATGCAGTCGTTCTCGTCGACNACACTCACTTCTCGCGGATGGCAGGAAGGGAGTTTTACAGTCGACACTTCCTGTGCATGCAGTCGTTCTCGTCGACGAGGGGACTCTGTCTTCTGCAGGGCGGAAGTTTCAATGACACGTTACACGCGGCCAGGGGTTTCCGAAATTCCGGAAAACCCCACTCGCTTCGAATCCGCGCTGAATCATAAAATGCCAGTTTCATCCCTCGGTCGACAAAAACTGCCCCATACTTCCTTTTAGGCGGTTCACAGTAAACTGAGCATTTTGGGAAACCCTGTTTAAGATATGCTTGCATGCTCACTGTGTATTCATCCATCGTGTGTAAAATTAACATTTCCATAGGCCTGATCACTTTATTTACGTGTTGGTCAAGGGAAGCTGTGAAATTTTTAAAGATGTAAATATCTTACTCATGTTCTGATATTTACATGTATATGAATAAAATAAATTTAATAGCAAAATAAATAATTTCAGTATTCGTAGTGGTATATATACCACTCTTAATTCAAAGTTAAATCATGGAACTATTTTCCCTCCACCGTTACCAACTTTACTGGGTGCATGACAGCCAGTGTGTCCATTGAAAATATATCCAGGTAAAAGCGGTGACATTTTTTACAGGTTGGTTTCAAAGTGCTCAGTTTATCACGAACAATCTATACACACCGTCACTGAAAATCCCACTTAAAGCGGCGATAGAAAGATGATACTAAATTTCGAAGACTGGCCATGAAAAAGTAAATACACTCGAAAAAAAAAAGTTGAAAATTTATTGTTTTATACTAAGTATATGCTAGGGTACTTACATCCATGCAAGTCTCCATTCATGTTGGCACTTAATTAACAAAAAATATTTCTTTACTGCAGGCTGGCAGCTGCGAAATTTAAATAGGAAATCCCATGTTAAGGGAATTTCGCCTAAGTGCATTAATTTGAAAGATAGGCGTTTCGAACAAAATGTATCTTTCACAAATTTTTTGGGAGAAGTTCCCTACAGTTCCATATCATGTATAGCCTGTTTTCAAGATTTATAAAATTTACGTTTTACAAAAAAGTACATACTGCCTATCCATATTGAAAATTTACGCTCGTAGGAATCTTCTCCTTAACATTTTTATTATTGAGCTGCTCCATACCCCCCTCGCTTCACCCTCATCAGCTCTCAAGACCTCGCTGTTAAGAGCCGCCCAAATCTCTTCACTTCACAAGACTCTGCCACTTCCAGTTCTCTACATGCGATAACTGCTGCAGGATGTTCTAGGCGATGTGAGCATTTCTTAAACCTACGTTTGAAGATAAATCACTATCCGTTAACTGCACGAATGCTACCACACACACACACACACTCTCTCTGGTATGAGGGCTGTTAAATTGTCAACGAATCAAAAATATACGTAATTCTTACTACTCGCGTTGTATTGTGAGCGTAATATTTACATTCATGGCATATCAAACCCGTCCGACCGTAAATAAGAATTTCGAGAGTCGTGGAAAATAACATAAACAAACTTCACGTTTTTGCTGTTTCCTCAAAACTTTTATGGGTGACTATAGGCTTTTAATATAGCAATCTGTTCATACATTATACAACATTGTCGCTATAATTTTAAACACTCATATACATAAGAATAAATATTGTTATCAGAGGTCTACATACAACTATATTTGCTGACTTTGACAAGATGTTAAACGACCACATTTATGTTTAAAAATATAATTTTTTAAATTTGTAAAAAAAATGTCGACTTCTATTTATTTTTATAAAAAATATTTATATAGAAATATTCCATAGTTTTTGAAATATTACTGTAGACACAACTGCTTACTATGAGTACCGTATGGTACCCAAGGAGGCCCCTTAAAGCATGAGCCGACATACTAGTAAACTATTTTTATTTTTTTATTTTACATTTTAACTTAACTGACTCACGAATAAAGTCGGTAGTCCCATTGTAAAGCTTATTTTTAGGGCCAACTGNATTTTACATTTTAACTTAACTGACTCACGAATAAAGTCGGTAGTCCCATTGTAAAGCTTATTTTTAGGGCCAACTGTTTTTCACGAAATTATTTATGCGCAGACTAAACTTCAACGTCTTACGTGCATTGTTGCTAATTTCCTTCGGATATTGGCCACGTATCGGTGTGAGAAGACACTTTCTGCTCGGCTGGGCCAATCAGGACAAAGTTACCCTGACACTGGACGTCCGTGATTGGCTGGCAGGCACTTCAGACGCGTGCGTGGTTCAAATCATCCAATCGCGATATTGGTCGTGAATTAACGCGTTTTGGAGTAAAACTAGTCGGGGAATCTTTTCGCGAAAAACCGGCGGTTCTACTTATTTTACATGCGGCAGAGNGCGTTTTGGAGTAAAACTAGTCGGGGAATCTTTTCGCGAAAAACCGGCGGTTCTACTTATTTTACATGCGGCAGAGAGAGATATAATTTAAGAGATGAGCATATCTAAACCTGGGCTTCAGAAAGTGTTCACTTAAAATCCGATAGTATATTCGCGGTTTCTTCATACGTTTTTAAACAAAACTTTCAAAAATTACCCCAATTATAACGTTTTTGGTTGTTTCCTGATAATGAAATGNATCATACGTTTTTAAACAAAACTTTCAAAAATTACCCCAATTATAACGTTTTTGGTTGTTTCCTGATAATGAAATGTATCCTAGCATGTATGAGAAGCATTTTGTTCTTATTTTAACATAAAAGTACCTTATTTTTAGTTAAATTGAAATTTCATTTATATTTTATTTATAAAATATAATATTTAATTTACAACTTATATGAACAAAAACAGCGAAAAAAACATGTGCGTTGGTAACGCCTAGTAAGAAATAGCACTCATGCAAAATATAACTACACTGACTGCAAACGANAAAAAAACATGTGCGTTGGTAACGCCTAGTAAGAAATAGCACTCATGCAAAATATAACTACACTGACTGCAAACGAACGCAGTTCAGTGTCCCTTTGGTGCAATTTCCTAAGCTTTGTTTGCACGAGGCGGAGGAATATCCAGGATGCATAACTTAAGCAGGGCTTGAGAAAATTGTGAAACAACCGTCAATGGATCATACAAATGTTTTTCTATCTGCTTAACTGTTAAGGTGGACGACAACCTGGCCTACCCTGCAGAATGTTTGATATGTGATTTCTTTGACGGAACTACTAAACGTGTACCCGGTACTGTTAAATACGAAAATAAAACATACCGCCTACGCGGGCATAACGGTACTTCAAGATATCACGCATGCTATAAGTATTGTTTTTTAACATTCCAACAATGTAAAAATCGTCTATTTAAGACCGCTGTATTTTTTAACACACCACCCGAAAACGAGTGAATTTAAGGGTCCCGCCAGCCTGCATTGTTTCTCTGTTTTTTTTTTGCCGAGAAGAGCGGGAGCTATAAGGGCCACACTGGCATGTGCTACAAGTGCACCATCGCCGCTACGCGCACGGCTCTGAACTGCCGTGTAGTGTTCTCGTAGTGCCGCCTGTACCTATGAGACTTTCAGTAGCGACTCTATAATTTGATCGATGAAATGTCTGTAGCAAGGTTCAATACACGATCCTATTGTAGTTTAACTCGTGTCCGGGCTAGTGTGTTTTAAGATACGGCAGTCTGAAAAAGACGTTTTTAACTATAACTACAGCATGGGTGTTGACTATACACTACCATTCCTTCCTCGTATGGGATATGATGTCTTTTCGTAGGTTTACATACTGGGGGAACGTTTAATAGTGTCGTAAAAATAAAAAACCAGGATTTCACACACTCTGAAACGCTGTTTATGTGCCTGGTAGGCGAAACCCTTAAGACAGAAGCCTGTGCATTGAACTTTGCCACAGATTTCCTACAAATAAAATGATAGAGTTCGGTGCTTGAAGTTCCGAAGATATACGCAGTACGAGGAAAACGTTGCTCGTTGCGCGTAGGTGCGATGGCGTACTCGATGCCCGTGTAAGTGTAGTCCTTATCGCTCCCTCACTGCTGAATCTCATACCCAAAAATTCCTCCAGTTATTCCGACGCGTTAATTCAACATTTTGACTCAGCATATGAGCGATAATCTCTAACTTGCCAATTATTAAAACATGCGCGGATTGTAGAAGAGAGGGAATATGCGAAACAGGGTGTTCGGTTAAAACACTTATCCTTGTTTCATCCACGGACTAAATATGACTTAGGCTAATATTTGCCTTCTTCTCTTCACCGCAACAACGTCTCACAATCTGACACTAAAGAACTTTAAAATCACGTGTTTAAAATGCTACGCGTATGTCTGATTTAAAAATAAAAGTACCGTAAATTAAGTATATCTTAAAAAGAAAAACAGTAAGAGTGCTAATACTTTGACACACTTATTATTGTTTATCATGAGCAAACCCTAGTCAAATACATAGTGTGTGGCAAAAATCAGTTCAGTATTAGAACTCGAAGCTGGTTTCTGGGCAGCTGGTATGCGCACTTAATTCTTTAATCCCTCTACGGTTTTTCCGCTAGTAAGTGTTGCCTCTACTTTGCGTTGGTTGTGTGTGTAAAAATAATTATAATAATAATAAAACGTATTTATTTTTTGTGCCAAAGTTAAGGTATTACCACATTATCTTACACTTAACCATTTTGCATGATAAAACATACCACTTATGTTTTGAAAAGAAAAACTAATAAAGAAATTTAAAAAAAAACTTAATGTCTGCTATGAAATTACAAAGTCGCTTATACGAAACATATAAAAGCAATATAGCCTAGGAATATCATAAGACGTACTTATTTTGTACTTGGAGACACAATTATAACGTTTTTGTCACTAGCGTGTTTAGTTGTTAATAACCGTGTAATGCGATATCACTCTTTGACGATTCTTGTAATTATATACGCTGCTTAAATTAAGTACTATGTAAATTGCTTTTCGCAACAGCTTTGATGAATTAAATATTCATTTGAATGTTTTTTTTCGTCGTGTTAGATGCCGAATTACATGTTCGGTAAAACAGGATGGCCAGATAAAAAGAAGAAAAAAAACATATGGTAATGCTCTTTTCATCCATCTAGTACTGTGTTATCCCCATGCAAATGAAACCAATTCTGTAATAAATAATTAACAGAGTTGTAGTCTATTAAGATAAAAAAATTTTTACTTCGTATAAAATGCAATGCCAATGTTTGATTAATTATTTTATGCTGGTTTGTCTGAAAAACTACTAAAATATATAAAATATCACCTCACAAATTATTAGAAGATAATTTCTCACGTTACCGATTCATTTTATGGAGCTGTGAAAGTAGAGATACAAAAAAAAAAAAGAATAGACCTTGACTTAATTTTGTTTTCTGAACTGATGCTCTTGTTGGAGATAATCGGACATTTAATGTAGACTACACGAATTACTTGATATACACTTTTTATGGTGCTTCCGCTTTATCTTGATTATTTGTATTGTAAAATGAGAACTCGTGAAAGTGGTAATTTTCAAATGGTTAACTATTATGCATAATCATGTGTGTGAAAAGCAATGGAAAATTTGTTCATCCGTTTCATCAGATAAACTTAAAATAATTACATCATTTGTTTAAAGATTTAATTTAAATTGCATATTATTGTCACTGACTAGTCTTTTATTACAAAAAAAAATTGCCTTACCAGAGAAAAAAAAAATAAAGTGCCCACGTCAAATTTTTTTATTATAATATGATCACATCTCGTAATTTAGCTTTGAATTTATCTCAACCTCTAAATGTATCCTGTTGAAAATGTACCGCGGGTAATTATTTGTATTATGATTATATCGAAAAGAAAGAATGTGCCTTATAATTATACTCAAAGTAAGTTTCCTGTCAGTTAAACGATAGCCGTTGAAATCCACGTACGGCTTTCAACGTGAAATCAGTAAGCATATAAATTAACACCAAAATCCTTTGGAAACGAAATACTTCGAAGCTAATTAAAGGCATAAGGTAAGAGTAATTCTCTTAACTTCGCAAATTAATGTTCGCCGCAACAATATAGAGTTTGATGACCTTGTAACTCGTTGTGCTAACTGATACTTGTTGGTCTGTTGAAACTGTTATTTGAATACCACAAAGGACTTCATAAGATAAACTAAATGGAACAACATTATCTTGGACCGGCCATAAAGATCTATAAAAATTCAGCATTGGAAATGCAATATTGTTTTACCTTTTACACACGTGCGATTCTGGAAGTTCGGTGACAGAATTTAGTTGTATTTTGTTCTTGTTGGCGGTAGGCGGCTAGCAAAGCATAAAATCAAACTTTGAAAAAAAAAAATTACAGCCTGACTGATTGCCCACGGGTAAGATAGAAAAATATTAAATGAAATAATTTACAACTATCGTAGGACTATCTATGTATAAATTATTAGTTGCTGAAACTCAATTAATTTTACTTTTATGCACGTACAAACAATAATCTAAGAAATAATAACATATTTATGTTTCTAAAAATTATTAAACGTCACGTCACTGACGCATCGTAAAATTTTTGAGATATATATAATTTTATTCCACACTCATGACCTTTCACGGCCCTTCTGTTCTTCCCAGAGTTTGAAAAGCAATTGTTCCCACGGCACTGGAAAACTCGCCTTTACGTGACATAAAAAAAAAATAATAACTTACATAATGAATTATAATTATTATAACTTTTAAAAGGGAAATAATATATTATGTAACTCCTCTTTGTTGTATTTTCGCGCTGATTCTGCTCATGGGAAGGCCAATATCCGACGTAATAATACCAGCCTGGCAAGATTGCCTGAATGATTTTGAAATGTTTATGTTAAATAAAAGCCATAAAAATTTTTCATCCGAGTGTATTTTTTAACAACTGTTAGTTTCCAGTGCGAGCCTATTTTATTTACCTGACCATCCAGTATCAAGTTTATAACTAGCCAATACCACCGCCTGCATGTCACAAGCTCCTAAAAAATAACGCCATGAAAAATCTTAATGCTTCATGTTTGTTACAGATATTTTAACTTGGTTTCAAGACATTTTGTGGAGCCGTTTAAGATGTAAGTATCAATATGAGAAAGTGTTTTGCTTAACGAAACTTAACCTGGGTAATATGGGGGAAAATGTAGTTGTGACTGAAATGTAATAATTAATTTTCATGAAGTATAAAGTCATTGCCTATGTATTTTATTGTCAGGGTTGTGGCGAAATTGCTTTCATACCGGTACAAGCATTCTAGTTTTATAGGTGATAACATATTATCTCATAAAGAAAGTGTGGTATATCACTGTACAAAATAATTAAGTAGTTTTGCAATAAATGGCAACAGTGTCTCCGCTGATGTCAGTGTAATTTTACACATATATGTGTCAATGTTTTTTTACGCTACATCCAACTTAATTTATACAAAAAATTAGTAAAATAATATCATGTACCTTGCAGAACTATTTTACATATAACGGTGTAAAATTACGATTACTTTGTAGCAGAAAATAAACTGCATCATTTGTGTATTTTCTCTCCACAAGTAAATTTACACTGACATCGCAAATGTATTTTCACAACTGTGTATGTGTATTTTTCACTTAATAAAAAGTAAAATTGCAGATTCACTGTAATTATCATTACACAAATTCTGTACATTTTTCACTAAAACTAAGACGTTTTACTGCCAGCATACGTTCTTTTACAACTGCTTCAGGTCGATTCACATACTTGGTATCTGTATTTTTACAGTTTTCATATTATATTACTCCGTTTTACATTTGGTAGTATAACAGAGTTATAAAAAGTTATTTTCAAAATGTGGGTAACAGAAAAGGTAGTTATTTACAAAAGCCTGCATATTCCATCAGCGGGATTGAAGTTCCCCTTTCGAACACACAAAAGGAGTTCGAAGTAGTTCTACTCCCTACCGCTAGATTGCATTTGTAAACAAATACTTGTAGTTATATTTGAATTCCTAGGAATTTTAGTGTAAAATCATAAATACTGTACTGGTTTAGCAAATTACACATAAAAGGGTAAAATTACTGAGAATTTGTATGTTTAAGGATTTGCTCACATATATGCTAGAATGTAATGTAAGCTAACTCACACATGGCCATTGTACACTGAAGAGCCAAAAAAAAACTAGTATAGCCGTGCGCATGCAAATAACAGAGTTATGGAACCAATCAGAGTAACGCGATGCGGTCGGCAGCTAGATCGGTTACTGCTGCTACAATGGCAGGTTATCAAGATTTAAGTGAGTTTGAACTTCGTGTTATATTCGGCGCACGAGAGATGGAACATAGGATCTCCAAGGTAGCGATAACATTTGGATGTTCGCGTACGACCATTTCACGAGTGTACTGTGAATTTCGGGAATCCGGTAAAACATCACATCTTCGACATCGCTGCGGCCGGAAAAATATCGTGAAAGAACGGGACAAACGACAACTGACGAGAATCATTAAACGTGACAGACGTGCAACCCTTTCACAAATTGGTGCAGATTGGATTTGTGGACTGCCCTGCGGGATTAATGGTGTGAATTGCCTCCTGCACACCTTCAGACATTAGTCGAATACAGGTCAAGTCGTCTTGCGGCACTTCTGCGTGCTCGCGGGGGCCCTACACGATATTAGGCAGGTGTACCTGTTTTTTGGCTCTTCAGTGGAATATGAAACAACTCGAAAAACTCAAATTTTGTATAGCCACAAATTCTCAACAAATACCCTGGAACATGTAATTGTGAGGTAAAAATTAAGAATATCGGCAGGATATGTGAGGTGTAGCCTTAACAGTTACGCGCATTTCTCGCTGTGTGTGGAGCCCCGGTTGTGTAGTGGTTAGAATCCTCCCCTGCCAGCTAGGTGAACCGCGCTCGATTCCCGGTGGGGTCGCACACGGATTTTCTCATGTGGTAATCGTACCGGACGATGACGCAGGCCGGCAGATTATTTGCGGTGTTCTGCCTTTTCCCCAAGTCGTTGCATTCCGACGCTGCTCCATATTCACATCACATCACCCTCATCGGCTCTCAAGACTCCGATGTTACGAGTCACTCAGATCAGTTTATTATTTCAGTATACATTTTAGTTTCACAATTACTTCTATTTTAACTGATAAATATTTCGACGAATTTGATTTTTCCTTAACATGACATGTATCACACGCGTCTTACACTTGTGTTGACATATACGTATCTTAGTTTTGGATATATTGAACTCTTGATTATTTTATATGCATAGTGCTTCTAAATTACTGCAACACACATCGGGAGATGATTCCTGGGATCAAAACAAACTAAAATGACACTGCCAACACATGCCCTACAAAACGTTGGTATTGACTTACAGGCGGTTCGCATTGTGGTAACATGTCACCACCGCCATTTGCTGTGTTGTTACGTTAGATCGGGCGTCACTGCCCATTGCATTGGCCTGCCCGTGTCTGAAGGTATGCAGGAGGCAATTCACACCATGAATCCTGCAGGGCAGTCCACAAATCCATAGGAGTGCGAGGCGGTGGAGATCTCTTCTGAACAGCACGTTGCAAGGCATCCCAGATATGCTCAATAATGTTCATGTCTGGTGATTTAGGTGGCCAATGGAAGTGTCTAAAGTCAGAAGAGTGTTCCTGGAGCCACTCGGTAGCAACTCTCGACGTGTGGGGTGTTGCATTGTCCTGCTGGAATTGTCCAAGTCCGTCGGAATGTACAATGGACATGGATGGGTGCAGGTGATCGGACAGGATGCTTACGTATCTGTCACCTGTCAGAGTAATATATAGACGTATCAGGGGTCCCATTTCACGGCAACTGCACACGCCCCATTCCATGACAGAGCTTCCACCAGCTTTAACAGTCCCCTGTTGACATGTAGGGTCAATGGACTCATGAGGATTTCTCCATACCCGTACACGTCCATCCACCCGAAACAATTGGGAACGATACTCGTCAGACCAGGCAACGTGTTCCCAGTCATCAACAGTCCAATGGCGGTGTTGGCGGGCCCAGACGAGGCGTAAAGCTTTGTGTCGTGCAGTCAACAACGGTACACGAGTGGGCCTTCGGCTCCGAAAGCCCATATCAATTATGGTCCGTTGAATAGTTCGCACGCTGGCACTTGTTGATGCCCCAGCATTGAAATCTGCGCCAATTTGAGAAAGGGTTGCACGTCTGTCACGTTTAATGATTCTCGTCAGTCGTCGTTTGTCCCGTTCGTTCACGATCTTTTTCCGGCCGCAGCGATGTCGAAGATTTGATGTTTTACCGGATTCCCGATATTCACGGTACACTCGTGAAATGGTCGTACGCGAAAATCCAAATTTTATCGCTACCTCGGAGATGCTATGTCCCATCTCTCGTGCGCCGACTATAACACCACGTTCAAACTCACTTAAATCTTGATAACCTGCCATTGCAGCAGCAGTAACCGATCTAGCATCTGTTCCAGACTCTTGTTGTCTTATATAGGCGTTGCCGACCGCATCGCGTTACTCTGATTGGTTCCACACCTCTGTTATTTGCATACGCCGGCCTATACCAGTTTTTTTGGCTCTCCAGTGTATATGTGTGTGTATATATATATATATATATTTACATAAATTTTACTACCTGTTATTTGTCAGTCGGACGAACGCAGGAACGAATTGATGTTTTCTAATTTATATTAAATTATGCTGTTTGTGACAAAATGTTTCGTTTAAAGTTCGGGTTTTATGTCCAGACTGCAGAGTATAAGGCAAATACCTTACTTCTGANTTAAAGTTCGGGTTTTATGTCCAGACTGCAGAGTATAAGGCAAATACCTTACTTCTGTAGCGGATATTTTTAAATTTACTTCACAATAACTTTACTAAGCAGGACATAGAAGAATTCAAATAGAGTGGCCGAAGTGGACCCCTAAATTATAAGTCCACATCCGGAAGGATTGCTTCATCAACCAGCTAAACTCCACACTCCCTTTCGTAGTAGAATCACGGTTAGTCGTTCATTTGGTTTCCACTCCAGTTTAACCACAGAACACAGGTAGCAAGATATTCGGTATTTTTTCCTTGCGGGCTCGTATTTGGTTGGTAGTGGTCAGGGTCATGTCTAACAAACTGTGGTCCAAGAGATGCAGAAAATCGGACGTAAATGATGTTGAAGATTAATTTATATTTTATTTAATTGGGGAAATTTTTGGGTTAATAGTTATGAGTAAAAAAAACATTTAAATTATTGGATGTCACATATTACTATAGCGTTATCGAATTATATGTTATAGCCACTGTTTTTAAATAGGAGAGAGCAAGGTAAAGTGGGCACTCTTAAGATAAAACTATATTCATATAATCCATTGTTATTAACAAAAAAAAAAAGAGATAGGAAATCATTCTCCTTACAATATTGTTATTGTAAAAACAAATTTATTTTTTATTTTTATTGAGACTTTTTTTGTTATTTAATTTTAAATATTGCTTTACCAAATGACCATCTAAATCTTGCCATATAAAGCAAAGTTGCCACTGACTGACAACATACGTTATTCGCATTTAAGAGTTTCAACCCTTTTATATTTATCCATCAACCAAGGAGTGGTAAGACTATTTGCCTCCCGCTTAGGTGAACCAGATTCGATTCCCGGCAGTATCACTCCCGGATTTTCGCATTTGTGAAACCTGCCGCATTATGACGCTGGTCAGCGGGTTTTTTTTCGGGGATCTCCCGTTCCCCCCTCCCCTTCATTTCGGTGCTGCTCCATACTCACATCGCTTGAACCTCAAAGGCTCTCAAGACCTTGGTGTTAATATCCACTCTAACCTCTTCACTCATTCACTCATCAGCCAGGGGCCGAAATTAATACTAAAATGTTACGAAAATCAATATAAACATGCTCCGGCCTTTGCCAAATGTTTGTAAAATACATTTAGCCTATTATTCCGACTGTCTGATAGCAACGACGGCGCTGTTCCTTGCGTTACGTTTCATGTCGAATATTGCTAACTGCGATCATTGCCTTCTAGTGACCGAATGTTTCAAACCTTTAGTTCAAATTAGTTGGCTGGCCACTTTGCCCTCTTAGACGCCAAGATATTTCTATAGTAATAACTTAGTAATGTTCTACATTTTCTGACATGTGGTCTTAAATCCTAAAACATAATATTTTAGTGGGCTTAGAGTAAGTAATTATATTATTACTACTCAGTGAGATAAAATAAACAACAATCGTCAATTTCATCAGACATGAACGAAACTACAGAAACTTTAATAAAAACAATAACTTTTACGTAAGTCAGCTCACATGTTCTCAGAACACTGATGTATTCCTTTTAAACTGTTTCAAATCATCGCCACCAGACTGCAGCACTCTCCATCTCAGTAATAGCTGACGGACAGTTGCCAGCACTGTCCACTTTACCCTGCTTNGCCACCAGACTGCAGCACTCTCCATCTCAGTAATAGCTGACGGACAGTTGCCAGCACTGTCCACTTTACCCTGCTTTTCCGTACTCAGATTTTTACAACAGATCATTTCGACATGAAAATTTGGCAGCGAACGTAAAAACTTAATTTCATTTAAATTTGCATGTTATGTAGCGAATACACATTTTGAAATGTATACAATGTTAACAATATGGATTTTGTCAATAAGTGTTTATAGTTTGTTATCGGTTCTCGAGGTATGAGCTGGCTTGAGTGGGCCTTAGAGCCACAACAATTTGGTCAGTTATTTTGAGGAAATCTCACAGACATGTTGGGTCAAAAAAAAAGGTTTTTCAGAACGAAATTTACCCCTGCACTAATACTCTATGACCTATAAAGAAAATTTCCTTAATAAACCAAAATTTTTCCTTTAAAGTTAGAAATGCTAAGTTTGCGTTTATTTCATTTCTTTTATGCGACATATCAAGACGAATAACTGCATCAGCTTTGAGGCAATAAGATACGCCACAGCTCTAAGATTTTAAATGGAGTATAAATATAAAAAAAAATTACTAGAGGCGTCAGAAACGGGGAAAAAACTTTAACCTTTGCAACTCTCGTCTGGTGAAAACAGCAATAAACACGGCACGAACTTGTACGTTTCCAGAAGGGGAAAAGGTTCGGCGGTGGGGGAGTGGAATAAATTCCAGCGCAAAATTTGCGGGGGTAAAAAGAAAAGGCATTCCGCCTCGAAAACTGAATAGTTTATGGCTACGGGAAAACAATCTGCGAGCGAGGTACAAGTTCTGCAAATCTGCCACTTGAGTAGCGGGAATAAGAAAAANTGGCTACGGGAAAACAATCTGCGAGCGAGGTACAAGTTCTGCAAATCTGCCACTTGAGTAGCGGGAATAAGAAAAAACCAGGAGAGTACAAGTTATTACGAAATATGCCGAGCAATAAAAAAGTAAAGGAAACGTTCTTTCCTGCCANAAAAAACCAGGAGAGTACAAGTTATTACGAAATATGCCGAGCAATAAAAAAGTAAAGGAAACGTTCTTTCCTGCCAGGAGATGAAAAGAATCATGCTCCAGGGGTGAAAAGGGCGGGTGAGAAGGGAACTGGTGGAAATGCGGGTTGCAAAGTTTGCAGATGTTTCATCTGAAATTTTGTCTTTGTTGCTAGCAGGATATGCATATCATAAAACAATAGCATAATTTTCGAAAGAGAGAGAAAAATATGAACGTGTTTATTAGAACTTGATTTCCTTACCGTTGTTTTTACAGTTGGGAGATACTAATCTTCGTTTCCAACAGTACAATATACAAAGACTGGAAAGGTAAGGAGAGCGATCATCTACGGATTTACATTCAAGTAAAGGCCGTGATGCTTAAAATTAATATTTTTTTTATATCGACAAGGGCAACAAATGAAGAACGGCTTAAAACAAGCGAACCAATGTTTAATTTTACGGATCGTAAACTATTTTCCTTCTGAAAAATAAACTCAACGTCATAAAACCTCCATTTTTGTACGAGCTGTTTTATCAGGCCATGTACTAAGAGATACGGTACTTGCGTCTGTTCTCACACTAGCTTTCCGTAATATATGTTTATTCTGTGAGGATTATAATCTTTTACTGGCAACGCGTGTTAATGTGCTTCAACTACAATATATCAAAATACGTGATTAGAATTTAAGAACACGAATTATTTGAACGAAATAAATAGCATTGACCTTTGCATGGCATGTTATTTTAACGTTTACCCCATTTATTTGACTCACATAACGCATGGCATTAAATTAAAAAGCCTAGCGTGACAAAATGAGGGCACCGAAAAAATTATACGTTTTTTAAGTTATTTAACGTGTGTCTGTTATTTACTCAGATCTGAAATTTCTATTGTACTCAAATTTTCGTGGCCAGGAATAAGCCTGAGAAGGCGATAGCACGGTTATTTCACTAAGAAAATAAATTTTCATATATGATTAATGTATGTAATCTTTTTCAGTGTGTGTAACACTCTGACTCGTAATGGCATCTAAACAGTAGTGAATAATTTAAAGAATGCCGTAGGGAAGCTTTATATATAAAAGAAAAGTTTACTTTAGAGTAGTGTCATCATTACCGTTAAAGTCAAAATAGGTAATAAATAGGCCTGTTTATTTCGATTGTCTTATTTCAGTTTCATGTGAAACCATTGAAAATTTGTGAATAGAATTTTATTCCAGCTATTCGTGTAACACCTAAAATCAGAGCTCACGTCACAAATCATTAACATTACAAAAGAAAACTCAGAGAAAAAATGTCAAAAAATATAATTTTTATGTAAAATAATATTTTTTTTTTCAGAAATTATTTAACCACTGTGTTTAAATCGCTAGGAAAGTATATTTACGTTCTCAGAGAAATTAAACTCATAATTTGAGTACGGATTAGACGCCTGGGTGAGGGTGAAGATATTGGGGTGACTCTTAACAGCGAAGTCTTGAGAGACGATGAGGGTGATTAAAGTAAGTATGGAGCAACACCAAATGAAGGGGTGGGGGAAACGGGAGATCCTCGAGAAGGCCCACCGACCAGCGGTATCGTCTGACACGATTCCCATTTGCGAAAATCAGCGAGTGGTCCGGCCGGAGATTGAACCCGGTTAGCCTTGGTGGGAGGCGATCCGGCTAACCACTCAGCCGCCGCGGCCCTCCTTTAAATGTCTGGTATATTGCGTTGAGAATGGAAAGAGATGAAGTACACTTTCACGGGAAATAAAGGTACCTAAGATCGGAGCACCAGCGTAGAGACCTGATCAGTCTTAAAATTTGGATTTTTACACTCTTGACACTATTGCGATAAAAAGGATTTAAAAGAAGATGTCATCCCCAAGAACATATTTTACATTTAATTTTATGAGCAGTATTTTACTCGCACCCTCACACTATTCATACAGGCCTAAGGAAATTTTTTATTTTTGTCGACTTACTGCCGCTGTGGGCACTTAACGTAAAATTAGTTTGAATATGTAGCTTGTTTTGTCTTCTAAGGTCCTGAGTTTGATATCGTCCCACTGTAATTTGGTTTGCACTTTACCGGAGTGCTTCACAAACAACTTTCCCAGAAAATGCTAGCGTAGTTCCTTCAAGAGATCGTAAATATAATTAATTGCAGCGTCGACGTTCACGCGCCTGTTTAGTGTTGCGAACAGGAACACTTTAAGAATACTTGACAACAAGCAATATTAATGACAACTGTCTATAATACATGTTTTTCCTTGAAAAATACGTGTCCACAAAATTAGCAAAAAAATTTATCGTGGATTAGCCCTTTCTTCATTTTTTTTACATTACCTTCAAAATACTCGTGGACTTCATTGAGCAGATATTTAGAGTTTACTTATGTTGCATGCACTGTTAATGGCAAGCACTTGATTGAGGCTACCCACTGTCCCACCCACACTTACCAGGTAGTTCAGCTGCTTGTCGCTGCATGTACTTGGCACCACCATCTACTATGTAGCAAAGCTTCCGGTATGCGACACGCGTGGACACTCATTATTTTCTTATATCACCACTNCACCACCATCTACTATGTAGCAAAGCTTCCGGTATGCGACACGCGTGGACACTCATTATTTTCTTATATCACCACTGTATCGCTACAAAATCGTTTTTTTTTTTCAGCACGTATAATTTTGGTTAAATATGAACCATTGGGAAGTAGGTTTGCCACAAACAAATTTTTGTTTCATCTACATATTAAGGGAAGTCCGCCTAATATCGCCCACTATTTCTAGGGGCTTACAAAAAGAAAGGTTTAATACATACGTATGCAGACTTGTGTGTAATATTTTCATTAATAGTTCTTAGAACAGTACCGCAAACGAAAACCAATATTCATTCAGAAATTTACGCGGCGTTATTACGTATACATGAAATTATATTTTACAGTGCTGAAGAAAAGTGTCACCAATTTCGCCCAAAACGTAAATGTCATTAAATATAAATGAAAACGGTTCCTCTCAACATACTAAAACAATAATATATAAAGCTGTAAGTAATGATTTACATAAATTACGTGCTTCATGAATAGATTACACAAATAATAAAAAAAAAAAACTAAACCAAAAATTGCTTAAACACCTTCTTAAAGTAAATTCTAGCTATTACGGCAAATAACACAAATAAACTTTGCATCTGCTCCAGCATCTCCAGAACAATCTTCATGACGTTGTTTACTTTGGACACATTTATCTCCCTTCCTATTTTGTTTGTAGGATTTATGACAGTACGGACCGTCTTCGTCACTGTATTCGACATCTGTAGATACATAAGGCACTGCATTCTCGTCCTCATATTCGCTGCCACTGCTGCCGGTAGAGCATTTAACTTATGTGCGCAAATGTGCGGTACGCCTTGCCTTTCCCTTGTGCTGAATTCGTATTTTCTTTTTCGCGGCCCCTGTTGCAGACTTCTTCTTGATGCTCTTCAGCAGTGCCTCTTTACGGAGAGAGGCTGCTGGAGATCAGGGACAGGGCTGATGCCCAACGACGTCACGAATGATGCGTTTCATACCACTATTGTAACTTCAACCACAAGGCGCTACATTTGTATACTTGCATGACAGATGCTAAATGAAAATAATGCATGCTCCTGATTACACCCACAGTCCATATATCGCCCATGTACTTAATTTCGCACATGTGCCTTATTTTTCACACGGGCAAAATTAGGAATGATTCGTGTTTAAATTATGGCGGCTACTGTACAAATGCGCATGGCTGTATTAATTTCGAANACACATATCGCCCATGTACTTAATTTCGCACATGTGCCTTATTTTTCACATGGGCAAAATTAGGAATGATTCGTGTTTAAATTATGGCGGCTACTGTACAAATGCGCATGGCTGTATTAATTTCGAAACCACTGTGATGAGAAGAATTCTTGGTAACCATCACGCTGTATTATTTCACAAAACATTACTACGTATCTTCACTGCNAAACCACTGTGATGAGAAGAATTCTTGGTAACCATCACGCTGTATTATTTCACAAAACATTACTACGTATCTTCACTGCTTTTGGAGTACGATTTCAAAGACCGCACAGGAACTCGTTGTTCTCAAAAATATTCGAAATCTCACTACTCAAGCACAACTGGTCACTTCGGCGGCCACAGTGTAACTATAGGTACGCGTGGGCTGTCGTTTTCTAATATCATTGAGTGTAGTACCTCCTTGAATTCACCGCTGCGCTGGGCGAAATTAGGCGGACTTCGTTCAATGACAATGGGTAAAATTGCATTTTCGTTATCACATTATGACAGTTTGGTTTGCGGTAAGGTTATTTACTTTATTATGTCGATAATCAAAAAATTTAATTTAATAATTTCTGTTACGTTATAAAACGAAAATCTACGAAATAAAANTTTATTATGTCGATAATCAAAAAATTTAATTTAATAATTTCTGTTACGTTATAAAACGAAAATCTACGAAATAAAACACGTTAACGTCAGCTAAGTTCGTAGAAATAATGTTAATTTTCAATGTAAATAACACCTTTTTACACTGCAGATATTACAAAGTTATGTGGCATACCAAAATGTTTTAGTCAGCAATTCTTTTCAGGGGAAGGTCACGTTTGTGTTGACAGTTATCGCAGGCGGTTTGTAAGAGATCCATTTTTAAGAGTGCTTCTTGACCTACGACGAGAGAGCTTATTTTGTTTTTATTATTTAGAAAGTACTTGCGTTTTTGATAATGATGCTTTTTTTTTCGCTGCTAATAGTTGAACAAGCTCGTGCTTAACATTTTGTAATATAAAATGAAACACAAAATAGTATAAATTTACTCCAAATTATGTAAGAGAACTATTAAAAAGTAATAACTAGCGTTGAGTCTTTAAACATGCCTTGCCAGTTCTTCAGCCAGTAAAGTTGTGGTACAGAGTAGATAAGTATACAGAGACNCAGTAAAGTTGTGGTACAGAGTAGATAAGTATACAGAGACAAAATTTCACGGCGGTTCCTTTGATGTGGATGCACCAATTCTCTAATTTGCTGCACCGGGGCTGCGGTTATATAGTGGTTAGACTGCTCGCCTCCCACGTTGGCAAACCGGGTTCGATTCCCCGGGAGGTCGCTCCCGGATTTTCACACGTGGGAATCGTGCGGGACGATGCCGCTGGTCAGCAGGTATCCTCGGGGATCTCCCGTNCGCTCCCGGATTTTCACACGTGGGAATCGTGCGGGACGATGCCGCTGGTCAGCAGGTATCCTCGGGGATCTCCCGTTTCACCGCTCCTTCATTCCGGCTCTGCTCCATACCCACCTCGCTTCACCCTCAACGGCTTTCAAGAGCATAGAGTGCAAGGCAAAATATGATTTCGTTGTTATTAATGTAGCACTGTAAATGTAAGTATTCTACTTATCCAGAGCTAATACAAAACGAAGTATCTGTACATACAACTAATATGTAAATTTGTTTACGGGTACAGAGGACAAAGGATGAAAATGATGTCATGGACCTCGGTATTAAGAGCCACCCGAATCTCTCCACTATGATTGGCTGAATGGGAATCGACGTTTCACCATTTTGTTGGCCAGTGACGCAGTTTTGTCGGCTTGAGCGGCTGGGGCGCGAACAGTTAAGAATACAGATGTGAAACAGCTGCCGATACAGCGAACTCTACACTCTAAATTCGAAGCAGAGGGAAATCACTGATTCGCAGTGAAATTCAACTATTCAAATCAGTGAAAATTGCTCCACATAGAATAGGTGGAAATCCACTGGTTGGTTTCAGTAAAACTATTTCACTGATTCAATAAGTGACTGCCAGCTGCATGCGGCCAGTCAAATACTGCTTTTTATTGAATTAAGGCGAATACTTACAAGGAATACACAATTCCTATAGTCACTCTTCATACTGCGCAATTTAAAGCCATTTTAAAAAAGCGAAAATAAAATTAATGGAGTTCAAGATTTGAACACATAGCACTACGTTTCTTGACCTCACTAACTGAACGTCAGCCGCAAAATATATAATCTATGTATTCCATTTGTTTATCAAAAACATGTAGCTTTAAATTGTATGCCTTTCCTTTTGGTTTTCGGTTCAATTGGTAACACCAGGTTTGTTGAAGTAAATAGTAGGTGCAAATGTACTCACTTCACCACATCTAATGCAGCTTAAACCTTCAAACCGAGAGCTATGGTGATTACGTGAAAATGAAACGAAAGACGTAAAAACGGAATGAAAGACTGGATGTTCATGTTGCTTTAAAACGGTATTACAAAAGACGGAACTCTTACTTTTTAGAAAAAATTATTTGTATGTGTTTTATTCGTTAATGAGTTGCCATTTCATTTGATACACGTTGTGTAACTGATGTATCAGTCAAAAAACAAATCACTGAAAAAAAAACCAATGAAATGGTTAATGGAGAAGTGGAAAATATCACTAAGGTGATAAGTAAAGGAAAACTGTTTTTTTTTCTTTCACTAATTAACCAGTTATATTTACTGAAGTGACTGTGGAATAAGNGATAAGTAAAGGAAAACTGTTTTTTTTTCTTTCACTAATTAACCAGTTATATTTACTGAAGTGACTGTGGAATAAGTCAGATATGATGTTAGCTGATTTAAACAGTTCAAGCGTGTAGCTGTACACGCCGAAATAAAATGTCGTCACTTGAGACCAACTTGTTGAAATGACGTTCGTAAATCGGCATTTGTTAAATTACTCGACAACCGGCAGCCCAAGAAATAGAGATCCTTTCGCTGCATGAAGTATAGGTAGTTCACGGTAACTGCCAAATTTTCTGAAGCCCTGCTAAAGTTCTACTTCCAGGATATCCCTCCGCATTAACGAAGTCAAGAATATTATACCAAANGATAAGTAAAGGAAAACTGTTTTTTTTTCTTTCACTAATTAACCAGTTATATTTACTGAAGTGACTGTGGAATAAGCCAGATATGATGTTAGCTGTTTTAAACAGTTCAAGCGTGTAGCTGTACACGCCGAAATAAAATGTCGTCACTTGAGACCAACTTGTTGAAATGACGTTCGTAAATCGGCATTTGTTAAATTACTCGACAACCGGCAGCCCAAGAAATAGAGATCCTTGCGCTGCATGAGTTCACGGTAACTGCCAACTTTTCTGAAGCCCTGCTAAAGTTCTACTTCCAGGATATCCCTCCGCATTAACGAAGTCAAGAATATTATACCAAAGGGACTACGCACCGCAACCGTGCGCACTCAGTGTAATTATATTTTGCATAAGAACTATTTATTACTAGGCATTACCAACAGACCTCTTTTCTCATTGTTTTAACTGAGATTATTAAAAAAATTAATATTTTAATATATATATATATATAGTGCCCGTTTGTTCGGACGCGTATAACTCCCGAAAAAATCAACCAATTTGTATTCTGTTTTTTTATAAACTTTCCTTTCGTTCCCACGAGTGTTTGTATACCTTTCTGTTTTATCTGTATTACCTGCAAAGGTACAACAATGTGCAAAAAACTCATTTTTGCCATGCTTTCCCGTCAGGAAGCACCTTTGTTGACCGCTGTTTGTTTGAACATTTCAGTTTGTTGTTCTCAATGTTTTTTTTACATATAAACATATACATATACTTGTTTCAATTAATTTCACAGAAATAAATAGGACCAAGATCTTTTATTCCACAGCAACGCGTGGCTGGGTAAGCTAGTAAATTATAAAATTTTAACGTAACCAAAAATAAAGTATTTTTATGTTAACAGAAGTTAAAACGATTGTGAGATATAACATATATATAGGAAATAGCAAAACACGTCATACGCGGGGTGATTTTTTCATATGTTTGATTCAAAACGCGTGAAGAAACCGCAAATAAATTAAACCGGCAGACGTGTTTGCCGTTTTTCGCCTTTTCCCTTCGGCCGACACTCGGCCTGCCGGAGGCACTCGTGGCATTGCTCAGCTCGCGGTGTTGCCAGATGGAGGGCTGGCTGCCCACGTGCCTGGCATTGCTCAGTTCGCGGTGTTGCCAGATGGAGGGCTGGCTGCCCGCGTGGCGTGTGCCAGGAAGATTAACGACGGCTTGTTGGTCCAGGGGTTCTCCTTCTCTCTCTCTCTCTCTCTCTCTCTCTCTCTCTCTC
>NQII01000935.1:367651-444237 GCA_002778355.1 Clitarchus hookeri | reverse complement strand
GCTCGAGCGAGGATCCCGAGATCTGCCGAGCACACCCGAAGTCGGTAGCTACGGGATGCGCGCTTCTTCAGTACTAAGACAAAAGGAGATTTTGTTATGTTTAGGTTTTCTTTTGAGGGTGGCTTCACGATCAAAAAAATACGGGCACAGAGCAAAGAATATAGCAGTAAAACATTCACACGCCCAAGAAACCTTGTACGAAATTGATTCACCAATAAATACTAACATAATTATTTTTAACCAACGAAATTTAGTGACTAGTCTGACGTCAGATATCTGTGTAAGTAAACAATGTTTTAGTGTGATATTTTGAAAATAATCGGTAATTTTATAGTTGGTCTATACAATCTTTGCTTTTGCAATCGTAAAGATGAAGATCTCCTTTAAAATTTTCTGTTCGCCGAACGCACTTTTTGTTTCCTCTAAACTTATGTCTTGCAACATTTCTCCTTTTCTGCGGTATAACTATATTCCTCCGTTTTAAATGTATGACTTCGTCGAGAGTTTTATGTTCTGTTTCTGATGAAAAATAACAACTTCCTTTGAGCATTATGTGAGGAGGGAGCTCACATGCACACGGGATATTATGTGCAGTTGTGAATCAGTAAGTTCGAAACATTGTGGTCAATTCCCGTACACATGAATACTTTTATTGTGAAACCAGCTTCAACTGACAGAAATTATATATATTTTTAGGAATGCCTAGGTTAGCTAGGATTAAATTGTTTAAAAATGTATTTACCTAGAAAAGTAGATAAGTTTATTAACCTGAACGAACTAAAACCCGGGAAGAGTGAGTCTATTTAAGAGAATTTGCAAATTTTGAGATTACATGTACAGACAGATTGACGCATTTTTGTCAAGTTATTTTCTGTACTGTAAGAGCGTTAGTTTCATTATTGCTCGGGGCACTATCTTAAAGGATCGTTGACGGATAAGGAACAAGTACCTTTAATAATAGTCTTAAAAATTACTTGTTGATAAAACGTCTTAAAATTATTTCTGCTCGTGACAGTTGGGAACAGTGACCTGTGATATAATCTAAGTGCACATACCAGATGCGCTACAACAAATATATGTTTCCTGACATCGAACTACTTTTCTTCCAGCAGAACTATCGAAACTATGCGGGTTTGACCAAGTGAGTGAAGAGTGAAGAGTGAAGAGATTTGGGCGACTCTTAGCACCGAAGTCTTGAGAGGCGATGACGGTGAAATGAGGTGAGTATGGAGCAGCGCCGGAATGCAAGGGCGCGTGAAACGGGAGATTCACAAGAAAACCCGCCGACCAACGGCATCGTCCGGCACGATTCTTACATGCGAAAACCCCCGGCAGGGAATCGAGTCCGGTTCGCCTATGTGGGAGGCGAGTAATCAAACCACTACACCACCGCAGCTCCCTGTTAGGATAGGATAATATATTTAAAAATGATGGGTGGAAACACGCATGTGCACTAATGATAGCCTCGCATTAAACGCATGCGCATTAACCAACGTCCTCGTCACAGAGTATTTCAAAATACAGAGTTGGAATAACCACTTATTCCGGGAACTCTTAAGGCAAAATTTCACGATAATTGTTTATTTAATTATCTGAAAGCGATTAATATAAGGATCACATACATGTAAATATTTGTAGTCAAATGATTATAGTTTCCAAATTATTGCACCGAAAAGTTTGTTTGCACCTAATTACTTTTGCCAAATAAATCGCATGTCATGTGATCTGTATCATATATACAAAATATTTACTAAGTATCAAGGATATGTAATAATCAGTACTTGGTTAGTGGCATTCTGAATCTATTTAAAATTAATTTTTGATTTTTTTGCCCACTTATGTTTCTCTTGGACGAATAAAAATATGTTGGCAAAACATCATTACCTATTTTAAAAGAGTTTCAGGATACCAGTGCCCAAGTACCCATTGTTAAAAATACTTGATATTTAATTAACATGGTGTGTCATTTATATGGCCAAATTTAATTAGAAAGATAGAGACTTGTGCTCCCATATTCCAACATTTTCGACTTTTCGGTGCTATATTTTGAAAACTATAATATTTTGACTACAAATATTAACAGTTATGTGGTCCTTATATAAATCTATTGCAATAATTAAATTAAAAAATTAACGTGAAATATGGCCTTAACTACACACGTGAGCAAAATGTCGTTCGTCACTGGCCAGTAAAGTTTCGGAACGCCCTGGAGGGATAAACTGACGGTTCATGGTCGGCCTGGTGTATGCATTAGTCAAATGGGTCGAGATTACGGGGTATGGAGGGTAGCTTGGTACCCCCTAAGGTTGTTAAGGGTATAGGCTGTTCACAGTAAACTGGCAGGAGACTGGAAAATTTTGATAAATGGAATCGGCGAATTTCTGATGACCCATAATGGGATACTGAGGTAAAGGCTCACAAAAAAGTGATAAGTCGGAGTATTCTTGATTGGTGAGGAGGAAAGGTTTTTAACAGAGAAAACCGGTAGAATACCGAGTAACGGCAAGTTAGAAAAGTGAATGGCCTGAAGAGACCAAGAGGAGAAAGTGCCGTGCACTGTCTTACTCATCAGAATATAGATGCAGTGCGGGAGGATGGAGGATGTATTGGCCTTCGGGCCGTAAAAACCTGTTCACAGTAAACTGAGCACTTTTGAAAGTCCTGCTTGCAATCTACAGTATAATCCACGCATTGTGTATTCCTCCACCATATGTAATTAAATTTTCCATGGACCTCGTCACTATGATCATGCGTCGTTTACGCGAAGCTGTGGAATTATTAGGAAAGTAAATAAGTTTTAAAAATTTTTAACTCTTATACCCAAACGCCTTAAAAGAAACACCAAGAAAAAGAAATCATTTCAGTAATCACAAATGTTTATCTTAAGTTTTAAATTCAACGTTATGACTTAAAACTAATTTCGCTCCGTCGTTACCAACTTTACTGGGTGCATTCCTGTCAGCGTGCCCGCTAAAATATACGCAGGTCGGGGCAGTGACATTTTCCAAAGGTTGGTTTCAGAAGTGCCCAATTGACCATTAATGACCTTTATATCTTCCCACAAAGGCGAACCGGGTTCGATTCCCGGAGAGGTCGCCCCCGGATTTTTGCGTGTGGGAATCGTGCCGGACGATGCCGCTGGTCAGCGGGTATTCTCGGGGAGCTCCCTTTTCCTCCACCCTTACATTCCGGGGCTGCTCCATACTCAACTTGCTTCACACTCGTTGGCTCTCAAGAGCTCGATGTTGAGAGCCGCCTAAATCTCTTTACTCACTCACTTTATATCTCCCGTGCAGGTCCGGTACGAGGTAAACTACGCTCTAAGCTAAATAACTGTTAGCGCCCCCTCCCCTCTTCGAATTATCTGCGGTTAAAATTCATATCTGTTGATGGTAAAGAGCTGTTATGATGAATTTTTTTTAACTATATCTTTATACTTTCGAATTGAACCAGCATCCTCGACACTACTCGATCGGTACTGCTCACTCGTATAATGAGCGACAGGAATTAACTTACCTTGGTTAATTAAAAATCCAACTGAAAATATGTAGCAAAAACTTCACAAAATATTAAAATTAATCATAGACTGGCCGCGGCGATGTAAGAACTTTTAAAATCTTCCTCTGAACAAATCACTACCCATTATCTTTATATACGTATGACATCTTCACTTCCTGGCATGAAGGGTATCAGTTAAGCTGTCAACAAATTAAGTGAAACATTTTCAAGACTTGACGTTGTATTACGAGTGTAACATTTAAATATGTATCAAAACAAGAATGCGATTTTTTTTTGTTGTACGCGCGTTTAGAGAACGAACTGGATATGTTTGTAACGCATTAAGTTCCTAACAATTCCAAGTTTCCACTCGACCGATGTATGCATAAAGTGATAAGGCCAACGGTTCGGTACGTACGGCGGACGGATAGAATACGAAAAAAAAATAGGTCTTAAGAGGTAGTAGTCCGGGCATATTTTTGCAGATTCGTTGTTCGCGCGTTTATGTTTATCTAAGAAAATAAATACCCTGGGTATAAGATTTTTTACCAGAAAAGATAAAAAATACAACTATCTAAGCACGTATTTGTCGGTTTTTTTATCGTACTGAGTGTATTCTAAGGAAAAAAATATACCGTAAAAAAACAACGCATATTTAAAGCCTGCGTGCGTAGTTTCCTGAAGAGTTAGCAGAAAAGTAAATAAAAAAAAAACCACACAGTCATACAATCTGAGGACTTTGATCGCGCGTAATAAAATCCCTGTGTTACAGATCTCATTTGCACAGGAAATCCTGACAACGGAAGCGCTGCGTACCGGATAAGTGCCTTGCGCGTAGGGGCGATGGAAGAGCTGGCCCCGCGTGTTATTTACGCCCGTATCGCTGGTGGCTGTCATACGCGTGGAAAAAAAAAATCAAGGGCCCGTGCATTATCAAGCAGGTGTTTCAGAATGCTTCAGTTTGCAGCGTATGGAGTGTATCTGAGTAAAGTATTGCGTTATAATACGATGACTTATACACTTAAGAGCAAAAAAAAAACTGGTACACCTGCCTAATATCGTGTATGGCCCCCGCAAGCACGCAGAAGTGCCGCAATACGACGTGGAATGGTCTCGACTAATGTCTGAAGGTATGCAGGATGTATTTAAATCTGCGCCAATTTGAGAAAGGGTTGCACGTCTGTCACGTTTAATGATTCTCGTCAGTCGTCGTTTGTCCAGTTCGTTCACGATCTTTTTCCGGCTGGAGCAATGTTGAGGATTTGATGTTTTTACCGGATTCCCGATATTCACGGTACACTCGTGAAATGGTCGTACGTGAACATCCAAATTTTATCGCTACCTCGGATATGCTATGTCCCATCTCTCGTGCGCCGACTATAACACCGCGTTCAAACTCACTTAAATCTTGATAACCTGCCATTGTAGGAGCAGTAACCGATCTAGCTGCCGACCGCATCGCGTTACTCTGATTGGTTCCATACCTCTGTTATTTGCATACGCACGCCTATACCAGTGTTTTTGGCTCTCCAGTGTATTAGTTATTAATTTAAGCTAATTTTTCATACTCGAACTCGCACATCTGACGCTAACTGTCTGGACGCAACATGGGCAACATGCGTGGCCGTCTTTTTCGTTTACATGGTCGCGCCGCCCCTGGCTCCGTGAATAACCACGCGATCTAAAGCTAAACGTGTTGTTATTATTTGTTATATTTAAATGTACGAACCATACCTTAAGTGTTTCAGATTGGGAAATAGTTAATCTTAACTCATAAGATACAAAGTAAATAAAACGGTTATATTTTGAGTTATATATGGATTGCAACAATGTTATACAATTATATCTACTCTAACGTGTGGAGGGATATTACGTTAGATTAAGTGCCACATATTTGTTAAGTATTAATGTCCGTATATGCACGCTCACCTTGTGTTCAGTCGTCGCCGTGGGATGGTAGTCATCGCGGAAGCCGCGGTCGTGCACGACGGCGCTGCGGTCCAGGGCAGCATCTTCACGTCTCGGCGGCTGGCTGCAGACAGACAGACGGCTTCTCCGGGTGCGATGTGCTTTTATCAACGATTCTGTACTACACTGAAGAGCCAAAAAAACTGGTATAGGCGTGCGTATGCAAATAACAGAGGTATGGAACCAATCAGAGTAACGCGATGCGGTCGGCAGCTAGATCTGTTACTGCTCCTACAATGGCAGGTTATCAAGATTTAAGTGAGTTTGGACGTGGTGTTATAGTCGGCGCACGAGAGATGGGACACAGCATCTCCGAGGTAGCGATAAAATTATGATGTTCGCGTACGACCATTTCACGAGTGTACCGTGGATACCGGGAATCCGGTAAAACATCACATCTTCGACATCGCTGCGGCCAGAAAAGATCGTGAAAAAACGGGACAAACGACAACTGACGAGAATAATTAAACGTGACAGACGTGCAACCCTTTCTCAAATTGGCGCAGATGGGATTTGTGGACTGCCCTGCGGGATTAATGGTGTGAATTGCCTCCTGCATACCTTCAGACATCAGTCGAGACCATGCCACGTCGTCTTGCGGCACTTTTGCGTGCTTGATGGTAGGATTTTGAGAGGGGGAGGGGGAGGGGGGCTACACGGTTTTAGGCAGGTGTACCAATTTTTTTTTGGCTCTTCAGTATATGAACTGGTCCTGGTTTACCTTCCGCCCCGTGGCGAAACTGCTGAGGGCTTGTTATGTTCCCGCGGGCNTGGTTTACCTTCCGCCCCGTGGCGAAACTGCTGAGGGCTTGTTATGTTCCCGCGGGCCCGTGTCGACGTGTCCTCACGGCTGGCGTCGTGCTGGCATTCTTCCGCCGCGGCTGTTTGAAAATTGTCATGATTACTGCTGTGTCTACCTAAGGTGCGTTCAACGAGTATGTTGCTTTTAAAGGCAGGTTCACGCCAGTGCCCATCCTAGTGTTTGCTGTTCTCCACTTTCAATAATCGCTGATTACCATATGAAAAAACGATCTCCGGTGACCTGTTTTATCGATTTCGCCCACGTATGAGCCTCGCGACGTTAAAAATTATTTCCCCCCGTTATTATATTTAAAAAAATTGGTGAACGCAACTTCTCCAGAACTCTCAATAAAATTACGGACACGTTGCTTTCTCACTAACCGAACTTTCGTAATTTTCACAGAACTTTCCCTTAATTCTAGAAACCTCTCCCTTAATTTGACGGTTCGTTTTCTGTACTTACAATTTAAAAATATAACATTGCGAAAAAAAAACCTTCAGTCTTCGTTGTGCAGGTTTTATACTATGTATCAAAAGTGAAACTTAGTACATCCATAACGGTTTCATTCTGGCGAGAGATCTGAACTCGAATTTGAATTTTTCCGAGTCCATGATATTTACATATCACTTCGAAAATAGAAACTATGAGAAATACGGAGACGTTCCGTATTTTGTATATACTCATCTCAGCGGCGTTTTTCGTCGTTACTGTTACATATTCCGTATGTTAAACGTACATTTCCGTAGAAATTTCCGTGAGTATACTGAAATATGTAACATTGTAATAAATAAGGTGCTGTATGCGAATCGCGTGAAAGTCATGGATATTTGTGATCTTTTTTGCAATTAACGAGGAAGCTGAAAAAAAAAATCTCCTTTGGAAAACTTTGTAAGACTTGCTACTAGAGACCTGAAAATCTTGATTTTTATTACTTTAAAGACATAGAAACCTCATTACAATAGTTTTAAAACTNTGCTACTAGAGACCTGAAAATCTTGATTTTTATTACTTTAAAGACATAGAAACCTCATTACAATAGTTTTAAAACTCAAAATATGCTGTTTTTCCAGGAGGAATAGTATTTTATTAGCAAAATTTCTTACTTCAGTGTACCTCCATGATATTTTATCACACGCAAAAAGTATAACCGTCGGTATGTAAGTAGTAAAACTTTTACACGTAACAGAAATTTCTGTACTGCATTATGTAAGGTAACTAATTAAAATTCAGATTTTTTTTTTTTTTTACGAAGTTGTACTGAGGTATCGACATGTGGGTTTTCTATTACTCTAGACATATCGAAATGTGGTGTTTCTATTTCTCTTGACGTTGTATTGACATGTGGGCTTTCTATTACTCTAGACGTATCGACATGTGGTGTTTCTATTCCTCTTGACATTGTATCGACATGTGGACTTTCTATTACTCTTGACGTTGTATCGACATGTGGGCTTTCTATTACTCTTGACGTTGTATCGACATGTGGGCTTTCTATTACTCTTGACGTTGTATCGACATGCGGGTTTCTGTTACTCTTGGCGTTGGACTAAATTTTTAATTCTACATGTCCTGGGCTACTTCAAACCAGTCGGGAACAACTAACGATAAGGATTGCCATAAAACGCCAAAATCCGAAAAGGAAAACATGTCCTCACTTTTGCAAACGTCAATACATAAATGTCAACGAATATAATGCATACATGAGCGTGAAGCTTTGCATGCCTTGAGGCTCGGCTTTACCTAACATGCAGAAATTCATCGTTTTCGTGTCATATTTTCAGTTTCAGAGGTATTACTGAAAATGTTTATCATAAAAAATTTACAATTTACTAGTTCTTTAAAACGTTTGTATCTTATATTCTCTACTGGTTATTTCCTGCTTGCAAAATGACGGGAACATATTGGAAAAATAGAAATAAGTTCTCGACTTTTTGCAACAAGCAGATAACACCCAATTAAAATTACGAACAAAAAAATCAAAGAAATCGCTGAATGTAAATTTCTTATAATCACACATTGTCTGTAATTAATGTGAATCCGAAATTACGACGCGTAAACGAAGAATTTCTGCAAAAGGGGTGAATCTCAGCCTTAAGGGGCCACGGTTGGGCACCAGGCTCAACTCTCGACGGGGTCGCTTCCGGATTTTCGCACTTGGGAATCGTGACGGCCGATGCCGCTGGTCGGCGAGTTTTCTCGCGGATCTACCGTTTCACCCGCCCTTGCATTCCGTCGCTGCTCCATACTCACTTCACACTTAACGGCTCTCAAGACCTCAATGTTAAGATCTGCACAAACCTCTCCACTCCATTCTCTTGCGTGCGTTGCGTTAATAAAATCAAGCAAATGTTACCGGTATCAACTTACTGAAATATAAATATTTATTGGTTTGTATTATAAAGTAAGATTCGTTATTGAGCATTATCTGAAAGTAAATTTAATTCTTTCCCGTTAATCCTATCCAAGCGGCCTACCACCCCATCAACAAATCTATGCGAGAGCGAAAGTCTGCATCTCAATCACCTGGAAGAGATATCTCACTTAAAAGTGGATTTAATTTTGAATAATATTTCTCTATCCCTTCTCTTCCTCTGCAAATGGCTGACAGTGACATCTGCTGTCCACTCGTAGTACATATAAATGTCAGTGCACAAGGTAAAACCCCTCTCAATGAGTTAAGTACGGAAGTAGTTAGCTCACGTTTGTTTCTATACAAATAGGTTTCGAGAGCCGGGCACTCGACTATATTGACTCCGGGATAGTCGTCGTTTCGAGGGGGAGAAAAAAGAACAATAAAATCGCGGAGAGGTAATTTCCATCCCCGTGTTTTCACATAGCTTTTTTTTTTTGTTACTGCCCAACTTGTGGCGCCACTCAGCTATTGTACGTGTGCGTGTGTGTGTGTCTGTTCGGGTCCTGCCCTTGTTGAAGTCGAGTTGACAAGCGTGTGAAGATGGTTCGATATATCGATTATCGGCCCGCGGGTCCGTGGCCGCCATCACGTTACGTGAGGGATGCAACCGCATTATCTGGGCGAAGCATTACCGAAGTAGGGTTGGAAAAAAATGGCGTTGGGCGGTTTCGCAAGGTGGCTGGCGAAGTCTCACTTCCCTTATTTCGCATCCCTTCGCAAAAGACGCGAAGGCTCGAGTGTATTAAGATTGATTAACTGAATGAGCCGGTGAAACTCGATATTCCGCCCGCATCTTTGCCACCCTCCCCTTCCCAATTTTCGCCAATCCGGAAANATAAGACGCGAAGGCTCGAGTGTATTAAGATTGATTGACTGAATGAGCCGGTGAAACTCGATATTCCGCCCGCATCTTTGCCACCCTCCCCTTCCCAATTTTCGCCAATCCGGAAACCTATACGGGCATCGTAAGAAGTACAATGATAAGGAGAAGGAAAAGGGAAATACATCGTACCCTAACTTGAATGGAAAGCAACACGTACAAGAAGAATTTCTGAAGTTTTCCATCTATTTTTTTTCTAATCATTTCTGGTGAAATGTTGAATGTACTGAAAAAATTACGTAGTTTATTTTCTCCTTTGTGGGTGTATCTGCGTAAGGAAGGCAATGAAATAGGGAAACTGGATGAGAATCAAAATTTAATATACTGGAGTATATGTTCGTCTTTCATGACGAGCATAAAAGGAGAATCAATGCCTGCAGATCAGAAATGAAAGGAAATGCCGGAAGATGTTTGAAAGGAAAGCTGAGATATTCATGTGCTGGAGCTTTAGAGAAAGGAAGTATGCTGGTGGAAGAAAGTGATGTTAATATTCTATAAGTCTGTTATTAAAAATTGTTGCCTGCCCAGCTGGATATATTAGTGTGTTTTATTACTTTGGAAATCAGTTCGCAACAAAGTGAATTCTCAAAATGTTATACATTTCAGTGTTATATAAATACACACCAATTCATATATATTAGTTACAAGAATAGTTCTATTCGTATCTGAAAAGTAGTTTAAAATATCCGAACTGCGTTTTTTCAGCATGTGAAAAACTTAGTAAAAAAAAAGTTAAAGTTTAAAATGTTTAAATTCTTACCAGAAATACTATTAAAACTGACTTTCATTAGGTGAAAAATGCCGATTTAAAGGAAGTGACAATATAAAATGCATCATGAAGGTAAATTAACCTTAATTTCTGGGAAATAAATGTGATAATATTGTTGTATAAAATTGCCTTGAATTTAAAACGATTACAGTAATCAAAAAACTACCTGAACTCATGCCTTATTGATTTAACTGTTCTGTTTATATGTAGATATTTTAAAAGCTAACGAAAGGAAGAAGTTTGTCACATAATTAAAAAGTTCAAACGACGACAGTGAATGGCGCCGAAACACAACCTTTAGTGGAAGATCTATTAACTTTGCACACGTCACATAAAGACTAATATTGATTGTGATTTCTTGGAATTTTTTAAATATGGTTTTGTTGGAAATTCATTGAAAATATCAGGAGGTATGATCACATTTCTATCACGTTTATAAAAATTATNGAATATGGTTTTGTTGGAAATTCATTGAAAATATCAGGAGGTATGATCACATTTCTATCACGTTTATAAAAATTATTTTCGATGATTTTAATTAAAGCCAGTGAAATTCCTTGGTATTAAAATTGTGGATCCATTCTGGTTTGATCTGTACTTGATGGTTTGGAAAACTACATGCTTAGCGCCCGTGATATCTGTATTGCCATTAGAAATTAAACAGCGAAAAAGTAAAATTTTTATCAAAGAAAAATGTAGGGGAAAAAAAAAAAGCTGTTTTGAGATCAATTATTTTTTTTACTGGGTATGGAATTTTTTGGTACATTTATTTGTTGACTCGGACGTATTTAAAACATTGTTTTAACAATAGCAATTACGATTTTGTAGTTAACGTAAATTGGTTTTCAAATTATGGGAAATTTAACTACAGAGAGTTTGAAAAAGATTCATCCAATTTGAAACGGCTTTATCATTTAAAGTAATGAACAGAGAACTATGCGGTAAACTGTGAATTACGTGACTGACAATACACTTTAGCTTACAAGTATTATAAACGCCTAATGTACCCCCTCCCCCCGGCACAATAATGAGCTCTGAATCACTTGGGTGATGACTCGGTGCTCGGCTGAGCCATGCCGGGGTCCCGCACGCCAGCGAGCAAGTCCACTAACTGCTTAGAGGGGATTGAAATGTTTCACTTGGTTGCCGCTAGGTGCCTCCCTCGTGCGTAGATGGCGAGTAGCCAGCTGGCGAGCTCCCTTCAGTAAGCACCCGGATGGCGCCCCCACAACACAAGGTATTTCGCTTTCTTCAGATCAACAATTGCAAGTCCGTGAAAACTGTGCAGCGTCATGCTCGGAGAGAGTACAGCACTGCAACCCCCAACTGCCCAGAGAATCCGACGTTGGAAAGAGCAGTTTCGACAAACAGGTTGTTTGTGTGTGTGGGGAAATCAACAGGTCGCCTCCCCCCCCCCCCGACCGGTGTTTCCGACGAAGACGTTGAGGGCATCGGGAAGAGTTCTGTGAGGAGCCCACGAAAGTCCACTCATCGTGCCAGCCAAGAGCTAGCCATTTCCCATACGACCGTTTAGCGTATTTTGCGACGGCGTTTGTTGTTCTAGCAGCACATCTTCAGTGGCACGGCCGACCACAACAGCAGCCACATGCCATTGTCGAGCACGTTGACACTCCGCTGAAAGAGAACGTGTTCTACACCGTTTCCCGAGAAGAGGTTCGTGATCTGTTCTTCTTCTCCTGGCAACACCGTCACGGGAATATCCCACCTGCAAACGTCGCAGAACTGGCTTTTCAAGCAGTTACAGGTGGATTCAGTTGGTTTTCGTTTTTCAGCAGGACGGAGCACCACTGCGATGGCCGATTCAATGTTTAAGACACACACGGAAGACGAAAATCGGCCTACCTCATGTTAAGGCTGTCTCCGAATTCTATACAAGTATACACGTGTCCGTAATTGGCCTTGCCTCTGACGCCAACACATATAATAGAGCTTTCCGCATTTTCAGTAAAGTACACAGTGACTTTATACTCGGCAAGTACATTAAGTTGCTTACTTGGTGACGTACTTATGCACTTACGGCACTTGATATATTCGAATTTTTTGCAGTCGTACTGAACTTAATTTATAAGAATATTATTACCAATATTAAGCATCGATAAATGCACTAACACTGTTATTATGTTAATTGTAAAAAAAAAAATGCAAATGAACACATACAAACATACAGTATATACAACAACATATTTTGTTGACAGCCTTATTTATTTTGGCCCAACACAGAGGTTTTGTTAATGAAACGTGTATTTGGTTAGACAAAGAAAATTAATTTTGGTGATTTTGAAGATATGTCTACTCAACCAAATATTTTGTTGGGGCAACTAAATATATTTTTCACCCTATACAAACAAATATTTTGTTGGTTGTTCTGGCAGTGTAATTGACAAGAAGCACAAACTTATTTTTATTAGTCCTGATATATGTAAGAACGTCATGCAGGCAGCTGTACATCTCTGAAAAAAAAAATTTAGCAATGCCTAAAACGATGTAATAATTTTGTAGTGAAATTTTTAAGTCATTCCCTCCGTACTCCTAGACTCTGTGTTAACATGGCTTATGTAGTATACTCGCAGTATTTTCACACTTTTTGAATAAACCCATTTAAAAATCACCGAATGTACGACGTGTTTGATGGTTTTCTATATGTCACGTATCATAAACGTTTTATATTTATGATAAATAAAAGTATCGCATTGTTGGTTCTATTGAAATATTGATTGTATTTTATACGTAAATCATAATAATTAATTAATAAATAACATGAATAAATACATAAAGAAAGTAGGCTTGTTGGTAGTTCCTGGTAAGAAATAGTCGCCATGCAAAGTATTATTAAACTGAGTGCACACAAATAGTGTGCGTTGTCCCTTTGGTGTAATTTTCTAAACTTTGTGAAGCGCTGTTTGCATGGCGCGGAGGAATATCCTGGAAGTAGAACTTCAGCAGGGTTTCAGAAAATTTGGAAGTAATCGTAGAAAGAGTAAATGGCGTAGAGTGCGCTCCCAAGTTGCGTAGTATCCACTCCGTGTCCCAACATAGAACTGTTTTTCTGGCAATACGACTAGGGCCTATCATAATTGTTGTAATATAATATACAATACAATATTAAAAGTTTTTATATTTTTAAGATGGCAATACTGTAAACAAATGATTAGCTATCAAGCTACCATTGTTGTGTCATGGCGCTATGTGCCTTGTTGAAATTATATTGTTCTTTCTTAAAACTAAAAAATAGTTTATTCTTTATAAAACCTACAATAATATAAACGATGTGGCTAGGATTCGTAGCTAGAACATTGTTTACGTTAACAAGTTGAGATGTTTCTGAACCTCCTCTAACCAATGTTTAGTGAAATTCGGTTAAACGGTAATTGGTAAAAGTATGTCAAGCGTATAAATAGGCTTGTCTTTTGAAAATTAAGACATAATTGAACNGTGTAATTGACAAGAAGCACAAACTTATTTTTATTAGTCCTGATATATGTAAGAACGTCATGCAGGCAGCTGTACAGCTCTGAAAAAAAAAATTTTAGCAATGCCTAAAACGATGTAATAATTTTGTAGTGAAATTTTTAAGTCATTCCCTCCGTACTCCTAGACTCTGTGTTAACATGGCTTATGTAGTATACTCGCAGTATTTTCACACTTTTTGAATGAACCCATTTAAAAATCACCCAATGTACGACCTGTTTGATGGTTTTCTATATGTCACGTATCATAAACGTTTTATATTTATGATAAATAAAAGTATCGCATTTTTGGTTCTATTGAAATATTGATTGTATTTTATACGTAAATCATAATAATTAATTAATAACTAACATGAATAAATACATAAAGAAAGTAGGCTTGTTGGTAGTTCCTGGTAAGAAATAGTCGCCATGCAACGTATTATTAAACTGAGTGCACACAAATAGTGTGCGTTGTCCCTTTTGGTGTAATTTTGTAAACTTTGTGAAGCTCTGTTTGCATGACGCGGAGGAATATCCTGGAAGTAGAACTTCAGCAGGGTTTCAGAAAATTTGGAAGTAATCGTAGAAAGAGTAAATGGCGTAGAGTGCGCTCCCAAGTTGCGTAGTATCCACTCCGTGTCCCAACATAGAACTGTTTTTCTGGCAATACGACTAGGGCCTATCATAATTGTTGTAATATAATATACAATACAATATTAAAAGTTTTTATATTTTTAAGATGGCAATACTGTAAACAAATGATTAGCTATCAAGCTACCGTTGTTGTGTCATGGCGCTATGTGCCTTGTTGAAATTATATTGTTCTTTCTTAAAACTAAAAAATAGTTTATTCTTTATAAAACCTACAATAATATAAACGATGTGGCTAGGATTCGTAGCTAGAACATTGTTTACGTTAACAAGTGATTGAGATGTTTCTGAACCTCCTCTAACCAATGTTTAGTGAAATTCTGTTAAACGGTAATTGGTAAAAGTATGTCAAGCGTATAAATAGGCTTGTCTTTTGAAAATTAAGACATAATTGAACNTGTTAAACGGTAATTGGTAAAAGTATGTCAAGCGTATAAATAGGCTTGTCTTTTGAAAATTAAGACATAATTGAACACTTTCATCAGTGTTGACCATGTGACTTTGACATTTGCATTAGTGTGGGAGAGGTCAATGATTGGCTACATGCGCAGATGACAAAATATCGGTCTAACTCATCCTCATCTTTAGTCATTCGAGGTAACTATAGATTGTCGGTGGGGTCACGGTGGCTGAGCGGTTAGCCTGCTCGCCTCCCACGAAGGTGAACCAGGCTCATTCCCCGCGGCACAATCACTCCCGGATTTTCGCAAGTGGAAATCGTGACGGACGATGCCGCTGGTCCACCGGTTTTCTCAGGGATCTCCCGTTTCCCCCGCCTCTTCATTCTGGCACAACTCCGGACTCGTCTCACTTTACCCTCGTCGGCTCTCAAGACCTCGATGTTAAGAGCCGCGAACATCTCTTCACTCACTATGGAGTGTCGGCACCCTGCGCCCAGCTAGAAGGAGATGTTATCTTCGCCTGTGCGAATTACTGCCTCCTATCCGCACCCCCTTCGCCCTGGTACACGTCTTGATGGCGGGGATAATTTGCGCGCCGCACAGCTGTGAGCTATGGCGTGGCGACGCTGAAAAGCAGGCGCCAGGTGGCATCCGCATATTAATTGACGTCAACAGCACGGCTCTGCGGCCAGATTTACACCCTCTTGATTCCCGCCTCGTCGGGGGAGATTCGGCGGAAGGGGGCGATGAAGGGAGGGAAAATTGTCGGTGTCCCTCCCCCACCCTCCCCCTCACTAACATAATTTCTTATCTCACACGGGGAGAGCGGTGGTGTAGCGGTGTAGAGCTCTCGCCTTGCACAAAGGCGAACAGTGTTCGATTCCATGCAGGGTCCGCTCTCGAATTCTCGCACGTGGAGATCGTGACAGACGATGCCGCTGGTCTGCGGGTTTTCTCGGGGNGGCAGGGTCCGCTCTCGAATTCTCGCACGTGGAGATCGTGACAGACGATGCCGCTGGTCTGCGGGTTTTCTCGGGGATTTCCCGTTTCCACCTCGTTTCACCCTCATCGGCTCTTAAAACCTCGTTGTTCTAAGATGCTTAAATACCCCCACTCCATTCTTCGATCACGTAGCGAGATTGGCTATACGATATTTTTGAAAAAATTCCTTAGTTTCCTTTTCGTTTGCCCAGAGTATTCTCCCACCACGGAAAACAATTTAACTACTATGAACCTTAACACCAGTTTACATTTGTCTATCGAGCGGGCTGAGAACTACTGTTTAATAAGTAATCATTTTAGTTATTTTAATGTTAATTTTTATGCTTATTTGTGTCTGACATAAACTGCTTTTCATCAGTCGCAAACTTTGTTGATCATAAAAGTTATTGAAACAACTGAACGAACATGAATTGTGCGGTTCGCGTCGGACTGCGATTGCAGAAACCGGATGTCAGAGATGCTGCTTGAGTTTTGACGTTACTAATAAGAATATAGTCAAAGAGAAAATATGTGTGTTGGTAATGTCTAGTAAGAAATAAATCTTTTGCAAAACACTACAACACTGATTGCGCACGAATGCGGTGCGTTGGCCCTCAGGTGTAATTTTATAAGCTAAGTTTGTATATGAGGTGGAGGAATATACTGTAAGTATAACTTTAGCAGGGCTTCAGGAATTTTGAAAATAACGTAAGTGACAATATTAAAAAAATGGGAGCGTGCACTTATGTATGCGCGTTAGAAGTTATACTTCTTTGGCGTGACTAAAATAAAATTTTATTACGTATGCAAATAATTTATGTAAGCAGGAAAAACGATAAAATGACAGAAGAAAGACATTAAATACAATTCATAAAGATTTTATTAAAGAACATAATTAAATTACCCTCAACGCACCAAAAGTAGTATAACTTAATAAAATAATACTTACAAAAAATTTACCTCAAATACTTGAAAACACTTTCAAAACTTTATTAAACAATTTTTGTCACTAACAAATTTTTCACGGCACAATGTAAGTAAAATTAATTAATAAGACGTATATGTATATTTACAATGAATTAATAATATAAATGAAATGTTTTTCAATTTGTTATTACATGAATTAATTTTCTGTTGGTTTTAAATATAACCACGTGCTATGTTGTGTACCTTGCGTTTGTGTGCAGCTAGACGATACGCGCATGCGCGTTGGGTCATACCCCTACGACGTTCACTGTCGAATTTTGTTACACTGTGCGCGCGTAACTTCCGTTGCACACTAAACTTTTACCCTCAACGCGCCAAAAAAAAGTATAACTACAAAAAAAAAGTACAAATATTTAAATATTTCAGTTTGTAAACTGCAAATACTGCGATCGAAAATTGGTATTTAATTTGGGCGAAAATGTGCAAGCAGAGGTGGCTACGAAGTGACATTGAAAAGCGCCAACGGAATTTGATATACTACCTGAAGAAATGAAAATTTTTATCTGAGACTGGAATAATTCCTTGGATAACTGACGTACTTGCTAGACTTCGCGGTTCTTCACTCAGTGGAGGCGCTGTTGTTCGCTCATTGGCCGTCGCCACAGCGACGATACAGTGCTACTCTCAACGTGAGTACCGAAACAGATTTGTAGAAATTCCCCTAAATAATGTCTGACACAAGTTCAAGCTTTGAGTTTTACTTAGTGAGACTGACAACAGATGAGCACAATCACTTAGTAGCTCGCGGCTGGATGGCGAGATTCAAAAAAGAAGGAATAAAACAAGAAATAAATGGGAGAAGACAAGGTTCCCAAATAGAAAAAACGTGAAAAGTTCGGAGTTTCCGATAAAATTTATGGGTGGTACTTGTCAACGAAATGTATGCGTAAGTCTGAAATAAATCACAAGTGTACAGATGACGTTACCACATACATTGTTCTCCAAGTAAATATTAATAAAATTTGTTTATTAAACAATATATATCATTTGATAAATCCTATTCTTTAAAAGATACAGAATTTGCATAAATCCGAAACCGTTTGTTGGTTGGAGCTAGTAACACAAAATTTTTTTTCGGAAAACACAGTTATTTCGGTTTGCCGCTTGAAAATGAAGTTCGAAGATAACATAGTTGCACCAGTCTCCTCATCCCATCCTTTTCTAGCAAATAATATGTTGTCCAGCCAGCGTAATACGGTCCAGAAGTAAATGATATATAATAGTGCCAATATGGGAAAGTTCAAACGTACACCAAGACTTTAATAGTTTACAAATAGTTGCAAGGACGAGGAAAATCTACACGGTACGGTAAATGCGTGGATACGTAAATGCATTTCGCTGGACTGTAAAAAGTTAAACTGTATATTCGGCAGTGGAAGTTTCAGTAGCTCCAAGAATGCCAAGAACATTAGACATTGTACATTTTAAGTAGTAATTTTTCGGCTAAAGGCATGAAAATATTTGTAAATATCTTTAAGCCTGTACTAAGCTGTCGTAAGGTAAAATTCCCTTACAGCCTCGGGCGTTTAAAACAGATATTAAGATTAACTCTTGAAGATATGGGTTCACAACTTAATCATCTTTATTTCCCATTTACATGGATATCAAGTTATACGTGTTATTGACAATAACAAAGGTTTACTGTGCATTTGAGACTGCTTGAGTCATTAAGCATTTTACTATTTACTGCACGAGTGCAGAATAGTAGTTATATAAAGAAAACAACGCGTTTGAACTGCAATGCGAGAGAAGGATAGGAATATCAACGNTGAAGGCCTTTAGTTTCGTAATAAACGCTCCCTCAATCTTAATTATCGCACAATCTGCAAATACGAGAAGGTCTGCTAAGTCACTCCAGTTTCGAATTAGCAGACCAGTGAAATGGTAGGTATTTCTGTGACATTTTATAGCCCTGAAATATTTGTTGTACGTGAATCACTATCACTTAGTTGTGCATTAAATCTTTTTTAATGTTGAATTAGAAAATAACAATCATTAAGCTATCAAGGCCCAATAAATAAGTATTGAAATTTGCGTGTAAGCAATAAAAAAATGTGAATTGTTTTATCCCAAGTATTTTGCTTTTATCTCAAATTCCTCAGAAACCAAGTGTTTCATTATCATTATTTTNCTGAATTGTTTTATCCCAAGTATTTTGCTTTTATCTCAAATTCCTCAGAAACCAAGTGTTTCATTATCATTATTTTTATTTAGGCTTGTGGGATTTTCATGGGCCAACGGGTGATCCGGTGTAGAATAAATTAAATATTTAATTCGCTCTTGTATATTTCATAGGAAATAGAAGAAGACTTCTTACAAACAACATTAAAGGTGGTAATATAATACAGCCGATTTAATTAGTCTCCTTTCACTGGAGTGAGTAAGTGAAGAGATTTGGGCGGCTTTTAACATCGGCGATGAGGGTGAAGCGAGATGAGTATGGAGCACCACCGGATTGCCNGCACGATTCCCACATGCGAAAATCAGGTGATCCCGCCGGAAATCGAACCGAGTTCGCCTAGGTGGCCTTTCATTTGACATTAATAAAAATTATTACCTAAAATATTTAAAAAAAATATCTTCGTTAAAATTTGGCTACAAGATGCAACTAAGAGGGAGAAAGTAGTTATTTCCGCGTGCCAAAATGTTTCCGGTTGAACAACCAATTTATTTTGATACACTTAGTAAAATATTGTCCCTCCCACTTTCTTGGACGCATGAAGCTTAGACTAAATATAGTGTTGGAGACAACATTATTATGTTTTCTACGTAAGGAACTGTGTGTTCCAAGCGTAAAACGTTTATTACTGACTGCTTATTACTGGGGAGCTATACAAACCAGTATTTTCATATGATGTTGTTGTGGAGTAGTTAGAGAGAGTTTCCTCGCCGCCCCTCGAAGCAGCTAGTAACTCCCCAAGATATGCAGCCGCTGCTCGTTAGTCTCGAGTAAGTATTGCTCGAACGGTTCAGTCACCACGAGAAGTTCAGTGAAAATCCGTTCGAATATCAGTTGTGGTAGCGAACACGAAACGTCTTCGTCATAACACGAGACTTCCCTTTCTAAAAGACATGTGTTAGGTGTTCGTTAACGCACCTGCGTATGTATATAGATTTAATGTTTCAAGTCTAGTGGGCTTATTAAGCGTGGCGTAACATAAGCCTTTCTCTAACTTGTTCATAAGGACAACAGAAAATCCATACCTTAGGTAGGACTCAAACCCAGAACCATCAGTAGTGGAATCCGACATATTTGTGATGTGATTTATGAAAACGTTACGAAACAATATGTTATAATAAATAATCACATTTTTGTAGCCTTATATATATATAAACGCGTGCTTAAATAAGTAACTGTTGAATGGAAATAAATTATAACCGCGGACGTACGATGTGAACAAAACTACTCGCTAAGTGAGATTCGTCTTCAACTGACAAAACCCTACGGATCATAAAATAGTACACGAGTCACGGATTGGCTGTCTGCAAAAACCAAATACAAGTTCAACGCTATTTGACTTGGTTTTGAACACGTAACGTTATTTTTTAGAGCGGACATATTCGTTTGTTGCAGAGCTGTGCGTCACTACCACTTTAAAAATAACTTTCACCAAGAATGTATCCGAAAATTAAATACAGAACTGGTTTTTTGAAAACTGGAAGGAAATGAACAGTTGTCGGAGGGGAAAAGGGGCACCTAGTGTATTGGAATGTAATTAAAATGTATCCCTTTAACGCGAACCTCGTGGTACGATCTCGGCCAAGAAGAATATCATAGTAAGAAATTGACCAGACATTTCAAGATACGTGCGTAACATGGCATGGGCTCACCTGCTGGCCGTTGATGAACCAGGTGAGGTTGGCCGCCGGGTAGGAGGGTCTGGACGTGCAGTTGGCGCGAATCTTCTCGCCCAGGGAGTACTTCAGCTTCTCCACTTCTAGGATGGGGTTCTCGTCCGGGAACTCTGCAATCAACAACAGGCCAGGTCTCAGTCACAGAACGCGGAACCACGCAGAGGCAAACTACTAACATGGCGGGTTCCTTTCGATGTGGTCGTAATCCTCTTTCGATAGGCTTCGCGCGGCGCGGGGAGCAGATCGCGTGTCCAACTGACTACTGCGCGGATGCGAAAGGTTCTCCATTGGCTAGGCCGCCGGCTGGTAAGCGAGTTACGAGGCGCTGATTGGCTAACAACGTCCCGACGTGTCGGTAAAGGAGGGGGGGGGGCAAGTGACGTCATTTTGTAGGCGTGGATACTGGAATTCGTGAAATAACCGACTATCTCACCTCTGCCATTTTAAGTACTATCTGATTCACACACACACCGTGCCACCACCTATAATTAACCACTAGATCACAGATTACCTAATCCGTTCAGACCAGAATTCATTTACGAGCTCAAGTTTTGAACGTGGAAATTAATTATCTGAGATCTTATTGTGTGGAGCCAAGAAGACATTACACGAAAGGACCATGTATATAAAATATTTTGATTAATCTTGATTAATTTTATTAATTTGGCATATTTAAGTGAATTAAATTAAGAATTTAATTTATACAATTAATATAGTAATTAACATTGATAGCTATTGATTTTTCTATAATTTCTTTTTTAATTTTGATTATTTATGTTTTAGTAGGTGTTGCTTTTTTTACTTTATTTGAACGTATAATTTTAGGTTATACTCAGTTACGTAAAGGTACAAATAAAGTTACATTTTTAGGTATTTTACAGCCATTTTCTGATGATATTAAATTATTTACTAAGGAAAATGTATTACATAGTTTTTCTAATTTTATTCCTTATTATTTTTCTCCCGTAATCACAACTAGCTTGTCCGTTTATGTCAACATTGGCCGGGAGATGTAGAAACTACAGCCCATTATTTCTCTACTAAGAAAGACTCAAAACACCGTTAAATGGTTCATTGTTGTGTACTGTGCCGTCCATAAATATCCTTCATGCGCAACATGTCTTCGATCATGGACGTGGTAAATTGAACGGGTTTAACCCCTTCATTCCCACATTAATTTATTGTTTCTGGTGTCACAAGCGAGAAGATTTCCGATGCGTGCTGTGCCGTTGGTTAAGAACTTGTTTCTTTGTCGTAACTAATAAATGTAGCCGTTGCGTTCAGTGATTGGTGATAGGAATCAGTCGTAACCTGAAACAGTAGCACAGTCTACGAATAAGTCTCTTCGAGGGAAAATCATTGGGTTCTGAGCTTCGAAGAGTGCAGTGCCGGCCAAGTATTACTTTCCTGTGCAACATGCAGACAACGGGTGACGATGGAAACGAAAGGGTTAAGAATGCGGAGGTGAAAGAGTCGCTTATTGCGCGATCTCCAGCCAATCAGCACCTGGTAACTTCAGCCAATCAGCGCCTGGTAACTTACTTGCGAGCCGGAGGACCGACCACGCAGTAGCCAATCGGACTCAATGCCCACTTCCAGAGCGTCGCGCAGCCAATACCAGCACGGGTACGCCCAAATCAAATAACCCTCTACACTATTTCGCTTCTGTAAACATATCTACTCTGTGGCCAGATCAACTACCTCCATCAGCGAGATACTTAGTCAATAAAAGCCAGTTAATGATCTGCTAACGGCCGACTAATTAACCATGGGATTGTGGAAACAGTTTTAATTTGCCGGCATTTACCGGTAATCACCATTGTGCCAGTAAAGTTGAGTCACAGAAATAATAATTATTTAGGTGGCGCTGATTTCAAGTAGAATAATTTTCGCTCGTTTGGCAGATTTTGAGTCATTTGAACTATTTAGCTTGGTACAGGCTGTTGAAGGTAAACTGAGCACTCTTTAAATCCTTGCTTAGAAACTTCCGTTGTTATAATATTGTATCCTTCTGTCATATATAAAATATTCATTGCAACAGGCCTTATCACTTAATTCATGCGCGATCCAAGTGAAATAAAAGGTACAATAAATATTATTAATAAACCAAATCGTACTCTTACGCGCATGGAAAAAAAATTGTAACTTCAGAGGACAAAAATAAAATTTTTTTATCAGTTATAAAACGTCAAGCCTTCGAACTATGTTATTACTTGGCTGCCGACTTAACCCTTTCTTTCCTACATTGACTAATGGTTTCTGGTGTCGCAAATAAATTTCTTTTTTGTGTGTTATACTTAAGTTTGTTAATAACTACTTGCTTTATCACACACAACCAATAAGCAATGGGCTAGGTGTTCAATAATTGGCGATACGAATCAGTCGTAATGTAGGGCAGTAGCACGGCTTATAAATCAGTTACTTCCAGCAAAATAACTGGGTACCTAGCTTCGAAAATTACAGTGACGCTCAAATATTACCTTTCTGGGCAACACAATGACAGTTGGCTACAATGAGCATGAAATGGTTAACTCGATGTATGCACGTCAGCGGGAATGTAGCACAACATAATTACGAGCAGTAATTGGTTTTTCAAAGGTTGATTTCAAAGGTTTTTACTTTAGAACGAACAGCCTTTACTGTATAATTTACGATAGCCTCTGTTTATGTTACAGTAACTAATAAAGGAGTGTTTTTCAGAGAACGCAAAATACGCAATTTTTTTACTAGTTTAGAACTTCATTAAGTGTCGCATACGTGGTGTAATTTTAGCATGCTAATTTCGTAGAAAAAATGCTATTGCGTATACATAGGGGCAGTGGCTTTTTACATAAAAATCGGAGCACACAGTATAATTCAATACTATAAACACACCTCAACTGTTGTTATACCTCCATTGGCTGCTGGTGCTGTGTCCGTCTTTGACCCGGACACTCAGCACTAAGTAACTCCGACACTGAACCTTCGTGATTCGTGCGGAAACGGTTAACACGGGTCAGAACATTTTTAGTCAATCAAAGAAGCTGGACGACCCTACAGTGCTTTGGACTGTATCTTGCCTCGAAATGTTTTGTTCGCGAACTATCACTGCCCCTGCGTATGCAGCAATAATTGTTTCCACAATTTTGTCCGGAAACAAGAGCAATATACTTGAATCATTTGCTGCCGCATTGCAGGTAAAATTACGGCGTAGTGACCGAATATGTGAAAATCATAAATGGACGAATTATCGCTGTAAGAAATTGTATTAAAATTATAATACCTATATATAGGATCAGTGACATTTGCCGAAAATATTTCGAGACAAGATACAGTCCAAAGCACTTTAGGGTCGTCCAGCTTCTTTGATTGGCTAAAAAATGTTCTGGCCCGTGTTAATGGTTTGCGCAAGAATCACGAAGGTTCAGTGTCGGAGTTTCTTAGTCCTGAGTGGCTTGGTCAAATACGGACACGGCACCAGTTGCCAATGGAGGTATAACAACAGCTGAGGTGTATATATAGTATTGAAGTCTCCTGTGTGCTCCGATTTTTACGCGAAAAGTCACTGGCCCTGCAGAGTGAGTTCTGACTTTTGTTTATCAAAAGGGAATGACAAAATTACATTAGATACTAATTGGTCTTTGCTAAGGTGCCAGTAATTACAGTCTGTTGCGCAAACGCACGGGAAGAAACTGCGAGAGAAAATGGACAGCTTCCATTCGTCAAACTAAATACGAAATTATCGTAGCTGTCACGGCAGTTGCCGATCGTAGTATCACTCGGGCCATCGCAAGAACTGAACTACGCCGCACTCGTACCTGGAGGATATTTTTCTGCGTTTGAAGTACAGTAACAGGGAAATGCCACGCGCATAATTGTATGGCTATGTCGAAAGAATTCAAATGAATGTTTGAAATACGCGAGTTGTGTTTCTTGAAAGTTGTGTCCTCGAGTAGCCTGAATTGTGACTTCCTTTCGCATAAAAACACATTGTGAAAATCTAAACTTATTTTGTTTCTACACACTAAAGTGTAAACATTTAAAATGCTCCAAATCAGGGAATTTGACTTCAGATCTGTTGAAACTGCCCCATTTGTATCAGCTAACATATACTGATGATTTTAGTGTGCTAATGTTCACTGATTAAACAGATTTATACCGATTCCTAGCGAATCGCACTGGCCTGGCAGTAAAACCTCGGTGCATTACACTGATACGCCTGTAGGTAACAATTCATTAAATTAAGATTCTGTACAATAATGATACTTATTGAAATCACTTATTCAGATTTACAGTTTAAAAGTATGTTTCACACAAAGTGCAATGTAGTGCATGGCCAAACCGAAAGCGTTTGCTTTTAGTAGAGAACTTTTTATAGCGTTTATCAGACATGGTAGTTTTTTTCCCCAGGCCTCTAAAACCCGAGATATGGAAGCTTTTTTCTTGCTTCTGACTCTTACCTTGTCTCCTATGTTTTGTGCGAGCCAGGGGAAGTGATAAGGTGAAGCCACACTCTCGTGTAGTTCACACGCACCCTTTTATGACTCCGCGGTACACAGATACGATCTTCCTCTAAGCACGAAGAGGCAACATTACATTCAACCGCGGGGAAGAAAACGCTTCCGATTATTCTGGGATATTCCGACTTCAGCTTTATCGAGATGAAATCACGTAACGGTAAAGTAATTAACACCCGTGTTTTTTTTTTTTGCTTTCCGTTCACGTCAGATAATGGAATAACATAAATTATGTGCACCTGAAGAGAGGTTACGCGAAAATTACTTTATTCCCCAAAGAGAGAGGGATCTAATAATAAAATCAAAGCGCCTAATAGAATCACTGAAAACACTTCAGGGGCTATATAAATGGGGTCATTGCCTGAAAGAAGCCCGACGATATTAAAGTCTATCACGGTTTCTTCACTCTTTTTTAATCAATCCTTTGAAAAATCGCCCTATGTGTGACGTATTTGATTTATCTGTAAATATTTCATACATCTCAAGCGTTTTATACTTATGTTCGGAGAAACAATAATTTAGTTCTATTTAAATCCAACTTTTTCTTGTATTTATTATTTTAATTAAATTATTTCATTTAAAATTAATATGAATAAATACAGGAAGATAATAGGTTTGTTGGTAACGCCTGATAAGAAATAGTTCTCTCGCAAAATAACGTTAAACTGAGTGCGCACGATTGTAGTGCGTCGTCCCATCTAGTGTGAAATTCTAAGACCAGGTTAAGCTTTGTTTTCGTGAGGCGGAGTAATATCCTGAAAGTGGAACTTCAGCAAGGCTTGAGAAAAGTTGGAAAAGTAACCGTAAATGGACTACAATAGGTACGCACAGGGAATAGATACGACGTGGCATTCGGTTTGATATAATAACAATTATATTCTTAATTTAATGTTACATGTCGAGGCAAATACGTTTATTCACCTGAGTGCTGAGAACCGTATATATATATATATATAGATAAATAGACAGAGAATGTGTATAAGTGGTAGAATTGTGAATGCCAAGTGCACAATAATATTGACCCCTTTCGCAAAACGGAATGGCAGTGTTTCATGAAAGCTGTCGAAGCCAAGTGGCTACGACTGACGGTAACACAATCTTTGCGAAAATAACTGTTTTAAAGTGCTAGTGCACTTCTTACGACAGAGTAGTAATATAAACGCTTTATAATTTATTTACGTTTAATATTATATTTTTTTATTCATGCGTGGTTTTTAGAAATCCAAATATAAACAAACGACGCACCACTGTATGAACTCGTGATTTCCACCACTATTGTGGCAATACTTGTGCTAATTTAAAGGACTTGAGCAGAAGGCGAAAAAATCATTATACCTCATCTTTGGTCTACTGCAAAAAACCAGGAGAAATCACATCAAGAAATGTCACACATATTTTTATAAAATTGGGTTTCAAAATCCTCAGGCAAAATTTGTTTACACTCCCAAAAAATCGGGAGATAGCCCAAGACATATACAAGCAACTGCATAATGCCATTTACCATAAGCGCATTCGTTGAATCATTGGCTGTGCGGGGTTATGGAAGTTGCCCTCACGTCTGATTGGCTGTCCCATGTGTAAATTTTCCCTAGTTCGATCAACCATCTGGTAAGTTACTTGTGTTGTGAATGCCGTTCCGCCCTATTGCTAGTTTAAATATCCGCCATTTTGTTGTAGTAAGTGAGTATAGAGAATTGGGGGGCTTGTGACATCGGGGTCTTAAGAGCTGATGTGTGTGAAGCGAAGTTTCGTTCAATGCAAGGACGGGGGAAAAGGATATCCCCGAGAAAACCCACCGGCCAGCGGCATAGTGCGGGACGATTCAATTTTGTCATAGCATACGCTCCGAGATAGCAGTACAAGTGACGATTTGGCACCTTTATGTCTCGGTATTACGTTTTCCTATCGGACGATACAACAATATGTTCGTAAACATTGTACTCTTGTCATATCAGTTATTCTCTTGTGTAAGAGGCGTGGTGGGGGAAAAAATAAAACACACGATGATATGTAACAAACATACCCAGATAATTATTTCCGTCATAATTACGATGCACGCTAAATACATATTAGACAGGCAGCTGAAGTTTACTTTCACATCAAAGTTCGTGTTGATAGAATTAGTGAGACTAGTGCAGTGGCAATTCGTTAGTACGTGTTCAATTACGTGACCAGTTGCACGTAATTATGGTCGATTAGTGGCGTCTATCGGTCAAATAGATGTGTCAACCAGTGCGCTGTGAAAACAGATCAGACCGCCACTGGTGTGTTTATCTGAATAGGTTAGTGGTAATCCGGGTAGCCGTTCTCAATAATACAGAGTGTGTGCTACAGCAACCGTGGAGTGGTTCACCCAGTCCGGCCCAAGACATCAAGTGTAAGGTGTCACTCACACTCTTTCACTCTACGTGCGTCCCATCCACATCTCACGGCCTGTCATTTCAGGTCGACCTGAGCCCAGATAAGATATGGGTGGGTAAATAACACTACTATATTAACATTTTATTTTACAGGGTAAAGGAGCAACGTAAGGTTTAATTTTCATACCTCCTTCGCCCCTCAGAGTCCTCTACTTCAACACAGTGCGTATAAAAACGATGGCGGTTTATTCGGCGTGCGCTTAGCCGTTCTCTGACTGGCTGCGCGAGGCTCTGGAAATTAACCTTGTCTCTGATTGGCTACTAAATTCTACGGAAAGTTCTTCGTTGGTTGGGCTGCCGGCCAGCCAGCGATCAGGTTACCAGGCGAATGGCGTTACAACATTTTGCATTCCAGTAACGTCACTTTGTGGACGGGCGCAGCTGGAGTTTGTGGAGTAAGCGACAGTTTCAACTCGGCATTCTTAACTTCTCTGTGGCTTCAGGAAGACACAGCAATGCCACGTGGCTACGTGGCTGTACCTTGCCGCTCTATAAGCTACAAGGAATGATGTTGTTTCTTGGCTGGAGATCCTAGTTACTTTGTATCGTAACATATGGTATAGTTAGGGCCAGTGACTTTTCGCGTAAAAATCGGAGCACACAGTAGACTTCAATACTATATACACACCTAAGCTGTTGATACACCTCCATTGGCTGCTGGTGCCGTGTCCGTCTTTGACCGAGCCACTCAGGACTAAGTGACTCCGACACTGATCCTCCGTGATTCTTGCGCAAACGGCTAAAATGGGCCAGAACATTTTTTAGCCAATCAAATAAGCTGGACGACCCTACAGGGCTTTAGACTGTATCCTGTCTCGAAATATTTTCGCGAAATATCACTGCCACTAGGTATAGTCATTGCAACATTTATTTTGCCCTCTAATGTAGCTTAGTCGATACCATTAGGTGTTTTTTTCTTATAATCACGTGCTTTTTTTCATCACGCATAGCTTTTCTTTCTCATTGCACAAACGAATAGCCAAAATTGGACAGTAGCCACCAGTGAACAATTAAACTAGTTGATTGCCGTTAAAAAAAGTCAGTGCAATAAAACACCCTAGTAAAATACTACCAAGAGACACCTGACACGTTTTATTAACAAGTACGACAGGCTATTTTTTCGTTGCTTGAAATCATGAATATCGGGTGATCAAATATGTATTCCACGACAAAAAGCATTAGTGCGTTATCTCTTCGGTAACAAATTACTTCGCAAATTTTTTTACGTTTTCTCATTCACATATTGTATAGTTAGTATATTTTCTGGATCATTTAATTTTTACAAATTTAAATTGTTCTTTTCGCGATCGAAAATATCTCTTCACTAAAGATTAACGGGAATTTTATCAGAAAGCACCTCTATTCCCGACCACCAACGTATTATTCGATTAATTCACTGTAACACTGAGAAGGAATGTCCTATTTAAAGTACTTTTACATAATTACTTGGAGCACACAACTTGAAAATTAAAAAAAAAGCGTCTTTTAAATCTTTGCAAGTTATCGTGCCTACGAATTTTTGTTATGAGGGTCCTGTATACAAAGCTGGTAGCTGTGAATTTCAAATGGCTAATCAATGTTAAACGAAATTCCTTCTCATTGCGTAAATTTTAAAGATAAATCTTTCAAAAAAATAGCATTCTAAGATAAATTTCTTAAGGAATGTTGCTATGCTATGGTAAGACATATTGCCAATTGTTTTATTTAATACATTTTTCTAAAAAGTTATATTGAAATTACATATAACAACAAAAAACGTGAATAAATAATTAATTTTATATAGAAATACTTTCTGAGAAAGTCGCTTCAAAATGTAATTTTGTTTGATATAGTTGTCATTAAAATTGACACAACTAGAAGGAATTTCATCAAACATTGATTCCCCATTTAAAGTTCTTGGCTGCCGGCTTGGTAGGCAGGGCCGTTAACCTCAACGACTCACGATCGTCGTTACCAGTGGCGTGTGCTGAAGTGTTGCAAGGTAAGCTGGTGCTTGCTCATGGCTGTACATTCTCGTTGCACGGACCAGGAGGGAGTAACGACCGTGCAGCATACGGAAACTGTATGTATTCCGACAACTCACAAGCGATCAGCATGGGGACAGGTTTTAAGGCCCGAAGGCCAGCACACCCTCCATCTTCCCGCATTGCAACTGTACCCTGGTGGGTAAGACAATGCACGGCACTTTCCTCTTGTTTTCTTCGGGCCATTCACNGCCCATAGCTGAAGGACTACTGGCCCATAGCTGAAGGACTACTGGCCCATAGCTGAAGGACTACTGACCCATAGCTGAAGGACTACTGGCCCATAGCTGAAGGACTACTGGCCCATAGCTGAAGGACTACTGGCCCATAGCTGAAGGACTACTGGCCGCCTGTCGTGAAAGACTGAAGTAGGCCTCCTCCAGGAGCACGGTATCGCAAAATAACGATAGCAGTGACAGTTGGAGGAGACAATCCTTAGAGTAGAGATGAGGTAGACCGCTTTATCGTCTTCTGCGCATGTACCCAACATTGACCTACCCCAAAGAAACACAATTATAAAAGTCACACGGCCAACATTGCTGAACTCAATTGTTTATAAATTAATTTCCAAAAGACAGGCACTTATATATGAATAAAATACTTTTACGGATTTGAATTTAATCTAACTGTATTCCAAATTGGTTAGAGGATGTATACAAACATCTAAAAGCACTTGTTAACTAAACAGTGCTTTAACCTCAAATCAAATCCACGCCGTTGTCGTAAGACGTATTGGCAGAAAAGCAATTCAATGTTGGGGCACTGAGACTGGTTGTGCGCAGCCAGCGAGATCGGTCTACCTCATCTTTAGTCTATGAAGGCAATCAGATATGAGAACAGTAGCGACACATTACAGCACTGAAAGCACCTTCTCGTAGTAGCAGGACCACAGAGTAGATAACGGTAATGCTAACTGGCTGGCAGCTGCAAAATTTAAATAGGAAATCCCGTTTTAAGAAAATTTCGCTTAGTGCGTTTATTTTAAAGATAGGCGTTTCAATAAAATGTTTAGGAGAAAATCTCCACGAGCGTATATTTTCATTAAAAACATGCAGTATGCAGGTTTTGTGTAAAACATAACATTTTAAAAATCCCTTAAAAACAGGTTATATACATGTTATGAAAACATCACCGCTGATGTAAGGAACTTCTAAAAATTTCGTGAAGAACACATTTTGTTATAAACGCCTATATTTAAAATTAACTCATTGAGATGAAATTTGCTTAACATGGGCTTTCCTATTTAAATTTTGCAGCTGCCAGCCGGTAGGCATTGCCCTTAAGAAGACGAAAGTGAAATAGCCACATATTCCATGTAATCCAGCCACTCAGGCGTCACTTGCCACCAACATGTCGGAACGCCGCCTACAAGCGTCCGGTGACATTGTTGCCAGGCGGCAAACCAGCCAATAGGGAACCTTTCTCACCACACAGTAGCCAATTGGGCGCAACACCCATTTCCAGACACTCGCGTGGGTAATCAGCGTATGGGTTCGCCCACATTGAATAAACCCCCAACTCCATTTCGTTTCTGTGTAGGTATACTTATTCTATCTGTTGCAGGGCCTTAATTAAACGCAGGGGAAAGCTGCAGGTAGATCATCTGACGGGGACCTTAGTAGAGAATATTGGTCGTGACGGTGTAGTGGTCAGACTACTCGCCTGCCTTGAAACGGGTTCGATTCCCAGCGGGGTTTCCCGGGTTTTCGCATGTGGGTACAAGGCAGACCTTGCTGTTGGCAAATGGGTTTTAACTCCCATTCCCTACGCCCTTGTATTCCGCCACTCGTTTCAAACCACCCCATTTCACCCTCACTGGCGCCCAATATCTCTCGTTGGTAAGGACCATCCAAAACTTTTCTTATCTCTCTCGCTCTCTTAATAGAAAAAGGCGAAATTATTCAGTTATATAACCTGCCGGGCACCCTTCTCCCTCTGTATAATAGCGCTGATACAGTCGGGTCATCGCCCGCTCTCTCTGTATAGTCTGTTCACGGTATATTCGCACATTTCGAATCAAACCTTTGAAAAATTACAGCACATATGACGCGCTTGGGTGTTTCCAAAATATGTAATGTATCACAAGATTTTTATACTTGTGTTAACACAAAATACCTTGTTTTTGGTTAAACTGAACATTTACTTATAATTTACGTGTCAATTTTAATATTTAATTTATAATTAATATTAATTAATACAGGGAGAAAATATGTGTGTTGGCAATGCCTGTTAACAAATGGTTCTTATGCAAATTATTATTACGCTGAGTGCGCACGAAAGCGGTGCGTTGACCCTTTGGTGTAATTTTGTAGACTTGGTTATGCTTTTTTTTAACGAGACGGAGGAATATCCTAGAAGTAGAACTTTAGCAGGGCTTCAGAAAAGTTAGAAAGAACAGGGAATGGACTATATACAAGCGCGTTTGTATCGCGAGACACAATACTACAATATTTACTTTTATATAGAATAAACGCCTTTGTATTTATTATTTAATGGAGTACAAATAAGTAAAAAAGAAATTGACTCGTTAGCGATAAAATAATTGATAGGATAAATTTTGCTATAATAACAAGAAATTGCAAGTATAATTACCACTCACGGATAGATCAAGGTAAAATATTGCAATATGAAGAAATAGTGTTGGCCAGTCCCGCATTTATATTTCTGCAGTGACTTATATAAATAAAAAACTCAAGGAAAAATATGTTTCATAAAATACTTAGCTTGTCTCTAAATCCGATTATTTATTTACCCCTCTCCCTTGGTCACAATCTGAAAATATCTTATGTGAAAAACAGTTTTTCTTTTCAACAAAATTAATTCAATGTTTCTTTAAAAGGGCTATATATATATCAATTTAACATGTTTTATAAATCTTTGTTAGGGCATGTTTACTAATACAGAACTTTCCTCTATAATAATATTCAACAAACAGCAAAGAAATACTGTCACATCATTAGTATCTATGTTGAACTGCGCATACAAGGTATTCGCAAATATAAGTGTGGGTAAAAGGGTAACTGCTCCCTTAACAAGAAAACAATACCTAAAAATTAAAGGATATGCTATGCCTTTTGGTTTTGTACCTATGAGTGTGCTTTAACACATATTCGTTTATTCGTAAAATTAGTAAAACAATTATTAATAAATTTTATCTACCAAACTACTAAAATAATTCCACGCGTAACCAAGGACTAATAAACAAGTTTTTATGTTCAGCTAGGATATTGCCATTCTGTACATGTACCAGTATTGGTTGGCCAGCTGCAATAGCCCTAGCCAGAAGGAAAGCCATTTCCAATCATGCAGCGTCTTGTGATTTGAAGTGCACAATCCAGGACTACAGCAAATATTTCATAATTTTTCTTAATGAACAACGTTCCGGTAAAATTGTTTTGCAAAAAAAAAGTAGATAGCATTGTCTGTGTAAAGTGTTTCAGTATTATTATAACTTCGCTGAGAAAAATTTCTTCTGATCTCACCTTGCTTAATAGGTTAACGATGTCACTTTTCCTAATGTGAGAATGGAGCAGCGCCGGAATGAAAGGGCGGGAGAAACGGCAGATCACCGAAAAAAAAAAACCCGTCGACCTGCGGCATCGTCCGGCATAATTCCCACTTGCGGAAATCCGGGTATTGAACCAGACCCGCCTTGGTGGGAGGCAGGCAGTCTAGCTGCTCAGTCACCGCGGCCCCTAAATATCCTGGAAGAAGAGCCTTTGCAGGGCTTCAGATAGTTCGAAAGTAACCGTGAATGGACGATAGTCCTGGAGTTCTTGAGCGTGTAACAGTTACGCATGTTTGTAAGCATAGCTGAGCGGCGTTACCTGTGGCAATCATGAGGGCGGAGCGNTTGAGCGTGTAACAGTTACGCATGTTTGTAAGCATAGCTGAGCGGCGTTACCTGTGGCAATCATGAGGGCGGAGCGAATCTCTGTTTGTAAGCATATCTGAGCGGCGTTACCTGTGACAATCATGAGGGTGGAGCGTATCTCTGTTTGTAAGCATAGCTGAGTGGCGTTACCTGTGACAATCATGAGGGCGGAGCGTATCTCTGTTTGTAAGCATAGCTGAGCGGCGTTACCTGTGACAATCATGAGGGTGGAGCGTATCTCTGTTTGTAAGCATAGCTGAGCGGCGTTACCTGTGACAATCATGAGGGTGGAGCGTATCTCTGTTTGTAAGCATAGCTGAGCGGCGTTACCTGTGACAATCATGAGGGTGGAGCGTATCTCTGTTTGTAAGCATAGCTGAGCGGCGTTACCTGTGACAATCATGAGGGTGGAGCGTATCTCTGTTTGTAAGCATAGCTGAGCGGCGTTACCTGTGACAATCATGAGGGTGGAGCGTATCTCTGTTTGTAAGCATAGCTGAGCGGCGTTACCTGTGACAATCATGAGGGTGGAGCGTATCTCTGTTTGTAAGCATAGCTGAGCGGCGTTACCTGTGACAATCATGAGGGTGGAGCGTATCTCTGTTTGTAAGCATAGCTGAGCGGCGTTACCTGTGACAATCATGAGGGTGGAGCGTATCTCTGTTTGTAAGCATAGCTGAGCGGCGTTACCTGTGACAATCATGAGGGTGGAGCGTATCTCTGTTTGTAAGCATAGCTGAGCGGCGTTACCTGTGACAATCATGAGGGTGGAGCGTATCTCTGTTTGTAAGCATAGCTGAGCGGCGTTACCTGTGACAATCATGAGGGTGGAGCGTATCTCTGTTTGTAAGCATAGCTGAGCGGCGTTACCTGTGACAATCATGAGGGTGGAGCGTATCTCTGTTTGTAAGCATAGCTGAGCGGCGTTACCTGTGACAATCATGAGGGTGGAGCGTATCTCTGTTTGTAAGCATAGCTGAGCGGCGTTACCTGTGACAATCATGAGGGTGGAGCGTATCTCTGTTTGTAAGCATAGCTGAGCGGCGTTACCTGTGACAATCATGAGGGTGGAGCGTATCTCTGTTTGTAAGCATAGCTGAGCGGCGTTACCTGTGACAATCATGAGGGTGGAGCGTATCTCTGTTTGTAAGCATAGCTGAGCGGCGTTACCTGTGACAATCATGAGGGTGGAGCGTATCTCTGTTTGTAAGCATAGCTGAGCGGCGTTACCTGTGACAATCATGAGGGTGGAGCGTATCTCTGTTTGTAAGCATAGCTGAGCGGCGTTACCTGTGACAATCATGAGGGTGGAGCGTATCTCTGTTTGTAAGCATAGCTGAGCGGCGTTACCTGTGACAATCATGAGGGTGGAGCGTATCTCTGTTTGTAAGCATAGCTGAGCGGCGTTACCTGTGACAATCATGAGGGTGGAGCGTATCTCTGTTTGTAAGCATAGCTGAGCGGCGTTACCGGTGACAATCATGAGGGCGGAGCGTATCTCTGTTTGTAAGCATAGCTGAGTGGCGTTACCTGTGACAATCATGAGGGCGGAGCGTATCTCTGTGTGGAAGGACGGTGCGTCGGCGGTCACTTCGCACTTGTAGAAGCCCGTCTGGTTCCTCTTCAGCCCCCACAACGTCACCTCCCGGGCGTTCGACTGGTTGNGACAATCATGAGGGCGGAGCGTATCTCTGTGTGGAAGGACGGTGCGTCGGCGGTCACTTCGCACTTGTAGAAGCCCGTCTGGTTCCTCTTCAGCCCCCACAACGTCACCTCCCGGGCGTTCGACTGGTTGATCTGGAACACACCACAATACCGTCCTCGACTTACTTACTATCTCAGAAAAACCCAGCGCCTTAAGGGGCTTGTTTATTTGTCACATGTGTCTTAATTTAAGCAATTGTCTTCATTCTCATTTTAAACAAATTGGAATATTTAAATGTAAATATTTTTTCAGGCAAACAAAAATGTCGATATTTTGTTGCTTCTTCTTAAATTTAATTGTTTACTATATCTTTAATTTCTTTCGTTTAATTCCTGTAAATGAATTTTTGTACTTTATTTTTATTGGTGGGTTTTCGTAAAGTTGTTATTTCGACATGAGATTATATCATAATTATGTAATCTACATTTTATTAAATTTGTAGAATGTGACGCCATATTCAGGCGTCTGGTTGAACAGTGGCAACGTATAAGAAATAAAAACATTTTACTTCCGTTTCCATAACTGTAGCTCGCTAGTAGTCTAAATATTTGTACGTCCCGAAATTTGTAGGAAATAGGTGACAGAAGAAGTTTTCTAAATGTCTATTGTACGCACTGCACGGGCTGTAGAGCAGTTTGTTGTTTTACAGCCAGCAAATGGCGTGGTGGTTCCTAAACATAAGATAACGAAAATTTAATTGCACCCAAATCCAGATTTACGATCATTTAATCGCCAGTGGGTAAAGTGCTGCCGAAAAAAACAAATCTGCATTATATTACAATACATAGTAATATATAACTAAGTTTTCGTGTGTTTGTAGAGTTTTTCAGTTCTCTAAATAAGGAAAAATGTAGTCATTGACAATTTATAAAATCGATACTTTCACGTAAAAGTAAAACATCTTCTGCTAAAAAAACTAAGTAAATCTTTGAAATGACAAAAANATAAAATCGATACTTTCACGTAAAAGTAAAACATCTTCTGCTAAAAAAACTAAGTAAATCTTTGAAATGACAAAAAAATATGTTTTGTTAGTAACAAGAACTTGAATTTATTTTTCATTCCTCAAAAAAATATGGTTTGTTAATTACAAGAACTTGAATTTATTTTTCATTGCTCAGAATAAGAGTTGGTTTTCTAACAGAATATTACCAAATCAACCAATGTACGTTTACTCCAATCGTATCAGTTGATGTAATATGTATTAAACACCTGCAACACTGCGAAATTTTCGCCTTCTCACATATTTCAGAATAAAATTTGAAAACAAAATAAGACCATAAAATTTTTGCATTGAGCATATTGGACCAAGTTATTTTGAATGTATTTGAAAATTTGTTACACTCTCACATTTTTTTAATGAAAGGATATAATCTGAATTTTAGTTAACAGTTTATTTTCAAAGGAAGACAACGATTTTGTGTTTTCGTGCAGTGGACTATAGGAAGAAATGTAACAAACGTTTTGATTTATTTTCACTTGTGAACTAAATTTAAATTTTATTTTTTAGAAATATTTCTTGCATAGTAAAATTTAATGCCTCTGATTTTTTATCAGTCTATTATTGTAGATTAACCACGCAAAAACATTCTTGTTTAAAGGGATTCTATATTAATTAATTATTCATATAACACTATTTAGATTCCATCAATTGTTTACTATTTTAAAATTTTGTGATATCGGAAACAGCTATTTTTGTTACTCACTATTCTGATTGACTGATTCCATAAAACATTAATGGAATTTAAGAACCCGTCCAATTTGCAAAATGTTTGATGGGAACTAGAGCCATCCAGCTTGTTCAGACAAACATGGCTGCTATAATGATGTTTCGTTGACGTCAAAACCTTGCAACTTTATTTGACAACACGTAAAGGAAGCAGTTTGACTGCTTTAGGAAAGCGAATTCTTGTAAAATTCCAGAAACTATCGTAGAAGTAAATTTACTTCGTTTCAGTTCTAAAACCCCATACGGGAAAGATTATTTTTACAATGTATTCTGGTGTAGGTCAATTTTACGCCTTGGGTTTTATAAAACTAAAATAATGGAGCCTTCAATCTACAGATCTGATACCTGGTCAAACTATATGTATTAATATTTTGGGAATGCACTATTTGCAAATTAACGTCAAATATTTCCAGATTCAAACGAATCGCTCATTTTTAAAAATATTGCACCCAAAAGTTATTATTGCAGACGCGTTTCTTTAGTGAAGGATGAAGAAACACGAATGTCTCCTTTGCAAAGCAGGAGGGTCGATCACAGATCCTTTTAACGTCAAGTAAATAAAAGTTGCTTGTATACACTGTTATGCAGTTGAGGCGGTAAAAAGAATTGTAAATCCTAGGCTTGTAAAGCCTGTGTAATTCCACAACAGAAAGAAATATTTGCATTATACTCAACACATAAAAAATTGCATTGTTGTGTTCAGCCAAATACTTCTTGGATAGAAATAGTACTCACAGTTGTCAAGCCACATACCTACTTTTATTCTCCAGTCTGAAAAATTGAATTGTATGGCACATATGAACCAGCTTTGCGATACGTTTCAAGCTGGAAAAAGCAATCGCAATCTGGGTATATTTGGCTAACAGCCGGCACAAAGTTTTTCTGCAACACGGTACTGTAACTTTCAGCTGTCGTGGTTCCGTCAAAGAAGATTCGCCCCACAAATCCTCTGGCAGACATTCCGCACAAAACGGTCAGACCAGGAAGATTAACTTCTTTCTATACCACAATGTGGAAATTTTCATATCCACAGTGAACACAATTGTGGATGTTGACAGTTCCATTCAATTTAAAGGTTGCCTCGTCAGACCAAGCACTCAAGACAGTAAAATGTTTGTTGGCGTTGCACGTGTCTACAACCCACTCACTGAATTCAACCCGTTAGTCAAGATCGTCTTCATGCATAGTGAGAAGTAACGTGGGAAGGCAGGGCCTTCAATTTACTTGCTCCAAAATGCCACAAAACTATGAGTTACTGACACGTGACTCACACGTAGCTTGCCATGCGGACTTCTACTACCCGGGGGAACGTGCCAATGTTTGCAAAACAGCCCCTCAACTTTTTCTGTACTTTGTCGTTCTGTTCCTACCGCACCGTCCGGTCTTCACATCACACACAGATACATCCCTAAACAACTTGTAACGTAATAATGTCATTGTTACCCGTGACGGTATCGCAGTTTCGAATTCTACTCTCCATCGTCTGTGTACCTCAATCATATTCCTACTTTTCCAATAAAAATTTAAAATTCAGGTATTTTGCTCGAAAAACAACCTTGTCACATTCGGCAGTTCCTCTACAACTCTTGTGCTGCCGCTCGTGCCTGCAAATGGATCTTACAGCAGCAGAATGGCTACACCTGTTCGCATACACAAAACGTGGTTCATGTAGCGTAAAATATATGCATGCCAGGTAATAATTTCCTCTGTTAGAACGTACAAAGAATGTAAACATTAATTTGGGACACCAATATACAAGGAAAAGAAATATACGTAATCTAAATAATTCGTGGGGCCTAATTTTAAAATTAGATACTTACTTAATTTTTTTTTTCATGGACTGAAAAAGTTGTTTTTACACTGTCATATCTAATATAAATAAAATTCCGGATGCAACTAGTTAAATTCGATTTCTTGTTGAAATGATGCACTCATCGATATTGTAGAACCCAGTGACGTGTGCGTATTTATCCCCTTATTCGAATCTGTAAAGAGATTTTACAGAATTACTTTTTCATATAATGTACTATATTATAATAATATTGATCTTCAATTGCACGTTAATCGTAACAAATAAAAGAAAAGTTTTAATAAACACTTCAAACTAGCAAGTATTTAGAATGTTCTTTTTTTTTGGTTTAAATAAATCCACAAATTGCTTTAACTGTTAAAAAAAGTTCTGCGTTTTTACAAAGAATTTTTATGAAAATCTTTTCCAAGAAAATTTTTTAACACTACACGTGAAATAGGGCAAATTTAAGGAAACGTTAACTTGGAATGTGCAAAATTAATACTGAATATAAGCAAGCAATGTCGACTTGAAGTTAATTATTAATACAGAGCTACATAAATAATTTCGTACGTGTCATAAAACTGTGCATTGCAAAAATCTAATTTTACATATTTAGTGACTTGTTTATAAATAATAGTCTGTAGAAGGTGTAGACATGTTTTTACAGTGTATGCTACAGAAATGTTAGAGGTAGGATAACGGTAGATGTACGTGCGACCAGAGAGTTTCAGAGCGAGGACGTGGACAGGAATAGAGCAGCGCTCCGGCGGAGCCCGACAAAAGCCTTTAGTTTAGGTTCCGGCAGCGGAGCGACGAAGACAGAAGCAGTTTAATTACCACGAGCAAGGGAGAAAAGGGGGAGGGGTGACGGCGAGGGTCGGGAGCTCCGGAGCGACTGCATGCTCACCACTGACATGCAGGTACATCACCCCCTTTCTCTAGCTACCCTCATCCCCTTTTCAACCCATCCCTCACAGCAGCTGGCTGTCCGCCCCCTTTCCACGTCGTCTCTAGCCCCTAGGCCCTAGACCGGCCGGTTGGACGCGTCGCCCCTGCCGGAATGACGGGCCGCAAACCCGCAGTGCACGCCTGTAATGCTTGCCGTCTACCCGGCCCCCTTCATGTTCGGGGCTACTCCAAAGGAGCTGGGAATACTCGGGCGAAGTGGTGTTTGTACGGAAGCACCACCGCCGTATCCACCAGCCTCAATCATGTTGTGAAACTTCCGCCGACAGTATGTACTAGGGATGTTGATATCGGAAATAATTATCGATTATATTTATAAAAGTATAATTTTGCGAAACGATATATTGAAAAAAATACATTATAGATTTTCGGTACATCAGAATCCGATATTCTATGTATTAAATGACTTCACAAATGTATAATTACTTGGAATAATACATATCGAGGACACGAGGCATCGCAGAAAGATGCGGCGCCTGTTTTTGATGGATATTGCCAAAGTAAACACAGCAATTTAATAATTGAATCTTTGTATTTAAAATAGGCCTTATTAAAAAATCATTTTTAAAAAAAATTTATTTTTGATACCTGGGAAAAGATACTGATTTTTACGAAATATCGTTGAACTATACGGACAATTTATATCAACATATCATTGATATAATATCATAATTCCTATATATCGATATTATTCAAACATCCCTAGTATATAAAAGTAACGTTACGGTTTCCCTTCCTAGTTACTACTGTGTATCGGATTTTTTTACATTCAGTTTATTGTATACTTATTGTTTTTAGAGAGACTTAGCGACAGGATGTAGTTTCCAGGACATACGCCATGTTATTAGGTGGTTTTAAGTTAAGTATTCCTCCCAGCCGACTGTTTCAATCCACATCTCTGAATAAGTAATCCTGTTTAAAATCATCCTAATTTGATACTTCCAAAAAATAATCACTCTTCCTCTAAAGTATTCAAAAAGATTTCTCTCCGTAAAATTGCCACTTCGTGTATCTGTCACGAGCTCACGAGTGTAGATTAATGCTGATATTTTATTTCGTGCCAGGGATTAACGTATGTATTTTCCCCGCGTGTTATTTGCTGTCACCATTCTTTCCAAGTGCTACATATTGGAAACGGATGTTAATCTAACAAAACGGAGTTAAGTTAAATACTTGCCNCATCCTAATTTGATACTTCCAAAAAATAATCACTCTTCCTCTAAAGTATTCAAAAAGATTTCTCTCCGTAAAATTGCCACTTCGTGTATCTGTCACGAGCTCACGAGTGTAGATTAATGCTGATATTTTATTTCGTGCCAGGGATTAACGTATGTATTTTCCCCGCGTGTTATTTGCTGTCACCATTCTTTCCAAGTGCTACATATTGGAAACGGATGTTAATCTAACAAAACGGAGTTAAGTTAAATACTTGCCCAGTGCTTACAACTACTTGCAAGCGGCTCTGCAAGAAAGAAAGACCACTGGGAAATTTAATTCCCTGACCTTTCAAGCAAAAGTGGAGGAGAATAAATGGAGCTCCTTTCCTTGCGTTCAAGTTTATGCAATGCAGATTACGTTTGTAGAAATTCCCCTGTTCCGCACACTGTGTCTTCACATCGCTCGCTGAAAGGTAGTCATTAAGAAGACTTCTCTGCAAAAGTATTTCTTAAGTACCAAATATTATTAAAATTGGTGATCATGATTTAGATATTTTTATTATATGTTGTAAACTTTGCATGATATTTTTTTATTTTTCTGCAATGTGTGCAATGTTCAGTTAAATTAAATATTTTATGTCCAGTGTAATTGACAGCGTTTTTGAGAATAAAGAACGTAAGGATCGACACTAACTCAGTTTTCTTCAAAAAAGTGAAGGTCAGTTATTCGCAAGCTGCAATCTGTGCAGATTAATGTCAAACCACCGCTAATAAAAAAAAAATGTTTCGTACCAATACAAGTTTAGTTACATACAACTTTAAAGTCATTTGTGACAATTATTAATATTTTTCTTTTTAACTGATACGTTTATAAATTTATATTTTGGCCTTAGTACAGCGAGATTATATTCGAGAAAAATTTTGTCAATGCTAGCTTTTTTTCCCCCCCTTTTCCGATTCTTTTAGAGTCACGCAATATATTTAATGTGTGTGTGTGTGAAGTAAATCATATGCAAATATTACTCGCTCATAAAATACAGTGAAATGCCAGCCAGAAGTCATCAATCTCATTCTAAAAACAATTCTGGTAAACTTCCTAAACTCGGTTGGAAAAGTTTTTAACCCATACACCGTATGTAAATAATACCGCTCATCTGTCTACAAGTATGGAATATTTTGCGTCGCTAATATACAAAGTTGGGAAGTTACCTACGAATTTGACTGTTTCGTGAGCAAATGAAGGAACGCTAGCGTGAATGTACGGCAAATAACTTTACTATTCGCGCTTTCACACTCAACGTACACATACATACAGTAAATTTGCGAATAATTTTTTTAGAGTGGAGACATGTTTACACATATTAAGCTTGCAAATAGCTGGCAAAATACAGATAACAAGGTTTAGTTATTATCTAAATTACTAGGTTCATTGACGAAGCAGTTTTCTTTCTTATTGTTGGATATTCATCTTCACGTGATAACGCACACGTCTTTCTCTTCTGAAACTGAAACTGACGCACACGTCTTTCTCTTCTGAAACTGAAACTGACAAGAAAAGTTACGAAAAAAATATCGGCTGCTCTACTTATAAGGGTAGTGCTGCTGTTTTGGCCATTTTTGTGCTGACTAGATGTATATTATGTGGGTAAATTACTTGACTATGAAGCAGATATAAATAAGTAAATGTCATAAAATATTTCGTTTACCGATATTACTTATTGCAAACAAGTTCATACATTTTACATGGATTTCTTACTTATTGTTGCTGGGCTGCGATAGTCTAAATTATTTGTGAGAGACATGTCATTTAAGCACTTTGGCAGTCGAGAGCAATGTCTTCGTGTTGATAAATAAAAGTCCATACAGAAAATACTCCCACTTCTAATAAATAAATAAATATATATATATATATACATATTAATTTCACTCAGAGGAAAGGAGGGTACAAATACTTTTAAGAATAAGTTTGAATAACGATTTCCACAATGTTTTCATCTTTACAAATTCTAATCGATATGGTTTTAATTTAAATGTCATGATCTGTCAGAAAGAATATAAAAAAGAAGATTATGTTAAGAATTAAAATGGAATTTTATCAATGACCATATAAACAGACCGCGAAAACCCCGAGAAAACTGCACTTAAAAACTTAAATATATATTTAAATTACTGTAATTATTGTTGTTTCTTTATGTAGTCGTTATAGACGCGCTTCAAGAAAATCCACAATACTACATAATAACTCCACTTCCAGGAACACACACAATAAAACACTCATATATACTCATATATATGTGTGTATATGCATGTATTTGTAAGTTCGAGTTTTCCAGGCACTCTCTCTCTCTGACCTGAGGAATAATTAGATAATATTTTATTTTTAAAGTTATATAATAAATCGGCAAATTTATTGCTCTTAAATGCTTTAAATGCAGAAAAATTATCACCTTGATATGTAGTAAAAATTAAATTAAAAAAAAACCGAATGTTATTAATGGTATGTTAGCAAACCTGTCTTTCTGGCGGTGGCTGGATTGGTCACCCCTGTTCACAATAAATCTAGTGTGAAAACATGATAGTAGTACCATTCGATCTAATGAAATGGACAGTAGGGAACATGTTCAAAACATAATTTCACCGATCATTAGAAAAGCTTCACAAGAACGGTAAAATTGAATCTTGCGTTAATGAATGTTCGCGATCGGAAACGCACGCTACGCACATACATACATAATTCATGTAGACCTACAAAATCAACAGTAGCACCATTTACAAAAAATAGCAATCAATATTGCGGTTCGTAATAACAACTTACATAAGAACATGAACGTAAATTAACGCATCAGCAANCAAAAAAGTGAAGGTCAGTTATTCGCAAGCTGCAATCTGTGCAGATTAATGTCAAACCACCGCTAATAAAAAAAAAATGTTTCGTACCAATACAAGTTTAGTTACATACAACTTTAAAGTCATTTGTGACAATTATTAATATTNAAAAAAAAAATGTTTCGTACCAATACAAGTTTAGTTACATACAACTTTAAAGTCATTTGTGACAATTATTAATATTTTTCTTTTTAACTGATACGTTTATAAATTTATATTTTGGCCTTAGTACAGCGAGATTATATTCGAGAAAAATTTTGTCAATGCTAGCTTTTTTTCCCCCCCTTTTCCGATTCTTTTAGAGTCACGCAATATATTTAATGTGTGTGTGTGTGAAGTAAATCATATGCAAATATTACTCGCTCATAAAATACAGTGAAATGCCAGCCAGAAGTCATCAATCTCATTCTAAAAACAATTCTGGTAAACTTCCTAAACTCGGTTGGAAAAGTTTTTAACCCATACACCGTATGTAAATAATACCGCTCATCTGTCTACAAGTATGGAATATTTTGCGTCGCTAATATACAAAGTTGGGAAGTTACCTACGAATTTGACTGTTTCGTGAGCAAATGAAGGAANGAATATTTTGCGTCGCTAATATACAAAGTTGGGAAGTTACCTACGAATTTGACTGTTTCGTGAGCAAATGAAGGAACGCTAGCGTGAATGTACGGCAAATAACTTTACTATTCGCGCTTTCACACTCAACGTACACATACATACAGTAAATTTGCGAATAATTTTTTTAGAGTGGAGACATGTTTACACATATTAAGCTTGCAAATAGCTGGCAAAATACAGATAACAAGGTTTAGTTATTATCTAAATTACTAGGTTCATTGACGAAGCAGTTTTCTTTCTTATTGTTGGATATTCATCTTCACGTGATAACGCACACGTCTTTCTCTTCTGAAACTGAAACTGACAAGAAAAGTTACGAAAAAAATATCGGCTGCTCTACTTATAAGGGTAGTGCTGCTGTTTTGGCCATTTTTGTGCTGACTAGATGTATATTATGTGGGTAAATTACTTGACTATGAAGCAGATATAAATAAGTAAATGTCATAAAATATTTCGTTTACCGATATTACTTATTGCAACAAGTTCATACATTTTACATGGATTTCTTACTTATTGTTGCTGGGCTGCGATAGTCTAAATTATTTGTGAGAGACATGTCATTAAAGCACTTTGGCAGTCGAGAGCAATGTCTTCGTGTTGATAAATAAAAGTCCATACAGAAAATACTCCCACTTCTAATAAATAAATAAATATATATATATATATTAATATCACTGAGAGGATAGGAGGAGACAAATACTCTTTAAGAATAAGTTTGAATGGCGATTTCCACAATGTTTCCATTTTTAAAGATTCTAATCCATACGGTTTTAATTTAAAAGTCATGATCTGTCAGAAAGAATATAAAAAACAAGATTATGTTAAGAATTAAAATGGAATTTCATCAATGACCATATAAACAGACAGCGAGAACCCCGAGAAAACTGCACTTAAAAATTAAAAAATATATTAAAATTACTGTATTTATTGTTGTTTCTTTTTGTAGTCGTTATAGACGCGCTTCAACAAAATCCACAATACTACATAATTACTCCGCTTCCAGGCACACACACAATAAAACACACATATATACTCATATATATGTGTGTGTATGCATATATTTGTAAGTTCGAGTTTTCCAGGCACTCTCTCTCTCTGACCTGAGAAGTAATTAGATAATTTTTTATTTTTAATGTTATCTAATAAATCGGCAAATTTATTGCTCTTTAATGCTTTAAATGCAGAGGAACTATCACCTTGATAAGTGGTAATAATTAAATTTAAAAAAAAAACGAATGTTATTAATGGTCTGTTAGCAAACCTGTCTTCCTGGCGGTGGCTGGATTGGTCACCCCTGTTCACAATAAATCTAGTGTGAAAACATGATAGTAGTACCATTCGATCTAATGAAATGGACAGTAGGGAACATGTACAAAACATAATTTCACCGATCATTAGAAAAGCATCACAAGAACGGTAAAATTGAATCTTGCGTTAATGAATGTTCGCGATCGGAAACGCACGCTACGCACATACATACATAATTCATGTAGACCTACAAAATCAACAGTAGCACCATTTACAAAAATAGCAATCAATATTGCGGTTCGTAATAACAACTTACATAAGAACATGAACGTAAATTAACGCATCAGCAATTGAAAATAAATGCAAAGTGATTATTAACCCATACGTGTTTTGTACCACCTTCTCTAACGCGGTTGGCTTTAGTTTGAGTAATTATAGATACGAGTTGTAGCCGAAATCCAATTAGCAATATATGTTTAGAAATAAGACAAAAACAAACACGAGTGTCACGATGCTTACAATATTTTGTTCATTTGCAAACTCTCCTATTCAGATGACTTTAGTTCTATTCTTACGCTCGCGTGAATAAAAAACAGAGGAACTGAACTAAACAGATTCACTGTNATTCAGATGACTTTAGTTCTATTCTTACGCTCGCGTGAATAAAAAACAGAGGAACTGAACTAAACAGATTCACTGTCCACAAGTGTAAGTATCAGACGTAAGGCATTTTTAGACATTCAATCAGTAAGTATCAGACGTAAGGCATTTTTAGACATTCAATCAGTAAGTATCAGACGTAAGGCATTTTTAGACGTGCAATCATTAAGTATCAGACGCAAGGAATTTTTAGACATACAATCAGTAAGTATCAGACGTAAGGCATTTTTAGACGTGCAATCAGTTAGTATCAGACGCAAGGAATTTTTAGACATGCAATCACTTTCACTACCGTGATTGCCAACTTTACTGGCTGCATGCTTGTCTCTATTTAAGTTACAACTTCTTGACGTACTATCACGTCTGGTATGTTGCAAAATAGCTTAAATGATTGTCAGTGCTGCGCAGGTCCAGATGCTAGCACCAATACGAACGTCGCCCTTCCTCGCGGAATGATATTGGTTGCTGCTAACACACAAAATATTTTTTGATTGGTTACTTCGTGTACCATGCACATACTGACATATNAATGATATTGGTTGCTGCTAACACACAAAATATTTTTTGATTGGTTACTTCGTGTACCATGCACATACTGACATATTTTAATATGTTCAAAAGTGTCAGTTTCTGTAAGAAATTTGGAAGTACTTTTCACACCTAATATTTCTTCTTTTGCAACANTGTCAGTTTCTGTAAGAAATTTGGAAGTACTTTTCACACCTAATATTTCTTCTTTTGCAACATCTGAAACGAAATTTTATTGTGTACGTTAATTGGTTAAAGACATTGATATGATTTTCTGAAGGGTTGATATAAAAATATCCAAACAATTGCGAACAAGTGGAAAGTATTGTCATCTGAATTATCAGCGAAAATAAAAGTTTTCTTGTGAAAACGAGGAGAAAATTTACTAAAAGAGCATGATTTTACTTCCTTGGTAAGGGAGTATATGACGATGAACGTATCTGTGGTTTGAACCTGAAATATCTTAATCAATTTATCATTGACTAGGAAACCGCGACCCAATTGTAAAGTAATTGAAACACACATTGTTTCAAGTCTATTTTGCTGTCAAATTAATTCACAAACTTTCTTTCTTTTTCTAGTAGACACATTCCAGTCGGCGCTATTGTACAGAAGCATGTGGCGAGACAGACTGGTTGATATGTAGAAAATATTGCGGTTCGAAAATTTTATCATTTCAAGAATTAAATTGAGATGAATATGCAGAATATATTCTTGAAGTCATATATTTATTGAGTTTTAAGGAAAGAAAGCGAGTTTTATATTACGAATTGGAAAAATAAAAAGAGACTAGTCAAGTGAGTTGATGCGGCTTGTTATGATATATTTAAGAAGAGCTCCTTATTTTTGTGGTATAATCCACCTGTTTCCTCAACCCTTCTCATAGTTGCTTACTAGAAACGATAAGATATTCAATTTGTGTAAATTCGGTACGCATACACGGGAAACAAAAGTATAGTAGCTATGTGTTAGCCGAAGTAAAGAAGGTAACTTAATGCAATACAGAAGGCAGAGGTGAAACGATAAAGGAAAAATTTTCGTTATATTTTTCGAGCATTATGAATCGTTTATACTCTAGTGGTTTACGACGAACTAATCGATATAAAAACTTCAAATTAAGAATTTTACTCCATCGTGTTACGGTTGAGTCGTCATAAATCAAACACTTTGGTTGAGTGACAAATTAAAAATAACAAATTTTCCTACTTCATAATCTTACTTTCTATTCCCAAGANTCAAACACTTTGGTTGAGTGACAAATTAAAAATAACAAATTTTCCTACTTCATAATCTTACTTTCTATTCCCAAGAGTTCGTGTATTCGCCGAAGAGATTGGCTAACGTCGTAGAGTTCGGTTTATGTGACTATGAAAATAATCGTTGGACAGGTCTATGTTCATATTTGTCAGTTTTCGCGGGTTATAAATATAATCTTTAAGCTCTTTATCACTTTTATAGCATATTCCAATGCTAGCAATCAAACGTAATAATCTTATTATAGAATTTATAATTCTATGAGTGCGTGGAAGTTTAACGTACATTTAATATGGATGGCCTTCTATATTTGTTTATCTTCACATACATTCGGTAAGCTCCCCGATTCCACTCGGTATGTAATCAGAAAGACTACCGAAATATGAGTTCACTTATGAGTAATATTTGAATACTCTTTATTATATGTGCAACGATTTCTTTTTTTTTTTTTAAGTTGGTTTTTAATACTGTTTGTCGTCCGTATTAACTGTAATCAAATATAGATTACATTTTGTTTTCCTGGTCGTTATTTTGGGTTCCAAACAACTCGACTACACTATTTGTTTCAGCTCGTGAAAATTAATTTGGGGTACAAATAAACGTAATGTCTTCTCTAAGTATTTACTACTTGATAAAACATAATTGACTTGATGTAGCTTGTACCAAACTTATTCATAGTTTAAAGGAGTCATGTTGGCTGAGTGATTAACCTGTTCGCCTCACACCAAGGTGAACCGGGTTCAATCCCTGGATTTTCCCGTGTGGGAATCGTGCTGGACGATGCCGCTGGTCGGCGGGTCTTCTCCGGGATCTCCCGTTTCCCCTCTCTTTCATTCCGGTGCTGCTCCATACTCACCTAAAACACCCTTATTGGCTCTCAAGGCCTCGCTGTTAGGAGCAGTCCAAATCTCTTCACTCACTCATAGTTTCTCTCTCTCTCTCTCGTAATATGTATAGCACGTAGTTTGTTGTTCTCTGTTTGCGTCAAGTCGCTTGGCTATGCACAAAAGGACTACAACTAGACGAGAGTTTCAGATCCCCTGCGTATTCGATGTGGCAGTGTTTACCCGTGGAGTGAGTGGTTCGCTAACCACTTTAGTGACCTTACCTCCTCACCGCACAAGAATGGTATCTACGCTGTGGTGATCATCAACTTTCCGACAGTGTTTTTTGTTGAGTCCAACAGTGAAACCGTGATGTACGAACACCCGCCGTAGATAGGGAATGCATACGAAGTGGGAAAACACGGTCTGGTCAACTGGTGTGTTGGGCGTTTATTGGGCGTATCAAAATAGTATGCCCATGAGGATTGTGCTACACCTAAGCGCGTCTTTTTAAACAACTTTGACGAACTCTGGAAGGTTATTCCTACCGATAAAATAATTCGAAAATAAATGTAACACTTTTCCTTTAAAGTGATCATTAAGGAAGATATGCACCCCGAAATATTGAATTTTAAACTACGTTTTGTTAAAAATATCATAAACGTCTTTTTATTTCGCAACAGATCAGGAAACGGTGGTTTTTCGACGCCTCTAAAAGCGCGGCTATCAGCCCACTTCATGACAAAAATGGGGGTTGGCATATTTATTTTCGGATAAAACTTTGTAAATCTAAGGTTTACGCTATTTTTTAAAAATATTTTATGAATCAGCGCGTATAAATAAACGTAAGAAAATTCGTTTTGTCGGAACAATCTCAGCTAAACAGTTTTAAATAAATGAGTGCCTGATTCTCAAAACAGAACGTCAGTTTCTTGAAAAGTAGACAACACACATCACTTAAGAAGGTTTTTTTTCTAATTAGGATATTGTGGGTGTACATCTCCCTTAAAAGTCATTTTAGGGGAGAAATGTATGAACATGTTCATCTTTCATTTTCTCGAGAGTGGCCGCGGTGGCGTAGTGTTTAGACTACTCGCCTCCTACCTAGACGAACCGGGTTCGATTCCCGGTGGGGTCTCTCCCGGAATCGTGCCGGTTGATGCCGCTGGTCGGCGGGTTTTCTCGGGGATCTACCGTTTTCCCACCGTTGCATTCCGGCGCCGCTTCATACAACCCTTACATCACCCTCGTCGACTCTCAATACCTCGATGTCGAAAGCCGCTTAAATCTCGCCAAGCCACTCTATTCACTCCACTTTCGTGAGTAATAATCTGCCGGATGTATGTACGTGGTCCATACACGGAGGCTGAGTCTGAACTCCAGGTACACACTTTGTTCTAGAAAATTCGATGGAAAACACAATACGAATTATTTTTCGGCAACTTATTCCTACGACACCCTTTCAAACGTTGCAGGTTCTCTAGAGAACTGTCCCCTAAGTGTATTACACCAAAGCAAAATTGCTGTTACTTTAATACGCATACACGTGATAAGTACGCCATGATATCTATAAATCCTCACGGATAACAACACTTTAGTTGGTTACTAACATATAACCACCAAATTTTATATTGACGGGTGATGTTATCACCCGACAAATATTCAGAGATGTCAGATATCAACCCAGGTTAACGCTTTTATAGAATTATTTTAAATTCACGTAGTGTCTGGCCTTTTTCAAATAACAAATTTCAATTTTTCATTGCAGATATGTCCCTATTAACGTTTATGTTCGGTTGCAGGACGTATTATGTTAAATACGCCACTTTACGTAATGAATCATCTCACACACAAGGTCTGTACATAGAATTCTGGATAATACTTCAAACGTCTACACATTTAACAGCTTCAAATTCTGCTTGAAGTGTATGCTAGTAAATTGGTACGGTCTTACCAAGTTGGTACACAGAAAATTATTATTTTTTTTTTTAGTAATTCCCGAATATAATCACAAGAACCTCTGGTGAAAGTAAAAGACAGCTAACGACCAACTGCAAAATATCCGCTGCTCCGGTATCGAAGGTTGAATGCAAGCCCTTGTCAAGTGGCACTGTCGTGTGGAACAGAGAAGGCAAGACTACAAGGATTCCAAGAGGAGAAGAAATGTTCTCTACGTACTTCGCAACGCCTTGCGAAGGAGAAAAACAGGCGTCCTCTTTCAAAAGCAGAAATGTTTCGTGCGTCCAAGACGTATCGAAATCCTTGTGTCTAAAGACGGTTTCTCTTCCAAGCTAGATTGTGTACCTGCATCCATTAGCGGGAGGTTGAGATAAGCCCGGTCGCAGCAACAAACTTCTAAGCCACACGGCCGTATCTGTGTCTTTGTGCGCCTTCAATGCAGATGAGGTCTTACCGCCGCCGTCTTGATCGAACACGTTGTTCCAAACTCCGCGCATTGCTCGTGCTGATGCAATCAGCTTGACTTCGAGGCAAAAGTATTTTTGGAACCTAGCAGTCGATAACTCCGAACTGCACACTGAAAGAAATATTATGGTAATGGCAAGCTTATATCTATTCACCGTTCAGTTGGAGGTAAAGTTTTAATGAAAGCAATTTGCAGCGAACCAATTTTATGCCTGTAATTATATTTTTTATCGATGCAACGCTCACTCCGCCTACAGAATAGATAAGTACGTGAGGCGAAATGGCGTGGCTGTTCCTTTGATGTGGGCATGTAGTTTATTCGCGGTTACTTCCAAAATTTTCTGAAGCCCTGCTGAAATTGTACTTTCAGGAAGTTCCTCCGTCTCATGCGAACAGATATTAACCGAGTTTAGACAACTATGACCAAGGGACAATGGGGTACCGCATTCGTGCGTACTCAATGTAATAATTTTTTCGTAAGAACTATTTATTTCTGGACATTACCAGCACAGCTATCTTCTCGCGATTTTTATTAGTATTAATTATAAATGAAATATTACAATATATAAAAAAAACTGTAATTAATGTTTTAATTTAAAGAAAAAACATGGTAGTTTTATGTAAAAACAAGAATAAAATGTGTGTGATCCGTGGCATAGATAAGAAAACAACCGAACACGTTACACATAGGGTAATTTTTTGAAGTTTTAATTCAAAAATAGTTAAGAAACCGCGAATAGATTACACGTAGGGGCAGTGATATTTCGCGAAAGTATTTCGAGACAAGATACAGTCCAAAGCACTGTGAGGTCGTCCAGCTTCTTTGATTGGCTAAAAAAATGTTCTGGCCCTTGTTAATGGTTTGCGCGCGAATCACGAAGGTTCAGTGTCGGAGTTACTTAGCCCTGAGTGGCTTGGTCAAAGACGGACACGGCGCCAGCAGCCAATGGAGGTATAACAACAGCTGAGGTGTGTGTATAGTATTGAAGTATACCGTGTGCTCCGATGTTTACCCGAAAAATCACTGGCCCTAATTATACACGTTCTTTGATTTACTACGCGAGGTCCTGGGAATGCGCCTTGCGTCTGATTGGCTACTGCATACTGCGAAAGGTCTGCTATTTGCTTGGATGCCAGCCTGCGAGCTGGTTACCCGTCGCTGATTGGCGAACGGCGTTCCAACAATTCGCTGGCCAGTGACAGCGTTTTGATGTCGTGTGCGGATGGAGTTCGTCCTTAAAGTGACTGTTACACCTCTTAATTGTTGTGTACTCTGTGATCAGACCTTAGAGTTAAGTTTGTAGTTAGTAATACTGGCAGCATCCATTTAGGGACCTAACGCTGAGAAAAAGATTTTGTTGAATCAAACAATGTCTGGCTGGCGCAACCAAATTTATTGTTTATTCAAGAGTAATGAAATGCGTTGTTGTTGAAACAAAATGATTTTGTTATTCTTCTTTGGTTCGTGCAACTAAAGATTTGTTTAGCTAAGCGTACGTTAAACAGTGCCGGTTAGTAAAAAAAATTTGGAACTCCGGCCAAGATTCGAACCTTGATCACGTGCACCCGACAGCTACGAATTGGTTATCTCAATCAGATATATTTACTACTGATAAAACTGGAATTTTTACCAATATATTAATTTCAAATACTGGGAAACGTGCGCCAATAAATAGGTGATGTTTTACATCCATACCATTTGGATTACTTTTGAAATTGTTTATTTGGAAGTTAACGCCATTATTATACCTCAATATATTCACTAAGAAACACTGTTACTCTTCTTATTGTCACACAAAATGCAAACAAACTCTCTAGCTGTATTTTCGAACGAAGGCAGTTAAATGATTGGCCAAACAAATACATACAGTTGATTCTGCAAAATATTTTGTTTGCAGTCTATTTTATTTTGGCCGAATACAGATTTTGTTTAAACAGACATGTATTTTGTTAGTTGAACAAAACAAATTTTGAGGCTTTTCAAGTTTTGTTTAATCAAGAAAATATTTGGTTGGGGTAACTAAACATGTTTTTTGCCATGTACAAACAAATATCTTGTTGTCTGTTCTCTCAGTGTAGTAATAGTGTAAAGAAGAAATTACATCTACCGCAATTGAAGTTGTTTATTTAGAGAAAGCTGATATTTATGCTGCTTAAAGGAAAACCACAAAACCGCTCCATGTGCAAGTCTTCTATATTCGGCAGTGTGAGTAAAAGTGTTCAAATGCAGGCTGCCAAATAGCTTGTAAAGAGTAGAACATTCCACCGTCGACGGGTGAGCGAATAGCGAGTCGGTTTCACAGCATGGAACAGCGGGTTGGAATTCCTGGCGTATCAGGGTCCGGATTTTTTTCTCTGCGAAAACATCGCACAAGTCGCTGCTGGATCCGTAGGTTTTCTCCACTTCCACTTCTTTCTCACGACTTTTCATTCAGTAGAGACGTCCCACTACATCCTGTTATCAGGTTAACGCGGGACCGCGGTGGCTTAGCGGTTAGCCTGCTTGCTTCCCACCAAGGCGAACCGGGTTCAATCTCCAGCCGGGTCACTCCCGGATTTTTGCACGTGGGAATCGTGCAGGACGATGCCGCTGGTCGGCGCGTTTCCTCGGGGATCTCCTGTTTTCCCCGCCCTTTCATTCCGGCACTGCTCCATACTCACCTCAATCACCCTCATCGGCTCTCAATACCTCGCTGTTAAGAGCAGCCCAAATCTCTTCACTCACTCAAGTTNGGTCGGCGCGTTTCCTCGGGGATCTCCTGTTTTCCCCGCCCTTTCATTCCGGCACTGCTCCATACTCACCTCAATCACCCTCATCGGCTCTCAATACCTCGCTGTTAAGAGCAGCCCAAATCTCTTCACTCACTCAAGTTAACTAGAAGAGAAACGTATGCCCTTAAGGACGTTAAAAAAACAAACGATAGTTTCTAAATTTTAAGCCCATAACATGGATATTGTTTGATGTATGAAATAATAGCCTGAGAAATGTTTGAAAATGGAGGTAAAATATTTTTCAAAAATTAATAAAACTTTCTTGGGGAATTTAAAATTTATATCTTATTTCGTACAAATTAAAAAATTCAACAAGTTTTATACGTTAAGGTACAGCTCGAAAAAATTGTTCAAATTAATAATTACTGCAATTCTATGAAAAATATTTTTTGTAAATTTCTTGCAAATGTGTTATGCAGTCCCCCTCGCCCACTCCCAAATTTACACTTTTAAATTCTGAAATGAAATTCTAAGTCTAAATACTCCAAATGAACTAAGTGCCAGATATCAAAGAAATTACAACATGCATTTCCTTTGGCTTCAATGAAAAGTTTGTCTGAAACCAAACTATTGAGTTAAAATAAATTTGAAAATTTTGTGCGAAATTATTTTAAATAAAAATTCCTACATCAATCCTTAGTAAATTGATGAATGCAATTTTAAACATTATTTGATATTTTAATTAAATAATCATCTATTTCGTGTCACGTTAACATAAAATATCTTCAAAATATAAAACATAGTTAGGCTCCTGAACTGATTTAAGTTATTTAGCTCCGCTAATGGTATTCTTATACGGCATCAGATTGCGTACAAACTTGACAAACTTGTGTAAGGTCTGTCACCAGCTGTTATATCAGTTACCACGACATCAGTCGTGACATTTGTCGAATTGTACTGCCGTTATTAACATCAAGTTTGATGATAGTTTTCACTCTCTTGAGTGCCTGGCCAATCAAAGAGCAGCTTCAGAGCATGTGGGTGGTAACCAATTGAAATTACGATTAAGCTAAAACGTATGCTTCTAACTGGACGAAACGAATAATTTATTGCAATTAATTTATAAGTCATTAAAGAAAGAGGGAGTCAAATAAAATTGACAGTGGAAGATATTAAATGCTTTTAAAGACCTGTGCGAAGCATAAAACACCACCGATCGAATGAAAAATTTATAACTGGCAAGTTTTGATCACTGATGTTATGTTTTTCTTTCCTACATACGTTGTTCTATTGGGTTAGCTCAGTGGCAGGGTTTTGTTTGTTTAGACGTGGTTAAGGTATTAGCATTAACATATCACAGATATTGGGTTTATTTTAACTTCAATAAACCAAGAAATAATTGAATTATATTAGGTGATACGTACACTTAAATATATTCTTGTTTGATAGCATTATCATTTTAATAAAATAAAAATACAAAAATCCGAATTAACAAGTTATAATCACCGATTGTTAATGATACCGTTTTAATATGACATTTTTTTAATTCTCTGCCAGTATTAGGCGTGTAGTTCCATATTTACTGTTCATTATACTCTCGTCTGCACACAAACCAAATGTACCCTCATGGTAGCACATCAACAAATGACCTGCAATAGGAATCTTAAATAGCAGCTNCCTGCACACAAACCAAATGTACCCTCATGGTAGCACATCAACAAATGACCTGCAATAGGAATCTTAAATAGCAGCTGATACATTGGCTCGTGCACCAGGCCTCGTAGAAGTTTTTACAAAAGCAAGTTTTTACGAGACTCACCTGCTCATAAACTCTTAGGATATTAAGGGATAGAATAAGGAATTAGGGTAAGCTCAGAATAAGAGGAATTAGAAAGAGTTAATATAATCTTTACTTTCTTCAACAGTTAGCACTTATTCCATGGCTATTTAATGTAAGAGTCCAACGGAAAAGATAGAGAGAGATGGAGTAAAGGAAGGTTACTAAGGAGAGAGATTACGTGATATAGAAGGAACTCACCCTAGCCTCGCACCCGGGCCTCGTTGTCAGACGGCGCCCTCGGACCTGGTGTTGACTCGCCTGTTGACCCACGCAGACTGTGTCTATGTCGGTCCTCGGCACCCNCCCCCATGGGTGTATTGACGCAATTCCTTCTGATTAGCTCCCGTTGTGCGTCGTAGGCGGAGTGTCCACGCCGTTTGATTTAGTTATGCTGAAATGCCCGTACGCTAGCAGGACTCACGTTTTCCGTGTCTCTTTGCGCAATTCTCCGCTGGTTGCTGAAATCGATTCCGGTCCGNTCCGCTGGTTGCTGAAATCGATTCCGGTCCGATGCTAGGCGTTATAGGCGGGTCTGTGGCCTCTTTGTCGGGGACGACGCCCTCGGCTTCCGCTTCGACAGGCGTTGCACAACGGGGCCATTCGTGACAAAGTACGTCAGCAGGTATCCTCTACAGTCGGCTTAAAGCAGTCAGTCACCGCCATTCTAACACCTGCTGACCTTACTTGAAAGTCGGAAAAAAACGAAACTTCGTGTGGGGAGTGCACCCAGTGCAAGGCGACACCCACCTAATGACGAACTTTCCAGCTGGGACCCATAGGTGACCGTCATCCCTGGGCATTACAGGAAATGAAGCCCTAGAATGGAGCGGCGCTGGAATGCAAGGACGGGGGAAACTGGAGTACCCCGAGAAAACCCGCCGGCAGGTGGCATCGTCCAGCACGATTCCCACATGCGAAAATCCGGGAGTGAACCCGCCGGGGATCGAGCCCGGATCGCCATGGTGGGAGGCGAGCGCCCTGGACACTGCGCCACCGCTGCCCTTGAAAGTCGGAAACTCATTTCGGTAGTTACTAGGTCCAGGACTTTCTCGACGTGTTTACAATAAGTAATATGGGGAAGTGCCTGGGTTGGTAGAAGTCTGCAAGGGAGTGGGCAAGTAGCTACTTGTGGACGCAGAAGGCGCCGACGGAGGAAACCTAGCCGATATTGTATTGTATACCGTCTCGTTTTCTTATATTGGCTCCGGTGAAATACGTAAATTTTTTTTTTTTCCGTTGTAGGTAAGAGGAAGGTGATGAAGGAATTTAAAGGGATGGTGGGATAGGGTGGCTTGCGTCTTCTGCTAACCTTTATCTCTGCCACTCTCGCTTTAACATGTTATCACAGAGGTTACTCGTTCACGTCCGACATGTTGCAGAGTAGGTGATATCATGGTTGATGCTGTACAAGCCCAGAAGATAGAGCCAAAACGGGCATCGCTTTTCCCCGGGGCAATTATACTATTTGCTGCTGACTCACCNACCCAAAACGTGCATCGCTTTTCCCCGGGGCAATTATACTATTTGCTGCTGACTCACCCAACTGTTTTATAATTGGTCGCTTCTTGTGACATTTAACTACTGAGACCTTTCTCATAGGTTCCAAAGTTCCAGTTGTAATAAGTGATTAGAAGACCCTCAATGTGGAATTTCCCGTACGGATAAGCACAGCGGTTTCGGCAGCTGTGAGCTCGGTCCTATGAAGTCCAATTGTTGTGGCAATTGGATGGAGGGGCATTTTTTCCCTGAGACCTTGGCGGTGGTGCCGGGCTGTCCATGATCAGGAATCTTAAGGCTCAGAAAGATGTCTCTTGTTATACCATTGTGGATCAGGTACAAGAGGGGAGGAGGTGCGGAGAGCCGGACATGTCACGTCAAACATGTAATAAGAGATAAGTAAGAACTTTCCAAACAAGAAATGTTTTCTCTTTGCAATACCTGAAACATTAACGTGTACGGTTCTTTAAGGAATTAAAAGGGTCTCTGGACGTGTTTCGTGTATCCGAAGCTTATAAGCGCACGATCAATAAGGGAAGCTCAGGTACGCGCATATCATGCTCAAATGGCCTCTACGCGCAAGGCAGCGAACTGGCGTGCAGTACTCTGCTGGCAAATCGCCTACATGAGACAGCCAGGGGTAACCTTAATTTTTCAGGCCACGAAAATATAGATGAGTGTGTGCTGCACGCCTATACGCTACATTAAATCACCTATAACGCAGTTTTCAGAATTAAAACCAATACTAAAAATGTCCATTCAACTTATTATTTGAAAATATATCTGAAGTGGAATGATATAAGAAGACTCGGCTTGACAAATGACAATTATTTTTCGACAATTGCGAAATGGTTTAAAACTTAAGTGGCTATGAACAAAACATTCTTTACCGTAGTGATTCTCACTGTTTAGTGGATAAGTAAGCAGGCGGCGGGCTGAAGCGCGTACGAAGTCCAAAATTATTTTCTTTATGTTTAACTCATTTTATGTTTTCGCTGTAGCATCTCAAGAAGTGCGTTAATAAGAGTCCAAGAAATCGGTAATTAATTTTCAAAAACATGCAAGGAAACAATTCACATTTTAAAATAATTGTCTATGTCACCAGAAATAACACAAAGAAATTTATGGGAAATCCATTAAGTAGTTCACCCGTATATTCCGTTTAAATTTTACGATAAACCTTGAAGTTAAACTTACCATATGGGAGAACGGTAACTGCTAGTTTGTCGTATGATTTGTTGTACAAATTCTTCGAACTGCGGTACAACAACGGACTGCAAGATTTTTTTGGAAAGGGTATGGCATTTCCTTCTAATAACAATTTATAAGCCGTGGCAAAAATCGTAAAATATTTTCAAAACACGCAAATGACGTAGGCCCGTGGGCTTCGTTATAACTGCGTGGGATAAGGCGGTGCCACCACTGAACACACAAGCGATTGTGACCCCTAGCTGGTTAGTTGAATTTGCCAACCCCTCTTCACTCCTACGCCCTTTATCACCCCTGCCCTGAACGTCAACCTCATCTCCCGCCCCGGGCAGGTGAAGCACAGTGTGTCAGCGTGCGAGACAGAGAAAGGGGCGAGCAGAAAGACGGAAGAGAGGGACAGAGGGAGAGAGGAAGGAGAAGACGGCTGGCTGCAGAAACATATCCAATTACCGCCTGCCGGAAAGATGTAAACACGGAAGGGATGACTAGAAGATGCAGAGAGGGGTGGGGGAGGGGTGACTCTCTGTAGAGGTGGAAGGGTTGTCGGTTTGACGTTGACTTTAAATGGCGTTGAAGGGGTTGGCACTGGCAGGTTTCGAGGGGGTTGGGGCTGGCTCGGAGAAACTGACGGCCAAGACACCTTGTTAACCCCCGAAGAGGGGACGTCCGGCGGATGCTGAAGGCGCGAGGGGTCTGGAAGGGGAAGTCGAGAGTCTGAACGCCGGCAAATATGGTAAACATTTACCGAGAGGCGACAAGTAAAGTAGATTACCCGAAAAGGTCGCGCCAGAGATCCAGCAAGCGCCTCTTTTCAAACGGCGGCGATAAACGCGTCGAGGGGATGCCGCTGTGCGAGGGGGGTGGGGAGAGGCAGTTACATCGTCGCCATATTACGACGCATCAAGTGTTTTCGCCGCTCGGTCGTGAGGCGCCGAGACGCCTTCTAATTACAGCGAAATCGTAAACAAGTGATACAGCCTCAATGCTCAAATTCACGAATATGCCGTGTAAACAACTGTCGCACGTTGGACCAAAAAGACACGCAATGTTCATCAGGGAATCGTCACGTAACACAAATTTACGTGTAAAAAAAGTATACATATTTGTAACTAAGCCAGGGGAGAGAGATTTTGGAGGCTCTTAAAAACGAGGTCTTGAGAGCCGATGAGGATGAAATGAGGCGAGAATGGNCCAGGGGAGAGAGATTTTGGAGGCTCTTAAAAACGAGGTCTTGAGAGCCGATGAGGATGAAATGAGGCGAGAATGGGGCAGCGTCGGAATGCAAGGGCGGGGGAAACGGGCTATGCCTGAGAAAACCCGCTGACCAGCGGAATCGTCCGGCACGATTCCCACTCGTGAAACTCCAAGAGTGACTTGGNCCAGGGGAGAGAGATTTTGGAGGCTCTTAAAAACGAGGTCTTGAGAGCCGATGAGGATGAAATGAGGCGAGAATGGTGCAGCGTCGGAATTCAAGGGCGGGGGAAACGGGCGATGCCTGAGAAAACNCAAGGGCGGGGGAAACGGGCTATGCCTGAGAAAACCCGCTGACCAGCGGAATCGTCCGGCACGATTCCCACTCGTGAAACTCCAAGAGTGACTTGGCCGGTGTTTGTTTGAACCCGGTTCACCTTGGTGGGAGGTTAGCAGTCTAACCGCTAAGCTACCGCTGCCCCCTAGCTCAACCGGGAAATGACCCACACTAACTTTTCCTTAGCAGCGTTTCCATCAACGGAGGTTCCTTTTAGAAGCAATGTGAGTTTCCTTTCTTTCGCTAATTTTGATTTTGGTGGTGTTTGATTCCGAAGTGACGTAAAGATATGGTATATTTTCCTTGGCCGTTCAAATTACTGACAATTCTCAGAATACATAAGGTAACTTAAGGCTTCTGCCTACTCAGTACTTCAACTGCGCCGCAGTGTGTGTGAAATACTCGTTTTTCCCCGAAACTTTCAGACGTGTGTCCAATGTGCTGATCTACGAAAAAAGCACACACTTCAGACGAGGTTTGCTAAACACATTTATAATGTCAATAACGTTAGAAATACCATCCAGAGTACTCCGGAATGGCTAAAAATGACTTTTTCAAAAGCGCTGTCGCTCGTTTATTGCGCATCAAATACATACAAAATTACTCAAGGGCCCTGTGCAGAACCTTCATACAACCTTTCCAGCAATAAAATAATAGGGTCAGCGCTGAAAGTCCGACAGGTAAACGTAGCGTGACGGGAACACTGTACGCCAGTTCAGAGCCTTGCGCTTAGCGGCGATGGCGCACTTAATGCGCCCGGAGTATCGCCCTTATCGCTCCCGCACTTCTTGGCCTCAAACGCTGAAGAAAAAAAAAAGCTCCAGGTAGGCGAGAGCCTTAAAACCTTGTAACTCTGAGGAAATTATATAGTGAATCAAAACATCTTTAGGGAAAAAAATACGAGGTTTCACAAATTTAAAATTATAGCAAAGCGATTATCATTATACTTAAATAGGTTTAACCAGAAATTGCGCTATGGATATATACTTAAATTTAACATATAATCGCACATTAAGGAAAAATTGTAAATAAGATGATTTAATTGAAAGTCAATATTATGTCGAAACACAGAGTGTTGCTTCTGAAGGAATAAGTATTTCACTGCCTCCACTTGCCACCGTAGTTTTTGCCTACAACACACTAATATCCCCTTGAATTTGGAAGCAACATCCCCTCATGTAAAAAGTCAATTTTATTACAATGGCTTTAGCGTTAAATGTTATTCCGAAAGTTCTGCATTATACGAAATGCATTTTAAACTAGTGTTTAGTACGCAAATACATTTTGCATTATATTCCCTTGTGAGTTTTATATATTTCAATGTTATTGAAGCGTATTAACAGTATGTATGTCACCAAATTTTATGAATACCTTCCACAAGTATTAAGATACATTTCCAGTAATGTTCACTGAATATAAGGCGAATTTGATAATATAAGCCAAATGCGTTTAGAAGAATTACGAACACTGGGTTCCTACTGAGCTGTGCAAAAGTTATATTACAAATCGAACTAAATTTCATGTAATTTTAACATACACGTTAAGAGGCATTTGGTGTTATCATAACAGAACCCATATTACACATCGTTCAAAACACTCACCGAAGTCAGTCGGCCGCAGTTTAACGGTTCACAATGATTTACGAAAGACTATCGATATTATTTTTTGTACGAATTTATAAATATAAGTTTTCGTATTTAATTTGGCATGAGTGGAGTCCTTGTTATCTCATATTTTCGTTTGACAGCATGCTTTTATTATAGTACACCATAAAAAATAAGTGTCAATTAATGGNAGTCTGCCGCAGTTTAACGGTTCACAATGATTTACGAAAGACTATCGATATTATTTTTTGTACGAATTTATAAATATCAGTTTTCGTATTTAATTTGGCATGAGTGGAGTCCTTGTTATCTCATATTTTCGTTTGACAGCATGCTTTTATTATAGTACACCATAAAAAATAAGTGTCAATTAATGGATACAGATTCATGGTAACTTTTCATTTATTATGTTTAATTTATAAAAGTAACCTAAAGCAGTGCGTGTGGTGGGCCTGCATGTGTTGATAATTATAAATTTACGATTATTGAGGTGTATAATAACTTTGATGGACTTAAAGCTTTGGTTCTGGAATTCGATAAACAATTCTTGATTGTAGTCAAAGAAACATAATTAAACGGATGTATTCACTCCCTTTGTTTTGTAAGAGTGAACTGAATAATACGCGGNTATAAAAGTAACCTAAAGCAGTGCGTGTGGTGGGCCTGCACGTGTTGATAATTATAAATTTACGATTATTGAGGTGTGTAATAACTTTGATGGACTTAAAGCTTTGGTTCTGGAATTCGATAAACAATTCTTGATTGTAGTCAAAGAAACATAATTAAACGGATGTATTCACTCCCTGTGTTTTGTAAGAGTGAACTGAATAATACTCGTGCCTTTCGTAAAGTTTCTTATTCTGAAAACTTACGCAAATCAAATCTGCTCAATCTTATCTCAGTGATTTCGTATTCGTGATGGGCTGATTACGATTCTCCGCCTTGCCATCATAAGGTATGTTTTCCACGTTACTCCGAAATAACTCCAGTCGAAAGCGGTGTTAGTTCTTTGTCACACTTCANTCCGCCTTGCCATCATAAGGTATGTTTTCCACGTTACTCCGAAATAACTCCAGTCGAAAGCGGTGTTAGTTCTTTGTTACACTTCGTAGTCGTTTCTTTTCCAAACCCTGCCTTTCCGAGCCAACTTTTTTGGTTTCCGAAACTCCGCTATCGACGAGACGTTCAGCCATACCTAGGGCCAGTGATTGTTCGCGTAAAAATCGGAGCACACAGTAGACTTCAATACTATATACACACCTCAGCTGTTGTTATACCTCCATTGGCTGCTGGTGCCGTGTCCGTCTCTGACCAAGCCACTCAGGACTAAGGGACTCGGACACTGAACCTTTGTCATTCGTGCGCAAATGGTTAACACGGGCCAGAACATTTTTTATCCAATTAAAGAAGCTGGACGACCATACAGTGCTTTGGACTGTATTTTGTTTCGAAATATTTTCGCGAAATATCACTGCCCCTAGCCATACCGAATACTATATCTAAATCACCATTTCCCGTTTTGAACTCACGGAACCATAATTGTACTTATTGTTATTACGTTTCTCAAGTATAAGTATCAACTTTCTGCGAGTCTTTTTAATTTACGAGGCAAACGCCATTTTACAAATGAATTCAATGCTTGCTTCAAACGACATTCACAATAAGCATCTAATTTTCTATTAGAAAAATTTTAAGGCTAATATTTTGCTTGCGGGTTTGTTATTGATTGTTTTTAGTAGACCATCATTTCAGTTAAATGCAATTAAATATACACATCGCTTGGCGGAATACATCAGATTTGTTTATTACTTATTTTACAATAATTTATTTGTCGCTGTTTGAACCTGTTTAATATAGGTACATAGGTGTCCTTTTATTGTTTGGAGGACATTAAAAATATGCGCTTGGTTTCAACTACAAACAGCTGTCCTTATGGCAGTTTTTACTAACATTTTTTGGTGAAATATAAAACAAATATACTGTTCTAATTTCAACGCCTTTTGGTACCGTTCTCAATAGAGCTGCAGATATAATAACAATGAATTGATGTGCATTACGCTACCATTTCCATTATCAGTATTTCTGTTTATACGTTACTACTTTTCACCTTGTAAATGATTCTAAATCGCGCATAATAGTAGCCTATGCTTGTGTAATGACAGCTACATAACTGACAGGTGGTATTGGATATTTAATAAAATGTGTGAATAGGCTATCTGTAAGTAGGTTTATCTTGCAGATAAATTGTTAGCAGAACTTTCATTACATTGTCAAGCAAACTTGAAGCAATGAAATAAAATGATAATTAGTTACAGTTTTATACTCTGCAATACATTAATGGTTACAGTGCATAAATTAAAGAGAATATTAAATTTACAAATATTAACGCCTTTGTTTTTTCTTTATCAGAAGTCTTCTTTTGAAAGCCTGAATAATTCGAACCGTCCATCAATGCCATGAAACAGTTCCGAAGATAGCGTCGACCAGAAGGAGCATTGCCACGTCACTCGGGGTCGAGATACGATGTGGCGACAGCGGCGTTGAGGGAAATCGCTCCGCTGTTGCCACGTCGCTCGGGGTACCTGATAATCGGGAACTTCAAGATCATCAAAATTCCACGTTCTAACACTAATTCCAGCTAAGGAATTACAAATAAAGTTTTCACCTTACACCGTTAATTCAACCTTCTAGAACATTTTCACGCCGCCATGTTGGTTTTGTACGTAAACGACTGTTCCGACATTTTCCTACGGCAAACCTGAACTGAACCCTTTCTCTACCGCTAGATGATTGCTGACGTTTTAATTAAAGTAGTTATATTCGCAGAAACATTAAGAAATAATTAATAATTTGGCGTAATTTCTGAACATTTTCCAGTATTTTAATTGTATTAACCATCACGAGGGAACCAGTGTGTCAGAGGCCACTACTCAAAGCAGAAATATTTTAATTACAAGGTTAATATTTTCGGAGCCATGAATACTCTGGTAGTTTGTATTGCCATCTGGAGGAATTATTTTTTTTCTGAGAAAAGTCAAATTATTCTGAGTTCAATTAAACCTCCAGATATTTTTTTCAAACACATTCACCCACTGTTGTCATTTTGTAATAATATCAAGTTTTCTCCTAGTGTTCCTTTTTGTGCAAGTATTTATTCTGTCCGCAAGTGTTTTCACTACCAGGCTGCAGTGCTGCTGGGTTTACAAATGGTACACGTTACTTCAGATTGGTAAGACCAAGTGTGTGTGCATTTCTACTGACAGTCTAAACGGGGCCGTGCAAAATTACATCGTTAGACTGACTTCAATCGTCACCAAGGTGATTACAATTTTCCGTTCTCTCGCCGTTTTGTGTTGTCAATGAGTTGAAGGGGAGATAATTCTGATTTTTGATAAACACACAATTCAGAACTCAATTTTGATGATCGTGATGCGCAGCTAGCGTTTGCACTCTATCCAGAAAATTCGTTACACTACTACAGCTGTCGCAACGTCATCCCCATGTACACAGAGGTGTACAGAACCCCTTCTCTCCAACAGTTTAGTATTATTTTGCATTACATTTAGTATATCCCATTGCTGTTTACTGAAGTGCGTGGTGAGAACGATTCATTCGCCTAGCCGTTAGGTTTCATTACACTACAGTTAAAGATTTAACTTTTTACTCGTTACGCGTTACACACTAAAACACATTATCGGTGACTATAAATAGTGTACTAATCTTTGAAACAGTGTGAATTCCGACAATATATTTTCTAACTACTTAAGTATATTTCCAGGTCACATTACGCACGTTTATAAACACGCCTTTCCCATTTCCATGTTTTTCGCACTTTTACACTATTTGGCGAGTCTGCCAGCGCAGCGAACGCAACGGCGTGCTGCGGTGCACGTTATCGCAACTCGGGCAAACAAGCGAGCTTGTCGCCGTATCTACCCTACCATTCGTTGTAGCCGGCATGTTGCCACGTGTTATCCTTTAAACAGTCCGTCATGCATAATATGAATGCGTGACGTTTTCTACCTCTCGTCCCTTCTCACTTTCAAGCGCCCGCCACATGTGAGAGTCAGCAGAAATTTTATTTTCCTTCTTGTATCCGGTATCCTTCTTGTATCCGATATCCTTCTTGTACCCGGTATCCTTCTTGTATCCGGTATCCTTCTTGTATCCGGTATTCTTCTTGTACCCGGTATCCTTATTGTATCCGGTATCCTTCTTGTATCCAGTATCCTTCTTGTACCCGGTATCCTTCTTGTATCCGGTATCCTTCTTGTACCCGGTATCCTTCTTGTACCCGATATCCTTCTTGTGCCCGGTATCCTTCTTTTATCTGGTATCCTTCATCGACGATACCGCTGGGGGTTTACCTACGGCAGGGAAGTTTCCGTGTTGGATCCGTCGCGTATTTTGGATTCTGAATCCGAAGATACATGCAGGCACATTTTATAGACTACAGGCTGTTTACGATGAACTAAGCACATGTTATGCCTATAATCTACTCGTATACAAATTGTGTATTATTCCACCATGTGTGAAACTAACATTGCCATGGGCGTACCCACTTTATTCGTGCGAAGGTCAAATTAAACTGCGGAATTATTATAAAAGTAAGGTTTTTGATGTTATACTCCTTTTGGCGCGTTGATGGTAAAAGTTTAGTGTGCAACGGAAGCTGTGCGCGCACAGTGTAACGAAATTCGACAAAGAACGTGGTAGGGGTATGACCCAACGCGCATGCGCGTATCGTCTAGCTATATACAAACGCAAGGTTCATGTAATAAGCAAATTTAAAATAATTTCATTTATATTAGTAATTCATTGCGAATATATTTATATTATTAATTAATTTTACTTACATTGGGCAGTGGAAAATTTGGTAGTGACAAAAATTGTATAGTAAAATTTTGAAAGTGGTGTCTAGTATTTCAGGTTAATTTTTGTAAGTATTATTTTGTTAAGTAAGGTGGTTTCTGAGTGTGCGATGGGAGTACACTGAAGAACCAAAGAAACTGGTACACCTGCCTAATATCGTGTAGGGCTCCCGCGAGCACGCAGAAGTGCCGCAAGACGATGTGGCATGGACTCTCTTAATATCTGAAGGTATGCAGTAGGCATTGAAATCTGCGCCAATTTGAGAAAGGGTTGCATGTCTGTCACGTTTAATGATTCTCGTCAGTCGTCGTTTGTCCCGTTTGTTCGCGATCTTTTTCCGGCCGCAGCGATGTCAAAGATTTGATGTTTTACCGGATTCCCGATATTCACGGCACACTCCTGAAATGGTCGTACGCGAAAATCCAAATTGTGTCGCTACCTCGGAGATGCTATGTTCCATCTCTCGTGCACCGACTATAACACCATGTTCAAACTCACTTAAATCTTGATAACCTACCATTGTAGCAGCAGTANATCTCTCGTGCACCGACTATAACACCATGTTCAAACTCACTTAAATCTTGATAACCTACCATTGTAGCAGCAGTAACCGATCTAGCAACTTTTCCAAACGCTGGTTGTCTTATATAGGCTCTGCCTACCACATCGCATTACTCTGATTGGTTCCGTACCTCTGTTATTTGCATACGCACGCTTATATCAGTTTTTTTTTGGCTCTTCAGTGTATTTAGTGAGTTTTCCGACACGACGCTCATGGCCCAGTTCTTATATTGTTCTTGGGGTGCGGATCACTTATTGTAATGTTGGTATCATTGCCCTATTTGAAGCTTGTCGTACAACGTGTTTATGAGGAATTATGTTAGAGCCGATTTCGGTTGCGCCTCTTTTAATGTGTATATCGTATATTTTTTTAGTTGAGGGCTTTTGTTTGGGCCATTTATTTGCCCCATCATGCATGTTTTAAATAATCTTCAGTATGGCAAGTTGATAAGTATTATATTTGGGTTGCCGTTTACAATGTATTAATTCTTACCCCTTTGTATTTTAATATTTGAAAATAAAGGAGTGGTAATTTTTCAATATTGGGTGATAGAATTATTTGTGAAACGGCACAGCTACCTTATATTTTTGTCCTAATTATGTTGAATAGCCTAAGTGAGTGTTGTATTGGCTCTAGAAGTTATGGTGGTAAGTTATTTTAGACCAGGNCCTAATTATGTTGAATAGCCTAAGTGAGTGTTGTATTGGCTCTAGAAGTTATGGTGGTAAGTTATTTTAGACCAGGATAATCTAAACGACCTTGGATTGGACTGTGTTTCCCGTCCAATAGCAGGTCGGTACCTCGAGTGGAATTGTGAAAGTGGTAAAGAAGAGATTTGTGGGGTGATCTACAAGTTATACTAGCCCCAGCCAATTGGGACAAAGATGAGGCCCGCGGGAGAGATTTCGTTGGGTGAGTTTTCCGAGAACTAACCCCCCATTGGAGGGTGCACGCTCAGTTGAAGTGAGTACAAGCATTCCTCCAGCGTAACGCTGTGCAGATATTTGGAACGAACAGTGGACAAGGAGCTCACACGTACGTTTAAATATGATTTTCTTTATCTACTAAAACGTTAGGAAAAAATTAATAAAATGTATATTTTCGAAGAAATATATGTAAAAAAATTTCCGAACCTGTTCAATATATTTTATTGCATTTAAAGTTTTGAAATAAACCTGTTTGTTGAAACGTTTACATTTTCATTTCAAAAATTCATGAATTTTAAAAAAATGCCTATAGTATGTTCCGGTAAATTTACACCTTTAAGGGTAACTATGCAAAACATAATTTTTTTTTTCAAATGTCACGTGACCGACGTATGAAAAAAGTGATCAGGAACTTGGTAATATTAATTTTACTTATGGCGTAAGAATTAACACAGTATATGTCAACCCTTTCATGTCCATTGTATACGATTGTCTACATGTTGCACAGCAAGCTTATATTTGATCGGTACTGTACTCTGCGAGGCTCAGAGTCCAACGATCTTCCCTGAGGGGAACTGTTTCGCATACCGTGCTTATGCTTTACGTTACTGATTGGTTGATATCACTCTCGCCCGAACATAACGCCCACAGCTTATTGGCCATGTTAACGAAACGTGTCCTTTTGCCAGTTTAAGTACAGCTCGCATTAAAAAAAATTTTTAATTTGCGACGCCAGAAATTATAAACTACTGTGGGAATGAAAGGATAAAGCAGGGCTTTAGAAAGAGCTCAGTTCACACTTNCCTAATTATGTTGAATAGCCTAAGTGAGTGTTGTATTGGCTCTAGAAGTTATGGTGGTAAGTTATTTTAGACCAGGGTAATCTAAACGGCCTTGGATTGGACTGTGTTTCCCGTCCAATAGCAGGTCGGTACCTCGAGTGGAATTGTGAACNTTTCCCGTCCAATAGCAGGTCGGTACCTCGAGTGGAATTGTGAACGTGGTAAAGAAGAGATTTGTGGGGTGATCTACAAGTTATACTAGCCCCAGCCAATTGGGACAAAGATGAGGCCCGCGGGAGAGATTTCGTTGGGTGAGTTTTCCGAGAACTAACCCCCCATTGGAGGGTGCACGCTCAGTTGAAGTGAGTACAAGCATTCCTCCAGCGTAACGCTGTGCAGATATTTGGAACGAACAGTGGACAAGGAGCTCACACGTACGTTTAAATATGATTTTCTTTATCTACTAAAACGTTAGGAAAAAATTAATAAAATTTATATTTTGGAAGAAATATATGTAAAAAAATTTCCGAACCTGTTCAATATATTTTATTGCATTTAAAGTTTTGAAATAAACCTGTTTGTTGAAACGTTTACATTTTCATTTACAAAATTAATGAATTTAAAAAAAATGCCTATAGTATGTTCCGGTAAATTTACACCTTTAAGGGTAACTATGCAAAACATAATTTTTTTTTTCAAATGTCACGTGACTGACGTATGAAAAAAGTGATCAGGAACTTGGTAATATTAATTTTACTTATGGCGTAAGAATTAACACAGTATATGTCAACCCTTTCATGTCCATTGTATACGATTGTCTATATGTTGCACAGCAAGCTTATATTTGATCGGTACTGTACTCTGCGAGGCTCAGAGTCCAACGATCTTCCCTGAGGGGAACTGTTTCGCATACCGTGCTTCTGCTTTACGTTACTGATTGGTTGATATCACTCTCGCCCGAACATAACGCCCACAGCTTATTGGCCATGTTAACGAAACGTGTCCTTTTGCCAGTTTAAGTACAGCTCGCATTAAAAAAAATTTTTAATTTCCGACGCCAGAAATTATAAACTACTGTGGGAATGAAAGGATAAAGCAGGGCTTTAGAAAGAGCTCAGTTCACACTTGAATTGCCTGTAGTAGGTGAGGTAGGTGCGTTGGGTGGTCGACAAAGAGCGGGGGTCGGCGATGACGGAGGAGTGCCTCTGACGGGCAGCAGGACGACGCGTGTGGCCGGGTAACGAGGGCGATGAAGCGCGTCGCTCACACCCCGCCGCGGCCTCACAAAGCGTGATCCATGGCCGTTCCTTCACGAGGAGGGTATTCGTGGCTGAAGGGGGCTGATCGATGGCGGGCGGCAGTCCTGCACACAGGTTTGTCCAGCGGCTTGTGGGGGAAAAACATGCGGGCAGGCGCACGAGTGCCATTGTCGGCGAACCGTGCTCGATGAGCTTTGCACGCATCATCTCGTTTTACGCTGTTCACGATCAAGTGGCTATTTTGTAAGACGCAAACAGCAGGCATACCAACGGAAATATTTTGTTTTGCCCTGGTCTCAGACGTCAAATTTTTAAGGCTATAAACACGTATATACTGTGTTTATTAGTCACAGTAATTTTTATATTACCTATTGGCGGAAGGATACAAATAAGCTGAAAGGAACTAAAAAGCAAGGCCTTAAAAAGTGCTCACCTTATTCTGAACTGCTTATAGGTATGTGGTTCTCAGGTTTGTCATACCGATGTATAGTGTACGTATAGTGACTGCTAGAAAAGTAATTATTTTATGGTGTAAAGCGCTGTAGTATATATTACCGTACTCGATAACTTATTTCAGCTGGTTTCAAATTTTCAGATATACATTTAAGTAATTCTCTCCCTGCAAACGAAAATGTTTAAATAAACGTAGTGACTGGAGTATTTAAATAATGTTTATAAGATGTAAACAGGTTTTTCTACTTTCACCAGAAAAATATTTGTAAGCAAATTTCTCTTGTATAATCTACAATGCATATACTACCGAAGTCAGCAAGTTTGCAACATTTTCTGGTTGTGGTCGTTAGGGTTGAAGATCCGTCCGAATTGCATAGCACATAACACTTCCGCAATTCGATCACTATATTCGTTACCCTGAATCCACACGTTATTAAAATCGTGTATTTAAAAATTAATAAATGTTCAACATACCCAGCGTTTTCCCACGTAAAACTATTGTGCTTCGGAAACAGATGCGTACTGGGCGTTCAAACTGCTTTACAACGTTTAAAAGCTAACCTCATCTACATATGAAACATATCCTATGCTTAATATATTAATTAGATGTTTCATTGTACAAAATAATAGATGTCTACTGGTGTGTGTCATTTTACAGCTCTGTGAAGAGAAACTGCAAATTTGTGACGTTAACTCACCGTCATAATCACTACTATACTACTGGTTTCAAGTAAAGCCATGATTACAGTTTTTTTTTAATTTGAATCCATTTTTCACTAATTCAGTATTAGAGTGCAGATTCATAATTATCTACAACTGAGGAACACAGTTACACATATAGTGTTCCTGACGTCATATTTAGTTGCCTTAACTTAACGAAGTTACATGAAGTTAGCCGTTATATTATACGTCCGTATCATTTGGACACATTGGCGACGCAATGTTATCTCCACAAGCTTCCGTGAACTTTACTGCTCCGTAATATTAGTTCGTTCGCGCTGAAGAAAAAACAGACAACTGTTCATTTTAACATGATAGAATTTATATTATGTTGCACAGCCAGGTAAAGTTGGTATGAGCCCTTTCAAATCAGCATTATTTGGTTTTAAAGCTGGTCATTAATAAAAGTATTACAGTAGAGTAATCGTGTCCGGTGTATCGCGGGCCATAAAATGACGGTGGTATAGTGAAGTTCAAATGAGAAAAAAATCTTCGCACTGTTTTGAGGGAGGGAACGTAAGGGGGGCAGTGTAAGGGAGGGGGGCGATCCCGAACGCTCTCCGCTGAAGGGAAGGAAAACACGTGGCACTGCTGGCGCTCTTAAATACAGCGCTGGCGAATTAACGTTTATTCGACAGGTAATATACACGCTCGGAGCAGCTCTCGCCCAACCATTCTCGGCTGCTGTCGCTACTGAACAACTCTACTCCTTCGTGCAGTGGAAATTGACTCTACCGACTCGCCCGACGCGTTTTCGACTTCTGCGCATTATCTCATCTCTAGGGTTTCACTTTTTTAGAGACGAACAAAACCAGTGGCCATTGAGTGGTGTGCGTAGACGACTCACTTCTGCCTGCACAGCTTGTTATGGAGTGGGAATCAATATTATTCCGTCCATACATTAACCGGACACCGAACCACGGAACCAGGTAGGCAAGCCAGCGAAAAACGCTACCGCATGTCGCTGTTATGACGACAGCCAAATCTAGTAAAAGAACGGAGGCAGCGGAATTAAGAGAGCGATTCCGTGACGACACGGCTTAACTGAAGGAGCCGGTTGCTCGGGCCTATAGGAGTATAATTCGCAGTACGTGTGGTGTTATGATGGTCCGCAGGATCGATCCAACGCGAAGCGCGCGTTCGCGGCATTACACATTGGCGCGAGGGGTTCGTCAGACGTAATCTGTAAAACGTGTTGGTGTTGCTGCAGCCAGCATCAGAGACAGACGAGGCGGCACAGCTTCGGCGAGCTGCACGCGCGGTTCACATGCGAGTGGTGGAACGTACTGACGCCGGCGTTGACGTGTTCGAGCGCCTCCTGACAGAGCTGGTCACTACCCGAAGCCCTGACACACCCACACTAGCTGCCATTACATGCAGTGATAAGTGAATTATTACTACGACATGCCTGTTTGTTACTTTCTATGAACATTCGCCCTCCTCTAAATCCTAAAGTATTGTTTTAACAACCAATGTTCGTGTATCATTTTTACTCTTATTGAACCGATTACTACAGATCTGAAAAATTCGCTTCTTCATTTTGAGACATGCTATAATTCAAAACACGTGTGTTGATATAACTTTAGCTATTGGTGCGCATGGTGTTTGACACCTCCTGGAGAACACTGGCCCAATCGCCGCCTTCCACTGTGACAGCAGACAACCAACGTGCATTAAAAATTGGCATATTTGCACATAAGACTGTAGAGTCTAGCCTGCAGGCCATTGAACTAGCGAATTTTTCCGGTCCCTACCGATTACTAAGCGTCTTCAATTATGCCACATCGTCACGAATCATCTTGTATAACGGTGTGGACGCGAGAAGGCAAAGTGTCAATCAAAACTGAGAAGCCATGCCTCCTCTCTACTCATCTTTCACCGCCAACCCATAAATAACATGGTTCCTGCTACAATACTTCTCCTGTAGCATTATCTGATAACGCATGTAGCAATTTTGATTTGTTTTCTGTTGGGAGTGTTTTCACGTTGACCATGCCGGTTTTCCCCTCTCTACACTCAATTATAGATTAACTGAAGTTACACGGGAGGAAGTCGTGGCCCTAATGGGCGACTAGAGTTCCTCCCTTCCTCACGTCATGGTATCATGTAAGGGAAATACCGAGGAAGTAGAAATGAGGGAAACAAAGCGTGCTAACTGGATGCTGTCATACGGTTAGTACATAATATGCCAACATTTTCCGTGAATTTTACTAAGTAATTGTATAACATGGGGGTGTTGAATGTTGCAACATTTCGTTGTAGCATCATTAGGCACATTTACGTAAGTAACGTAAGGTATTTACACTGTAAAACGAGCATTTGTCGAGACAATCGCGTCACGCGGCACTCGTATTTTGTCTTACGCGCGAGTATGTTTTAAACATAAAGTAGATTCACTTTACAGAAGAGTTTTGAGTCACGGGGGATGTCACAATAAATGAAAAAAATATTAATGTGTAACTAAACGCCTTCGTATTGCCTTCTCGAATGAAAGGAAACATTCACTTAAAAAAATGTATTTTACCGACTTAATCTAGTGTAGGTGTTACGTATCACGCTGATATTAACTTCAACGTTTGTAGAAAAAAAAACATATATTTCAGGTATTGTTGTTAATGCTTGATTAACAGAAATGTATACGTTTTCAGACAAGTGATTTGAAAAGTAAATCTAAAAATACAGTTATAATTTCTTATAGATACAACTGTGAATTTAGCAAACACAAAAGTTGTTATCGCTTGCATAAAAACTGACTACTACGCGTCTGTTTCTATAAAATATTACGAAGAAAAGTCAGTTCTTTACCGTAGTATGGCAAAGGCGTAGTATTAAAAAAAGTTCAATTTAACATTCAAGAGAAAACCTCCTCTATTCTTGCTTAATTGTGGTTCCACAAATCAATTTTTATTTAAAATTTTGTGTGTTAAGTAACTGACTTACATTAGAAACCGATAAATTCGTAAATTTTTAAAGTCTAAAAGTAGGCCTACTCGCTTATATAGTTGAACACGAAAGGAGATACTTGTAGCAGATCACACATTCTCACAATATAATTTATGTTATTTTATCTGTTTTGCGTATTCCACGAAAAGAAAACAATATTTATGTAAAAAAAAAATATCATTCTAAGACAAGTATTTATTGTGGCGAGTTAGAGCTGACGGTTTTAATTAAATCTTCGACATTACTGAAAAATTGCCGCTCATCGAATCGGTATTATTGTAAGTGTTCGTAACCGTGTGACGTAAATACAATACTGCAAAATAAATAACATTTTCTGATTAAACTTGAAAACATTTATGTTACGAAATACGCACAATATGTATAATTAATAAGTTCACAGTACCTGAGTTTTACGTCACATTACAGAAATATTATACAAAATCAAATAAAATTGTTTACGTGTCTAAATGAAGAACCGAAAATTGAACCCTGACAAGCGTTTAGTGTTGTACCGCATATACTGGTGCACTTCACGTACTTACAGAAGTCGAATATATTTTAGTTCCTTACTCTTCACAATAAACAACAAACACCTTGGTNCTGTAGAGTCTAGCCTGCAGGCCATTGAACTAGCGAATTTTTCCGGTCCCTACCGATTACTAAGCGTCTTCAATTAGGCCACATCGTCACGAATCATCTTGTATAAGGTGTGGACGCGAGAAGGCAAAGTGTCAATCAAAACTGAGAAGCCATGCCTCCTCTCTACTCATCTTTCACCGCCAACCCATAAATAACATGGTTCCTGCTACAATACTTCTCCTGTAGCATTATCTGATAACGCATGTAGCAATTTTGATTTGTTTTCTGTTGGGAGTGTTTTCACGTTGACCATGCCGGTTTTCCCCTCTCTACACTCAATTATAGATTAACTGAAGTTACACGGGAGGAAGTCGTGGCCCTAATGGGCGACTAGAGTTCCTCCCTTCCTCACGTCATGGTATCATGTAAGGGAAATACCGAGGAAGTAGAAATGAGGGAAACAAAGCGTTCTAACTGGATGCTGTCATACGGTTAGTACATAATATGCCAACATTTTCCGTGAATTTTACTGAGTAATTGTATAACATGGGGGTGTTGAATGTTGCAACATTTCGTTGTAGCATCATTAGGCACATTAACGTAAGTAACGTAAGGTATTTACACTGTAAAACGAGCATTTGTCGAGACAATCGCGTCACGCGGCACTCGTTTTTTGTCTTACGCGCGAGTATGTTTTAAACATAAAGTAGATTCACTTTACAGAAGAGTTTTGAGTCACGGGGGATGTCACAATAAATGAAAAAATATTAATGTGTAACTATACGCCTTCGTATTGCCTTCTCGAATGAAAGGAAACTTTCACTTAAAAAAATGTATTTTACCGACTTAATCTAGTGTACGTGTTACGTATCACGCTGATATTAACTTCAACGTATGTAGAAAAAAAAACATACATTTCAAGTATTGTTGTTAATGCTTGATTAACAGAAATGTATGCGTTTTCAGACAAGTGATTTGAAACGTAAATCTAAAAATACAGTTATAATTTCTTATAGATACACCTGTGAATTTAGCAAACACAAAAGTTGTTATCGCTTGCATAAAAACTGACAACTACGCGTCTGTTTCTATAAAATATTACGAAGAAAAGTCAGTTCTTTACCGTAGTATGGCAAAGGCGTAGTATTAAAAAAAGTTAAATTTAACATACAAGAGAAAACCTCCTCTATTCTTGCTTAATTGTGGTTCCACAAATCAATTTTTATTTAAAATTTTGTGTGTTAAGTAACTGACTTACACTAGAAACCGATAAATTCGTAAATTTTTCAAGTCTAAAAGTAGGCCTACTCGCTTATATAATTGAACACGAAAGGAGATACTTGTAGCAGATCATACATTCTCACAATATAATTTATGTTATTTTATCTGTTTTGCGTATTCCACGAAAAGAAGACAATATTTATGTAAAAAAAAAAATATCATTCTAAGACAAGTATTTATTGTGGCGAGTTAGAGCTGACGGTTTTAATTAAATCTTCGACATTACTGAAAAATTGCCGCTCATCGAATCGGTATTATTGTAAGTGTTCGTAACCGTGTGACGTAAATACAATACTGCAAAATAAATAACATTTTCTGATTAAACTTGAAAACATTTATGTTACGAAATACGCACAATATGTATAATTAATAAGTTCACAGTACCTGAGTTTTACGTCACATTACAGAAATATTATACAAAATCAAATAAAATTGTTTACGTGTCTAAATGAAGAACCGAAAATTGAACCCTGACAAGCGTTTAGTGTTGTACCGCATATACTGGTGCACTTCACGTACTTACAGAAGTCGAA
>NQII01000935.1:345204-367538 GCA_002778355.1 Clitarchus hookeri | reverse complement strand
GGTAACCAACATTTTTGCCATGACCTATTACGAATGTACACACACAGTACTTCCTCTCGATGGATATGTTCATTTACTAGTACAATACACGTACTTTCGGCGGTCTAAGTAATTTTGTCCCCGGCTATTCGCAATGAACCTGTTGCCTTTATGGGCGTGTCGAATACATAACAGTGGAGTTAGGCTAAATGCCACGTGCATACTTTTCGTTTACATTTACCGGCGCGTACTATCCACAGGAAGTGAGTTAGGCTAAATGTCGTGTATATACAATCCGTCTATATATACGTGAGGAACCACTCATGGGTAGGGCCAGTGGCTTTTCGCGTAAAAATCGGAGCACACAGTTGACTTCAATACTATATACACACCTCAGCTGTTGTAACGCCTCCATTGGCTGCTGGTGCCGTGTCCGTCTTTGATCAACCCACTCAGGACTAAGTAACTCCGACACTGAACCTTCGTGATTCGTGCGCAAACGGTTAACATGGGCCAGAAAAGTTTTTTAGCCAATCAAAGAAGCTGGACGACCCTACAGTGCTTTGGATTGTATCTTGTCTCCAAATCTTTTCGCGAAATATCACTGACCCTACTCATGGGTGTTTGTAATTGAAATTTGTTAACTTTCTGTAAAGATACTCCCCTTTTTATCTCTGAACCAAATTACACGAACTGTATCGATAAAACCTTAAAAGTAATCGCGGAATTATTACTTTATCTAATCGACTGCATTTAACAGTATTGAATTTGCTTAGAGCTTTTACAATTAGCCCTCGCTATCTATTAAATAACTGTAAAATCTTTGTGTTAGGTAAACAAAGAAGTTTTTTTAACACTCTGTTTCGACATCAGAGTGCTAGTGGAGTAGAACTGAACCTGCTTTCGTCTTTGTGGAGATATGAGGACTTCCGTTTGATGAGCGACAGCAGCGTACCCGAGCAAATAATACAAAGAGAAAAATTCACGACAGCGGAAGTATTAAAAATAGCTTAACATGGAAAACAGGGAGTGTTTTTTAAGCTAGCAGTCTACGTGATAAAAATAACGTGGCGCGGAGACCAGATCAGTGAAAAGCGGAGCTTATTTTCTTGCACGGCTTTATTATTTCTGAGCACAGGATCGATATTAAAATTGCAGGATTCCATTACAAATAAAACGTTTTTTATTACGTCTCTCGCTAAACAAAATTCCACAATTTTCCATATTTGTAATTCTAGGCAGGGAGATCTCAAAGTTAAATTGGTTGTTGACATTAAAAAAGTCAATATTTGAAATTAAAAAGAAGGTTATCCACAAATTATGGGGCCAAAAACAAGCATTTAAATTTCCCTTGAATTACGGAAATTTTACCTATCGTAAGCTTTTCTACTATTAATTAAATATTTTTAATTGAGACTATTAAAAGGCATGCGCAACTGATTCGTTAGACTGTTCCAAAAAGGAAAATTTTGTGAATGACCTCTTGGGTGTCTGAGGTGACTGCACGGCTGAAGGTAAGAACGACACATGTCAATAAATGTAGAGCCGTGTCAACGCTAAGTATGATTCTTAAACGCAAGACGCTGAACTAGTGTGCGGTCTCCTTATCGGCAATTTTGCTTTTATAATACCTCGAGTGCTTATCGTACTACTTAAGTACATAGTTATGAAGATAAATGTAGAGCCGTGTCAACGCTAAGTATGATTCTTAAACGCAAGACGCTGAACTAGTGTGCGGTCTCCTTATCGGCAATTTTGCTTTTATAATACCTCGAGTGCTTATCGTACTACTTAAGTGCATAGTTATGAAGATAAATGTACGCCGCTTTATCATATATTTCTTAACAGTTTATTTACCCTAAGATTCCCATAAATATAATTGCAAATAAAACTTTGCAGGAATGTTTGTACTTAAGAAATGTGCTCACGTGTTTTCTTGTGTATAATTCCGTTTGTGTATGACGATATAAATGCTAAATAAAAAAAGGTATGTTTGTTGAAAAATATATTTTAATCGCTTTTAAAACGTATGTATAAAGGTTTTAATTAAGTTTACGTTCTTCTTGATGGCCTAAAAATGCCACGAAGCACACAGTAGACTTTATGTATGAAATATGTGTTCTTTCCGTACAGGTAACCACGAATTGGGTGTACGTTAAATATTTTCGTGAATAAAACATGTATTTCCTACAATCTGCAACGCCTTTAGAGCACCAGGTAGGATGGGTGATATTCTGACCTCCTGACTAGGCCATGGGAGGTTGTAGAGTACTTCAGCCTGCTGCAGAGTAAAATAAACGTTACGCTTTGTATTTAAGTAAGTTTGCGATGTAAGTTATATAATCAGAAATCATCCCTCTCTGCTATTTTTACATGTACTGTACGCGGGGACAATGATGTATGTTAATTACATTCAAATCGTTCAGACCCAGTGTACATAACCGTGTACATTACGAACGTGTAGATAATTTCTGGTCTGTAATACACACTGGGAAACTCAATGACCAATAATTTTATCTGCGGGTAAATAATTCGCAAACCATCTTACTGGTCTAGGTCATAACTGGGACATATACCTGTTCACGGACATATAGCCTACAGTTCATTGGCTGTGACGACGTAACAAGCGCTGTGTCGTCTTATGTACAGCACGCATCATAATAATTTTTTTTTTGCAACTCTTGAAACTGTAAATTAAAGTGGGTCTGAAAGGGTTAAATATATTGTTTAATTTATAATATGATGTTATTGACAGCTACTGTTCATTAGCTTATTCTTAAGGCTATGGCAGTTTCCTGTGTTACACTAGTTCGGATTACATAGCGTTGAAACAACACCTCGTTGTTTATTTTGCAATTTAAAACGTATTCACGACGTACGGAATGTTCGTATAACTATCTCTTGAACTGAAATTTCGCTGTGATGCACGCGTTCAATTCTAACGGCGATACCCAATACAGTCGACATGACAGGTCGTAAATTCTTACCTGCGACCAGCAGCTACCTTCATTAACAACAAGGGTTCTTCCCGTGAAACGGTAGAGAGGGGAAGGCGGGAAGCAAAGAAACATCGGAAAGTCTCCTCAGTCACTCTGGGGAGTCTGATCCAGCCAATCAAACGCACGGATGAATGAAGAGAGCTTCCGCTAATGAAATCGGGCCGCCACGGGAATAGAGTCATTAATGTGCTACCGCCAGCGCTCGTCCTTCGCGCAATGGAACGTAAGAAATCTTTTCCCTCCTTTTTTTTTTACTTTATTTTGGGTGAAAGGAAAAGAGTCTCTCATTTCCAACCCCCTACCCCTTTTTCGCTCGGGCTCAGGTGATCTTCCTTTCGTACGTGCTCAGACAATCCATTTCTTTTTTTTATCCTCTCTCAGTCGCTTCTCTCAACTACCAGAATTTTTTCTTCACACTTTCATCCCGCGCTATACCTACCTCAAAGTCTTCTTTTTTTTCCTCTAACCCGTACACTTCGTCTGCGTTCTCGTTATAAGGCTGCCTGTAATTGATTGGCCGCGGGGGCAGTTCACCGTTGTTTGAGAGATTACATGTTTTTACCACCCCTCAAACAGCAAGATTGATGGCTTCATTTAAGAGATTGGAAATAGTGGAGGAAGTAGGTTCTCAGATTAATTGTTACCAAGCTTTACTTCCAGCCCACGTCCTCGAATATATGGAAACCGCTGAAAAGATAACGTTCTCACAGTTTTATTTTGCGTTGTAGTTGACGTTGCAAATTCAGTTACTTGCTTTTCCCGATCGATTCGTCTGTGAGATGCGGTAAGAATAAGTAATTTGGTTCAGTCTTTCATCACTGAGCATCAGAATAAATAATTGGTTGGTACTGAGATTTTTTATAAATACATGGACTTGGTCTTCAGGGTTGTATATTTAAATTATTTATCATNTAATTGGTTGGTACTGAGATTTTTTATAAATACATGGACTTGGTCTTCAGGGTTGTATATTTAAATTATTTATCATTAATTCAGTTAGTTTATCACTGATTCAGTTTATCTCTTACTGAGGTAATAAAATTTTACGTATTGCTAAAAATTAGAAAAGACATGGCATTTTGCTCACCGCTAAGAAAATTTACCTCACCATTCTATACGCATGCCGACAAAGCATGAATGGAAACTTTTTCCCTACAACAATGTTAAATTTCCTACATTTATTCAGGAAAGAACCAAATGCATAGTGAATTTGCCAACTGTGTTATAGCATATTTGTATTTGCAGTCTGATGTATAATGCATTTTTCATATATACAAATAAAAACCTTCCAGTACATTTTAGAAGTTCGTTGCAAGGTTTTTTCTTTAGAGCGTTGTGGGAGGTCTTTGTCCCATGATTTTAGAATCATTCTGTATATAAATTAGGCGTAAGGAAATATGGATAGAATCTTGCGCTAACTAGAGAATGTAAAACGTTCGACTTCGTTCCTCTAGAGTCAATGAATGAATAGCTTAGGTTAGGTTATAAAGATGTAAGTGACTAAGTGAGTGAAGACATTTTTTGGGCGGCTATTAACAGCGAGGTCTTGAGAGCCGAATTATAAAGAGGATTGTGGAGTCTAGCCAACATGTAATTCATATTTATGAATTTTCCGGTCCTTAATAATAAACATCAATTTATATCACTCGGAAAAATAATTTTTGCGAGCGAAAGTTGAGATGTCCTCATACCTCAACATGAGACCTTGGCGCCAATGCTCGAAAATACAGCTCGAACGCCCGTATTTCAACGAATTATATTGGTGATTTCCGCATACGAATAATCTGCTTTCCTAACACAGGTAAGTTGCACGCACTAGAACTCACATACGGAATTAGCGCTAGAGTTGAGAAGCCTTAAACATTACAATGTACGATAATCGAATGGCTACCTCGACATAAAAAAAATGTTAGATTACATGGCAATTAGGGCATCAAAACAGTTTATTTTAGTGAATAATAAATCATAACATTGACGTAAAAAATAATATTATGACGGAAAGATCCAAACAAGAAAAGAAACAGCAGAACCATTTATACACATATATATATATATAGTCAAGTTAATTGATTTTAAACTTTTGCTTCATGCATGCTTCGTGGCTGCAGTAGAGCAACGAGTAACGCATATACATGTCATCCAAAATGTTCGTGTTTAAATCTCGGTATTTTTATTTGTGTAAATTACTCATAAATGCCAAACATAACTGTAGGATTTCGAAATAAAAAATTTTTCCTCGTAATGATATCGCTAAATGCATTGAATCTATATTTAATTTTCCGTACATGCAGTGAAAGTACAGTAACCAAGTACAAGATATACGCACCAATGCTACACGCAATGTTAATTATTTGGACTGCAATTATAGTCGGCTACTAATACTCAGCAATCTATACTCATTCAGCAATTAGCACGTTAATATCGCGTTGTTGTGTAGTAGCTTTATATGTACTGTAGGTTTGATTTGTTTAAGTAACAAGAAGCCACTCATATAACTAATGAGCCTACTTTCCTCCACAGGAGTACAAATAATGTAAATGGAGATCTTAGAGCTTGAAGTGTTTTGACAGTAACATCATTAGAGATGAAACCAGTAATATATGCAACAGTAGTGATACAATTACAAATGCACGTAAGAACTAGCATTACGTGATGACAGTCGGCTAAACAATTTTACGCTTTCATAGATTATTAAAATTTCATCGAACATGCTATGTGTTAAAACATTGAAATCTCAATTTTTCGACCAAGTTTGACGACCTTGCAGTTTTAAATGAGTGAAGGGAATGAAGAGATTTGGGTGGCTCTTAACATTGACGTCTTAAGAGCCGAAGCGAAGTGGGTGTAGCAAGGTGAGAACGGAGCAGCACCAGAATGAAGGGGTAAGGAAAACATGAGATCCCTGAGAAAACCCGCCGACCAGTGGCATCATCCGGCACGATTCCCACATGCGAAAATCCGGGAGCGACCCCTTCCAGAAATCGAACCCTGTTTGCCTTGGTGGAAGGTGAGTATTCTAACTACTACACTACCGCGGCTCCTACAGTCTCGAAGTTTAACAATTCACGTATGTTGGTCACCATCAAAAGTTAAATTTCATTGGAGTTAATGTATGTTGACCAACGCCGAAAAAGAAACTGATTAAAGTTGTTTCTATTTACCTTTAAAGGCATTCACACTATTCACACATAAACATATATTGAAATTAAAATCACGTGTCTTAACCACTACTGGAGATTTTTTTTTAACTTTGCATAATAAACACCGGTGTGTATCCATCTACAAGGAACAACCCAACTGATTGCATATCATGACAAATGTGAAGTCGTGAGTGAAGGTTGTTCCTGAACCACAGTTGAAGAAGTAAAACCTTTAAAAATGCACTCGCCTTTACTTGGGCGGCAACAAGTATCGTGTGACTGGTTATTCCGTAGAAGCTTTCATACTTGCTTGCATGCTTGCTCGGATAGCCGGTTTCGTGGAAGGTTCCGGCCGAGCTTGTACCGAAATTTTTATTTTTTTTTCGTGATGCACGTGCTTGACCGCCTTGACCTGTCCTCGCTGAAATCCAGAGAAGTCTTCCATTCTGCCTCACAACCGACTGTCCCGTTTCACGCACGAATACGCACTACACCGCCTGGCGTCGCGCAGACAAACGTCCTTCACTGCAATAACAAACGACAGTCTCAGCACACGAATGATCAATGTTGTAACCTCACGAAGATGCAGTGTTTCAGAACACACAGGTTTGAAATTTTTTTTTTATCAATCGGCATCGAACTTGGATCCAACTCATAACTGCTACGCACAGGTGATCATCAGTTGCCATAGTGACCTTGAGATGCCATTCATGTGGGTGTGACGCGAAACCACGCGTACCTGTGCGCGCAATCCCTTCAGACAATTCCCTTCCTCCCCCACTCCTTCACCTCATAACACTGATGAAGTCGCGCCCCAACCAGACTACTTGATGGCTGAGGGTGTAATTACATACATCAGGACAGAAGGTACGCCATTACCTCCTACACAAGTTACTATGCACGTTAGAACACAATTGCCCGTCTCCCTCATCCCTTCCTGACTGCCCAATCACAGGTTGCCAATCGCCGCCACAGAATACTTAACAGAATACTTAACTACACTGAATAGTTCTATGCACTTTTTGTGCACCACCGTTTACTTATTCTTTTTTCAAGCTTAACAAACAGTTACTAATACCAACTTATGAGCCTACTTTCCCAAACATGGGTGCAACTAATTTTTAAATAAGTTCTTAAAGACTGAATTGGTAGGTAAGACTTGACCTCTCTTTGAAAGCAATAACATCAGAAATGAAACCAGTGACTAACATCAAGTGCCTTACCCTGGAATTGAACCCAGAAAACCTCGTACATAAAGCTAGTGTGCAATACACTGCATTACGAAGTCGAATTCGGAGCATCAAATTGGGATTTAATCAGTCTAATGTTTCGAATGATAGATTTTAATAATCTAAACTATTTACAGGGCCGTTATTTTTTAAATAAGTGACAGCCACTTAAAAATGGTACGTTTACATGGCCTACCGTAGTGCTAAGTGAAGAATTTGGTTATAAATCGGGTATTTGGTACCTGAGATATTGCATCAAAACACTTTATTTTGTCATTTGAAGCTGTCGTACAAAATTACCAAGAAAATGTTGCTATATATACAATGATTTCACTGTGTACTGTGTATATAAACATTTTGGTTTAATATGATAAAATTGTTTGGTATATGTGGCGAACTTACTTTAATTATGTATGCATCTAACATTATGAACATCGTTGTCTGACCCAATTTAAATAATTAAGTTTTACATGGCTTTCTTTAGCCTTTTTGGTGTGCATAATTTGGTACAAATTTGTTGAAATGTTCCATTGTAATATTTATTGGGAATTGGTTGATTGTTCCTCGAGATATGGCATAAAACCTCCATCATTTTCATGTGGCAAACTTCATAAAAGGAGGACGAAAAAAAAGTAATGTAGTAACACATCTGATGATTGTTTGCTGCCACTATACAAATTGAAGTTAAAATAAATTATGAAGTTTCGTAGATATAGCACATAAAACTAAAATGATATTACAGCATCCATTTTGAAAATAAATGAGTTATACTTAAAAAATACATATACTATACGACCAACCACAGTACAACATCTTCGCCAAATGTTGTAAAAATGAATTGATTGTTTCTCGAGATATGAAATAAGAACTTAATTTTTTTATTGGTAGGACGATCTCACTAAATAGTAGAGAAATTTTACCTCCAGCTTTTCTGAAGCTTTACTAAAGTTCTACTTTCAGACTTTTCCTCCGCTTTATGTAAACAAAGCAACTGAGCCTAGAAATTTACACTATAGGAACAACGCAGCGCAACGCAACTCAATTTAATAAAATTTTGCAGAACTATTTATTTCTAGAATTTATTAGAAAGGAAGTTTGATTTTTTTATAAAGTAGTTAATTAAAAGTTTGATTTAACCCAACCTGCCACTCTTGTTTTCCTACTGGCCTTCTGTTGGGTCCTCTGCGGGATTACGGTCGCAAGATGTCGATAAGTTGGTGATAATTGTATACCACGTCAGACATATCCGAATGTTCTCTGAACCTTAGCAGATTCTTGCATATGTTGTTGTTGCGTACCAGTCTCCAAAGTTTAGCGGATATGTTTTGACAACAACCGCTGGCCGCAATTTGGATGGTTCTGCCTCTGCTTGCAATCATGCAGTCATTAAAGTCACGGTAATGCTTAAACTATCGTGTACCGGAGATCGATACCGTACCTAAANGCTTGCAATCATGCAGTCATTAAAGTCACGGTAATGCTTAAACTATCGTGTACCGGAGATCGATACCGTACCTAAACTATCGTGTACCGGAGATCGATACCGTACCTAAAATATCGTGTACTGGAAATCGATACCATACCTTAAATANCTAAACTATCGTGTACCGGAGATCGATACCGTACCTAAAATATCGTGTACTGGAAATCGATACCATACCTTAAATATTGTGTACAAGAGATCGATACTGTACCGAAAATAGTGTGTACCGGAGATCGATACCATGCCTAAAATATCGTGTACTGGAGATAGATACCGTACCTAAAATATCGTGTACCAGAGATCGATTCCGTACCTAAAGTTATTCGATATAACAGCAGTTTTAATTATTTTTCACTTTAAGAAAATACTCATTAGAAACAGAAAAAAAAANTAAAGTTATTCGATATAACAGCAGTTTTAATTATTTTTCACTTTAAGAAAATACTCATTAGAAACAGAAAAAAAAATACGTTATCAAGATGTGAAAATTCATTTCAATGCTGTTTGCATTCATATATTAATTTAATTTCCTGAATACACGCGATGTAATCACATATACCACACATATTTTCTTCTGTATTTTTAGCCAATCTGGACTTCTTTTTCACGGAGCAAAAATACAAATTTGAGCCAGCTTTATTTGCAGACACGTAGTGACTTTTCTTCCTTAAATTCTGAGCATCCAAGTAAATCAGAGATTCAAAAGGTGGTTTACAATGTTGCCAAGAAGGCGATGAAAATTTGAGCAACAAAGTCATTAAAATTACGAGAGANTAAAGTTATTCGATATAACAGCAGTTTTAATTATTTTTCACTTTAAGAAAATACTCATTAGAAACAGAAAAAAAAAATACGTTATCAAGATGTGAAAATTCATTTCAATGCTGTTTGCATTCATATATTAATTTAATTTCCTGAATACACGCGATGTAATCACATATACCACACATATTTTCTTCGGTATTTTTAGCCAATCTAGGCTTCTTTTTCACGGAGCAAAAATACAAATTTGAGCCAGCTTTATTTGCAGACACGTAGTGACTTTTCTTCCTTAAATTCTGAGCATCCAAGTAAATCAGAGTTTCAAAAGGTGGTTTACAATGTTGCCAAGAAGGCGATGAAAATTTGAGCAACAAAGTCATTAAAATTACGAGAGANTTTCAAAAGGTGGTTTACAATGTTGCCAAGAAGGCGATGAAAATTTGAGCAACAAAGTCATTAAAATTACGAGAGATTTCTAGTTAAAATTATTTAATCGATTACTGTGCACTGCAAATGAAAATTAAATGTATGGAATAATTTATATCAAACATGCGGTGAGGTACGCAACGAAGGATTTTTTTACGAACTTACAAACCAGTGATATAGATTGGCTGCTCACTAAAATGAGCAGTAAATTTGCCATCAAAATATCTCCTTGGATCTCTCCGGCAGTAGTTTATTTTGCCATTTTATTTATAGTAATAAAAAACGAAGTATTAAATACTTTGATCCAAAAGTAAGTCACTATAGTTATGCAACTAAGAGAAGTCTGCAAAGCAAAAATATTTTTATACTGAAAATAATTTCGCACAATAAGCAGTTATTTCGTAGCACTCGTTTGTTATAAACTTTGTTGGGCATTTTAGGAGTAAAAATATATGCTTTACGAATAATTAATAAATATGTATTTAAAACTGACTACCTTTGCGTGTTTTTGTAAATAAGGTTAATATTTTTTATTAAAAGTTAAACCATTGTTTTTGTGAATCCTTTTACAGAGTCAATATAACTGAAGGTGTTGAAAAGATGACGTATATTAAATTATCGCTAAGTTGATTAAACTAAACATGGAAATTTAATCTTNAACTGAAGGTGTTGAAAAGATGACGTATATTAAATTATCGCTAAGTTGATTAAACTAAACATGGAAATTTAATCTTCAGTTAACTACAATCGACTAGCCAACCAAGTTGCGTTGTTAGTTTGAGTTTAGATTAGGCGTTGTTTGGTGCTGGGTCCGAATTCCACGTAATACGTTCATATGTTCACAGATTTTAGGTGAACATGTAGTTTAATTTTAAAGCTATTTCCTGGCTATCATAAATAAAGGATTTTAGTATGCAATAATTGAAACTAAACCAAAATTACTTTTCAAAAACAAATTGTCTGTGACAAACAACTTGAACTCTTGAAGTTCCTATGTTTTTTATCATTGGAGAGAATACATACACATTTAATTATATTTTGAAGTCTGGATGATGTAAACATAAAAATATTTGCTGATATCCCAAATGGTTTGATTCCAATTTAAGTGTACTCATCTCCGTACTAACAAGGAAATAACACATGAAATGCAACACATAAGATGCATGTGTAGAGGTCGCCAAGCATGCGTGACTGTTGGTGGATGCATTTCCAGCAACTATTTTAACATTTTCTGTACGGAATCACTCGTTTAATATGCTGCTAATGATCATGTCATGTTTCCGTTAATGTGTTATGTTTTTGAGTTTGTGTCTCAACGCGTCACTTCCGCCCATATATTCTTGTACAATAATTGTTTGTTTTAGTGAGTTCTACCACCCTCAATGCTTGTCTCATGATTTTAGAATCCTGTAGTAATACGTGATCCAAATTTATACCTACATGTTTCAAAGTTTATCTTGTTCTTAAATATACTTGTAGTACATTTCCCTTCTGCATTGCAAGGTTAAATCTTCATCCACATTTGATTCGATACCCACTGTAAATAATGATATCATTAGGGTACTGAACTTACTGTGCGGTGTTTATTTATTAATAAGCTAATGATTTTGTTTTTTTTTCACATAAAAATGAAATTTTTCGTTTTACATATATATCGCATTTGTTTGTCCAACACTAAACACTCAAGTTTATGTATTAAATAGTTAATACATTTTGAATAAACGGAACTCTAGTTGCACTGAAAGCCTAAACTATCGTTTCGTGTTCATCTGCTAATCAAACAAATAAGTGTAACCTAACTCAACTGATTTTTAAACTATTGAAAATCTCCTGCAAGTTATCACAACCTGTTTTAACTTCTCATTCTAATAAAAATTATTTAATTCGCTTTTATTAAACTGTTTGATCGGGAAACTATTTTTTAACCTTATACCAAATATAATATGGTAAACACAAAGATTTTTTTTGTAGCGACCGCAAATTTGTTTGTCAGTGTTTACAAAAAAACTTGTTTTTTTAATCAATATTTACAGATTCTAGATCACAGCGAATTTTTGGATTTCCCACAAAAAAATTTATCACAGGGTTACATGAATCAAATTTTTTGTAGCAAAGACAATAAATCTTCTAGTTTTTATACAAATATTCCGAAACATTTTCGAACATCTGTGTTCTATAACACTCTTTGGCAATGCGGCAGTGAAACCCATTCGGGAAAGTGTAAAAAATAGTGGTGGTGGAAGAACATATTTGATTGTTTAATACCATAACTTTAGTAACAGTTCACAGAATGTATGTGACTTAAAAATTGCAGGGACATTCAGTGCGGTGTAACGTTTGATTTAAACTTGCGGGGGAGAGTTTTAGTACTTGAATATGTTTACTTATCTGGATCTCTCGCTCAAAATGGCTCTTCTCTAACAAAATTGTACAAGGAAATTGAAGCTATGATACAGTCATAAAACATTAGGAGACACCTGTAGTTGTTTTAATAACACTTTAAGCCAAATGAAAAATAAACTTGTCATCATGGTTTTTATTTACGTATTCGATGGCATCTCGCGCTAGAGAACCAAGCGAGAGTTTTGCCATTTGAACGAGATGGAACTAAAACAAAGTAAACAAATTTTCTTAATGGAATTAAAATAGAGTTTTTTTAAACGACCTTGAATTCAATAAGCTAACCGAAAGAAATCTCAATAAAGTATCAATAATGATTTGCTTTCACAACGAATGCAGCATATTCTAAAGTCTATACTTTCTATCGGATAATGGTCGCCTTTACCTAACCTAACATCTGAGTTACAACTCACAGCAGCTGATTTGCATCAATGCTGTGTTCTGCTGAACGAGGCCATGGAGTTAATGGATAATTGTGTTGTTGTTAGTACACTTTACGGCAGAAATATTATCGCTCTGTTTGCAGCCTTAACAAGAGCCTACATTTATCAGAAGAGTTGTAATGATGTTGTATTAGTGAACAACGTATATACGTATTTATTATAATGAAACAAATGTTAAGTATATTTTAAGATTCCGAAATTGTAATTCGCCCTTCCAGGTTGTCGACATATTTCATTTAACACCGCTGATTAAAGTGGAGGAGTTTCCCACAACAAGAAACAACAGGACTGCTTTAACTTCGCGTCGGAGTTGCATCAAAGGTCAATAAGAAAATTCTCTCAGTAGCTCGCCAGAGTTTGAGTGGTTAGCATTTCGTGAGGAGCTGGAAATGCTTTTATCTCTTGCGTGTGTATATATTTCTGCGCATCATATTTCCCCGCATGAAGTGTATATTCTACCACTGATAGTCATAAAGATGTCTCAGTATAGCTGATATATCGTAGATTACACACAGGTGCCCATGTCACGAAGTTCGTGCCAACTGGCATTAGTCCTGCATGAAAGAGGTAAAATATCACCTCATTGGCAATATTTCGACGTAAAACAGTTTACTTGCACAACCTTGTAATACTATGTAAGAGAGGATAAGTTTACCTTATAAACGATTGATATATGCCATCTCGTGCTGTTATAGAATAACAGAAATGAATGAATAAAGAAGGTAAACTATAATTTATATAATTAAAAATTCTACTAAAAATCAATTTAATTTGAAATATTAGTATAATAATTAGAAAGAGAATTGAACTCGGACGCTCACATACATAACAGAGCAACCCTTAAGCAGCTTTAACTCCGAGCGAATGGCAAATAATTTATTTTAGAAGAAATTTGAATTTAACTTAACTTTCATCCACTATACAATANTAACTCCGAGCGAATGGCAAATAATTTATTTTAGAAGAAATTTGAATTTAACTTAACTTTCATCCACTATACAATATTGATAGTCTGTGTAAGTAAAATATATGACAAACTTTTGTCGCATTAATTAACGTTGCTATTTTTATCTTGGTTTCATGTCATATAACACGTTCGCGAGAATTTTGGTATATTCCATATTGTTTGCAAACTCGTTTGCCAAATCAGTATTTCAAACCAATAAAATACTATTTTCACTGAATAATCAACTAGTTTCCCGTCTAAAATCTGTGAAAGCAGTGGAACTCACTGCATATCATTTCCGTGAGCATTGGTACTACATGTATATTGGCGAAAATCACTTTCATATCAGTGAATTCGAAACAGCACAGTAATAAGTAGTTCTGGAACGATTACTTGGTAGCCTTAGTCACTCGTATTAACTATTTTTCACAATAACTTCATTATGTTTCAGCGTGTGGAGTCAATAAAAAGTAATTTGCGTTTACACATGTGCTTTTTTAAATTAACATTTTGAAAAATATAGAATTATATTTTTCTTTATCCCCAACCGTCGGATGCGAAAATTTTCACTCGCAAGGCCTTCAAAGAAAACTGTACAGTTAGCTTGTGAGTGTGTAGGGCGGGAGGGTAATTCAATTTTCTTATCTATTTACCTCAATGCTTAAAGTGCTGGGAATAGCTTTTGAACTAGATGTAAACCAGCAATATTATTGGACAAGAAACTACAGTCAGATGCTGTTTCCATCCATTACTGTCCTACAAAACTAATGGACCTTGCTGTTTACTGAAATCCCGACGCAGGCACCGGAAGTTTTCCCGATGCAGAAATACAAAGTCTTTTCTATTTTCCACCAGCGAATAAAACAGTTTCGAAGTTTACTTTTTTTTTGTATGGCCATTTATTTCTTCCTGTCCAACTGCGCTAGCACGTTTGTATTTTTTTAATCACAAAAAAAAAAAATGCTACATCCGGGATGCAGGCCACATTCTACCGGCGAAAATCGACGGGAATCGTAATAAGCAAACATTTGCGCCACGAGGGCGTGGAGCTAACACCCACTTGCGAGGTAATGCAGTTTTGCAATTGCCAGGGCACGCGTGCCCGCCAGATTGAAGGAGATGGAACTGTAGACGAGCACGAGCACGATCCTAGAGTAACACGGGTGCCCGCTAGCTGTAGCCGAGCACGTGCACGATCTTAGAGCAGCACGCGGGTGCCCCAGATTGAAGGAGATGGAACTGCAGCCAAGCACGAGCACGATGCTAGAGAAACACCTATGCCTACCAGATTGATGGAAATGGAACTCTAGCCGAGCACGAGCACGATCTTAGAGCAACACGTGTGCCCCCCAGATTGAATGAGCTTAAACAGTAGACGAGCACGAGCACGATCCTAGAGCAACATACGCGCCTGCCAGATTGAAGTATATGGAACTGTAGCCGAGCACGTGCACGATCCTAGAGCAATAGAGCAACACGCGTGCCCACCAGATTGAAGGAGATGGAACTGTAGCCGAGCATGAACACGATCCTAGAGCAACACGCGGGTGCGCCATATTGAAGCAGATTGAACTCTAGCCGAGCACGAGCACGATCTTAGAGCAACACGTGGGTGCGCCGTATTGAAGGATATGGAACTGTAGCCGAGCACAAGCACGTCCCTAGAGCAACACGCTGGTGTGCCAGATTGAAGTAGATGGAACTGCAGCCGAGCACGAGCACGATGCTAGAGAAACACCTATGCCTACCAGATTGATGGAGATGGAACTCTAGCCGAGCACGAGCACGATCCTAGAGCAACACGTGGGTGCCCCGTATGGAAGGAGATGGAACTCTAGCGGAGAACGAGCACGATCCTAAAACAACACGTGGGAGCGCCAGCGAGGAACTCTGACCCCTTCAATCACTGGTTTAGTTTAGCAAATAACTGCAGGTCCAGGACTAGGTCGGCACAGTTTTCCCCCTATGTGGAAAATACTCGTTTATTCCAGGTTTAAACCTTTCCGGACTTTATAAGATTTTACTGACGTCCTGTGGCGCAGTTGGTTGGTGCGCCTCACGTCTGTGGTGTGGGAGGTTCTTGGTTGGAGTCCCAGGTAAGGTATGGGTGTTAGTTTGTTAGGTCATTACTTAGTTTGTAAGCCGTCCCCTGATAAACCTTCAGGCATAACATCCGGGGAAGTTAATAAGCCCGTTATGTTTCCAAAATGTATTATGTTTGCCAGTATTTTCCCCTCTCTGCCTTATTTCTGCACTGAGACAAATATACGGTGTTAGGAACCAGTGCGATATTAATCTAGACAATTAATACAGCGACAGTAATATGATAGGTTGTAGGTACAAAGTTGATATTATTATACGCTGTTCACGGTTAATTGAGAACTTTAAATATCAACCTTTGAAAAGTGTCACTGCCCCTACGTACATATATTTCCGCGGGCACTCTGACTGGCTAGCGCCCAGTTAAGTTGGTAATTACAGATTGAAAGTAGTTACGTGTCTTAGCGTTGAATTGAAAGACGTAAGTAGACATTTTTGAACACTGAAATGCTTTCTTTCGCTTTCTGTTTTTTTTTTCATGCATATAAGGGCAAGAACTAGCCAAATAGGATAATATTTACTTCTTTAATAATTTCACAGTTTCACTCGACCAACGCATGAATATAGTGATCAGGCCTATTTCAATGTTAATTTTATTTATGGTGGAAGAATACACAATCTGCATACCAGTAGATTCCAAGCAGGGCTTTTAAAAGTGCTTAGTTTAACAGTGCACGGCCTTTAATATACATAATAATAGCAAAAGAACTCTTTGTTTTGTTTCTGTCTGTCATCGTATCTGCAACTGTGTAGTTAGTTACTGCAGCAGAGCTATCCGTTATTGCTACAGAACAGTGCGTTTCTTCAACAAAACATCTTCAGCAATATTTGAATTTTTCGTGAGACAAACGGAACTTTAATAATACATCAGAACGTTCTGTTTCCGAGAAGGAAGTTTCATTTGATTACTGCGAAACTAAATTTTAAACTATTCTGTAGTCACTCACCAGCTGAAATTTTTTTTTCAATGTATCGCGTGTTGATTTTAATAAAATTATTGGCTGAGGTTTTTAAAGAGCTAGCTTAGATTTTGACCGAAATTGGTTTTGACATAGTTAAAATGGTCCGACGTGAAAGGATTGTATTATGGTTAACTTACTGCGCATAAGGGGAACGCGATAGTGTTGTCATATGGTGTAACAAGAAACGCTTCATTCGATTCGTTGCTTTGCCGGCTTAAGGCAGACACTCACAAAATTTAACTTCTCTGTACGATTCCAGCATTAATTGAAACACAGATTTTATTAAATATATTGGAAAACACCAAAATTCGGCAATAGATGACTTATCATTATTTCGTAAGTTATTACAACAAATTTTACTGTAAACAGTTAAGCAACTAAATAAACAAACTGACCTTCAGTGGCTTGAATATGTACGGCATTTAGTTTTTGTGTAATTGACTTTACCAGTTCTGGTCACTTTACCAACTTTTTTGTATTGTATTTGTGTATAACATTTGCAAGGTAAAAAATCATAAATTTCCGCCACAAGCCGAGTTTGCCCAATGACATGGAATTTTGTGAGAATTTGTGGCATTTTGCGATATTTGGTTCACAAGTGCATCTAGCAAATTTATTGGTTATTAATAAACGATTTTAAATTTGTCACGTAGGCAGAACAGCATAAAACGAAGCTTTCGCATTTTCTAATATGAAATTTTAATATTAATTAACGTGTACTCTTACATTAACGTAATTTTAAAAAATGCGAATACAATTTTTTTATCACCAGAAAACTCTTAGTGTAATGTAATGTNGGGGGGGGGGGGGGGGGGAGAGGAAAATATAGTAAATTTTTCCTATTACCACGTGTTTTCACTTTTTAATGTTTACTAACATTTTTATTGACGTGATTAACCCTTTCAGTAGAATATATATATATATATATATATATATATATATAATTTTAGGCGTTGCAATAAAGAAATCTTTTGTTCGGAACTGCACTGATATCCAGACGACGCTTTGTCCTACATCGGCTCCAATATAGTTCCATCTGTTATTTATGTTACTGTCAGCAATGGTTTGTGAAGCTACGGAACACAGTCTCAGCAGCAAATGTCTCCCACACGTAGGGAACCTTCATAAAAAGAAAGTATGTTCTGCTTTGTACAGGGCTGGTCACTCAAGTCACTTCATATGCAACGTCCCAGATAGAAGACGCTGTGACTGAAAGGGTCAGTTAACATGCCCTTAATAAAAACAGGCGTGCACTGTTTGAAAAACAGAGCACTAAGACATCTTATGGTATAAGAACTGCTTCCTCCAATTATGTAAACTTTCAGGCTTGGACCATACACTAGGTCATAATTGGTTCATATATCNTATAAGAACTGCTTCCTCCAATTATGTAAACTTTCAGGCTTGGACCATACACTAGGTCATAATTGGTTCATATATCTGTAGCCTAACATATAGCCTACAGCCCATTGGCTGTGACAGCGAAACAAGTGTTGTTTCGACTTAAGTTCAGCACGCATCATAAAACTATTTGTTTGCAACACCTGAAGCTGTAAAATTGAGTGGACCTGAAAAGGTTAACGTATGATCACTAGTATACTCTTTCGCATCTCACATGCTGCAGGAGAGGTGAGATAATGTTCGTTGTGGTAAAAGGTCAGAAGCTGTCATCAATACAGACAGCACCTTTATCTGGGTAATGTTACTGGATGTTGCTGACACATCAACTATTATATAATTGGTTGTTTCTTGTGTCATGTATCTCCCGAAACAATTTCCACAGATGCCAAACCGTCAATTGTTATACGATAGTCTTAAGTACAGAAAGTTTTATCTTTTGCAACACCTTGAATGAGTAAGCGAAGAGATTTGGGCTGCTCTTAACGTAAATATCTTGACAGCCGATAAGGGTGAAGCGAGGTGAGGTATGAAGCAGTGCCGGAGTGACAGAGTGGGGGGAAACGGGAGATCCCCGAGAAAAACGCCAACAAGCGGTATCGTCCGGCACGATTAACACATGCGGCCCCACCGGGGTATCAAACCCGGCTCGCCCAGGTGGGAGGCGAGCAGTCCAACCACTACACCACCGCGGCCCCCATCTAAAATTAAATATAATGTGTACGTAAAGGTGTTAAGCTTTCCATTAAGCCTATAAAGTGGCGACCTCGCGGGCGGATGCAGAGTAATTAATAAAACAGAAGATGTATTTTGTCGCGATATGAACAACTCCCTTTAGGTTGACAGCACAGCGAGGAGGTAATTTTGTGACAGAAGTAAATGTATGCAGGTACATTGATAGAATAACGGTATACTAAACTAACAGCAACATTTAGTTCTGACGGCTCACAGATAACGTCACTGTACTTGTTACTTTATTACTGCTGGCACAACATTAGACTTTGATCTCTGTGCTGTGTGCCCTGGGTTTAGTCATCCGGCGGTCGTGACAACGATGCGGAAGGGACAACCAATGCCTGTGCACGGGATTTATAAATCGGAGGTGTATTGCTCTGGTACGGACAAAACTACACCGACTCCACCATCAGTTTCATAATATACACAATTTTTCAGCACGTCTCAGTTGTAAAAATATTCAAAGGACAACCAAATAGCGTCACTCTTTTTTTTCAGAGAACAGTTGTAATTTAAATCGGTACGGTCTGTTCATAATTTTTAGAATGCTTTGTAGTTTCATTAATTGCAACTTAGTGGCAGTGGCTTAAGCCAAAGGAGGCGATAGGGGACAAGCAACTACCAACACAATCGGAATATTTCGATAGTTATCACAGTATGAATTTGTCGGACCGTAAAGTTATTTCCGTGTCCTGCTGCACCGAGGAAAATGTTTTGTTGGCTCAAACAAAATTTGTTTGCCGCAAGCAAATTAATTGTTTTTATTTGGGGAAATAAAATATTTTGCTTTTATAACTCAATTATTTGGTTGTGCTCATTTGTTTGCGCCAAACTAAGATTAGTTTGATGCGACTAAACATTTGTTTCGCTCTACGTTAGTTAAATGAATAGGGCTAGTATTAAAAAAAATTAGTAAATATGACCAAAAATCGCACCTAAGCGCCTTAGCAACCTTAGATAAAGTGACTACGGATGAAATTGGAATGTTTTTAAATACATACATTTGAAATACTTGACTTGAGCAAATTAATATATTTAAATTTTTACAGTTTCACTTTATACTTTCCCGTTTAACTTGTTTTATTATGATTCCTGTGCCAATATTAAGTATTAATATGTGCACTAAGAACCCTGCTACTATCCCAATTTTCACAAAAAAACGCAAACAATTACTCGAGTTGTATTTTCGAACGAAGACAAACAAATAAGTGGCCAGACAAATTTATACAGTTGATTGAACTAAATATTTTGTTGGCAGCCTAATTTCTTTTGGCCCAAAACACAAAGATTTTTTTAATGCAAACGTGCATTTGGTTAGATGAAATAAATAAATTGTGTTGCTTTTCAAGTTTTGTCTATTCAACGAAATATTTTGTTGGGGAAATTAAGTTTATTTTTGACCCTATACAAACAAAAATGTTATTTGCTGTACTCTCAGTGGGGCCTTGCGCGAGGAAAACATGCAAATGTGTAATTTTAATTTCAGTATTTAAAATGTTATGCCAACTAAACAAAATATTGCTGTCAGACAAAATTATTTATAGACCTGCTTACAAATTTCGTCTCAAAGAAACAATTAGCATCGGAGGAACACACATGATTCGGTAATGATATAAACTTAATTGCTACTAAATTTTAACCTTTAAAAACAACAAATTTCTCTGTGAAGGGGGATAGAGAGTCAACGCAGACACCTCATTTATCCAGTTATTTCGATAACCCACTCCCAAAAATGAGTCTGTAAATACCACTTTTAATGGGAAAATTTTAACACACCCCTCTTCCCACCACCGCCCCCGCCAGCCCATTCCGTGGGCTACGTAAAATCGATTATCGATTGTTTATACAGTTATGTTGGTACACATGTCCCCAACATAGGTTGACATTATCAGCCATTTTTCATTGTTAGTTTGCTTGTGACAGATATAAGGGTTAGACGTGTTTTGGTGTACTTGGCGATTTTTTGCTATCTCAAACAATGGATCAAAGAATCTGTATTAACAACACCGTGATCACGCCTCAGCCAGCGTATTCACCGGACGTGGCCCCCTGTGACTTGTTCCTGTTCCCAAAATCTGAAGAGACCCCTGAAAGGACGGCGGTTTGCCACGATTGAGGAGATAAATACCTGGGAGACTTCAATACCATACCAAAATGCGCATATCATATAAGTGCTTCAAGGATTGGCAAAAAGCGCTGGTACAAGTGTATTATATCTGAAGTGGGGATTACTTTGAAGGGGACAAAATATATATTGATGAATACATAAAATATTTATCGAGACAAAGTNTATCTGAAGTGGGGATTACTTTGAAGGGGACAAAATATATATTGATGAATACATAAAATATTTATCGAGACAAAGTCACAAAATAACAAGTAACCTTATTTTTTTTAACACACTGAAGTAAAAGGTCGTACACCCTCCAGTATCCCATATAAATAAGCAAATATTTTAATTACATTGACTGTAATTCAACAGTTACTTTCTTCACGAGTTACACGTGCTTTGGAAGTTGAAGTAAAGGAATATTGGAGAATGAAGCTTGCTCAGTTTCAGTGGTACACATAAAACTTATGAATTAAACCGAAATAATAACTTTACACTTACACCACAATTCTATCTGTTTACATCTCAAAGTTAGCTTTAAAGCTATTGATGTTCAATCGATTGCACAAACACAAATCATACGTACATCGATGTAAATCGATTTCATTAATAAGTAAATTTTTTCTTTGTTATTGAGTTTACATATATAGTGCTGCGATTATATGTGGAGTAAATTTTAATTTCCATATTTTTAATTTGAAATCTTTTTAAGAACTAGACAAATTTTAATATTCGTTCAAACTGGTGTATGACCCTATGTTTAGTTGTACGTCGTACAAAACACGAAAATAGACGTACGCGTACGACTGTAGTCATACGTATAGCAACACTTATCCACGCGCAACTCCCTCGGTAATGTTACTTATACTTTAGGTTAGGAACAAAACGTGACTTCTTATGGGAGAGTTTGTAATCGGGAAATTTTCCACCGCTAGGGGCGCAGTGTTTCAAATGTAACTTTTAATTATAATTTTATGCTACGTGAATAATAAAGGGGAAATATTTTACTTGGTTACGAAGTTATTTTATACTTGATTTATGGTTATTACAATCGTCTTGTTTTTAAATTTATAAACAGAGAAAATTTCTTATATTGCCGACACTAGCGTTGACGATTTCTAGTTGCCAAACTTTAAACGTTGATCTTCCCTATCTGTAGTAGAAGGAACCTAAGCCCTGGACCATCGCCTCGAGAGGATGGGTTGCCGGTATAGAGTCGTTG
>NQII01000935.1:264488-343690 GCA_002778355.1 Clitarchus hookeri | reverse complement strand
GAGGGGGTCAGTCGTCTTGTGAGGGGTCAGTCTAGCGAGGGGTCAGTATTTTTATGGGTCGGTCTACTTGTGAGGGGTGTGTATTGTGATGGGTGGGTATGGTGAGGGGTCAGTGGTCTTGTGAGGGGTCAGTGGTCTTGTGAGGGGCCAGCGATATTGTGAGGGGTCAATCGTTTCGTGAGGAGCCAATCGTCTTGTGAGGGGTCAGACATCTTGTGAAGGGTCGGTCTGGCAGTAACTAGTTTTCTGGTTTCAGTGTGATCATGATTTCAAGCTGAGCGATGTACTTGTGTGGAACAAACTTCTGAAGATTTATTTGCTTGGTAATGTGACAAGATAAAATGTCTTGTTGAATGGATGCAAAAAAATACGTAAATCTCACTGATGCAATATGTTAAAATGGTGTATTTATATTATATATATGAGCAATAGCTGGTCCAAGTAAATACACATGTTACTTATGTGGAAAGGACGTGAGTTTTTTTATGATGGTGATGCAAACCAATGATTGTACGAAGTCTACTGTAGAACTTATTCTATGGATGTGCCTTGTCCCACTGGTGGGAAATGACATGGAAAACGGTGTTGCTAAAGTGGAAATATCTTCAGCAAAAGCTGCCATGCTCATCGACATGAGAAAAGTCAATGTTTATAAGCACTGACCTTCAAATCACCAGCATTAACCAACTGTAGTACAACATTTGGTAGAAGCTATAATAGAAAAGTAGACACACTAGTATGTGTAACAGTAACTTGTCTTTGCTTGACTCGAGACATCTTGTGTTGACTTAGCTCCCTCTTGTTAAAACACAACTTAAAATTTTCGCAGTCGAGGAGGGAACTCGCATGATAAAGCGTTACGACAATGGGCACATGCACTTTATGCAAAGTGATACATTGAATAACCATATCAAGAACTGCTACGATTTGTCTTTTGAGAGCCAGCAAGTGTTAACGTCAATACCTCTTGCTGCATCGGTGCGTACTGATTCGCCAGGCTATTATGACGGGACAGTTTGTGCTTATGATGAAATGAGAGACCAACAAGAAGTAGTAGAGTCGGTTCGTGCGAAATATACTTGCAAAACTTTCACCTGAAATTGATGAACTTCTAAATACTGATGATGGTCCCAAGAGGTGAAGGCGATCATGAAGACAGCATTGATGAAAATGAATATGAAGACAGTGATAGTGCTGAAGATGATGCTTATTTTCTCGATGTACCCTCACATTTCACCAACGAGTTTCCTTCGACAAGTGGTGTGAAGAGTGCAGAAGGCGCCAAGAACACTCGTTAATTAGCTGTAAAGAGCGAAATGGATAAGACAGAAGAGGCTGAGAATACTGACTATATGTTTATCGAAGACCCAAATGAATTTGTTGAGAGACTCAGACATTTGGCTTAGCAACAAGATGGAGATTTCTCGTTTATAAACGAGATATCTTTTATCATTAGTGAACTGAAGGACCGGTGTTATATCAGGCGATACCGTTGGCCACTATCCATTACCTGCAAAAATCTGAGAAATGCAAAGATGGAAAGTATGAAATAATTAGAAAGATAAAATGTATATAATATGTAAATAAATTAATTTTAGTATACATAATAATGTGAGATTAATATCTTGTACAGCCCATTCTACTTCTCTGAAAAACTTACTAATTCAGTGGTGTAAACAATAGACTGCGAGAGTCTGTTTTAGATTACATTTATGCGAGTGTGTGGATGAGGACTATGGTGATATGAAGTATTATGCCTTATTAAGGTTGATTATAGTCGGCTGATTTCTATAAGGCGAACGAATGTATTAAGGAATGTTTCGCAAATGGTTGGTTGGCCTGACCATTTGGCATGGCTTTTGGTATGGGCAGCTCTGATTGAAATGTTTTGTGAAGATATTTGCGAAGTTTTCGTACGGATAGGCTAGCATGGAGATTCGTATTAGGGGACTTTTTCGATTGGATGATGTCATGGCTGGAAGGTGAGGGTAACAAGCTATAGTGAGTTATTGGGGATGGGGGTAGATTCGGGTGCTGGGTTCGTGGCTTGTGTAGATTATGAGGAGGAAGGTGGGTATTTCGTGGTACGCGACTACATGATAATATAAGTGTAGCGGCGAGAGATGTGTTGGAGGCATGGGAATGGGTGGAGGTAGTGGTATGTGTTATGTAAAGTCAATAATTCACTTTGGGGGTTGGCATATTGTTCGGCTATAAAGCCAATGGAATATAGAGTTGGGTGTTAATTCGGTTGCTGATCGTCGTACCAGAAAGCGACTCTGTTCTGCCATCTTTACGACAATCTAACCCTCACTGTCACACACATCGAACATGGCTTTTTCTTTAGGTATGTAATTTTTTGTTCGGTGTTCTTAAAGTATTTTTTTTAATTTTAAATTTTTTTTTATTTTAGAGTTTTAGGTAATTGAGGTTAAGGTCGCCAACATTCAACATGGATGTCGCAGTTAGTCACTTAATATGTTTGTCGATTTTTTTTTAATTTATTCGGTTTTTTTTTTTAGTTTTTGAGTTTAAGGTCATTAGGAACATGGTTAAGGTCACCGTCTTAAAACAACAGAAAAGGGGGGGAGGTGGGTTGGAATTAGTGATGTAATATGTTCTTAGATGCTTATAAGTTTCCTTCCATTTATTGTAAGTTTTTCTCAATTTTGGTTTTCAAGGTCATTGGGACCCAGGTCTAGGTCGTCAACAACCAACATGGTAGTTAGACGTAATTATTTCTTCGATTTAAATAATATTAAAATTTTTTTTTTCAGATTTTTGTAAATGTTTGATGATTGCGGGGGGTGGTTGTGAGTTGTGGCGTGTGTTTGTTAGGTGCTTCAGCAAAGGGAGCGTAAGGTATTGTTAAATGTTAAAAGATTTTACTATTATAATGTTTAGATTTTTTGCGATTTTTCTCGAATTTTTATTATTGGCTGGGTTGAAATAAATGGTTGTGGGTTTGGTTAGGATGGTGTGGTGGGTGAGAGGTTAATGTTATATGTTCCTCGATATTAAGAATATATTTTTCGATTCTTTCGATTTTTCTCGATTTTATCATTGTCAGTTTGTGAGGGTGGGGATGGTGTATGTAAAGGGGGTGGTGGAATGAGTGAGGGGTAGGTTAACACTCTATGTTCTTCGACTTTTTAGAAAAATTATTTTATATATTTTGCGATTTTTATAATAATTGCCAGGAGGTGGCTTAGGCGAGGGTAGAGAAGGGAATGAAGAGAGGGTGGGGTGAAGGTAGGGAGGGCTAGACAGGGTAAGTTGCAGAATGTTGGTTGGCGGAGAGGGCAAAGTCCACTGATCCTCCCCGATCTGCTGGACCTGGCTAGGAGTCGTGAATCCTCCTATACTGCTCTGAGGATTAAGTGACTCATTCTGCTAAAAACCTCTAATTCTCTTGTTCACGTGAGTATTTTTCTGCTATTTGTTCTTGGAGCTTCAGATCCGTTTTCCTAATTTTTAAATTTGTGGGAAATTTTTTGCTAAAAAATTTTTTTTTAATTAAATAATTAATTTCTGCAGTGATTTTTGAGGTGAATCAGGCCATTTTGTCGATAAAATAGCCGGCTATTATGACCTCCATCTGTGACGTCATCGCAGGAGTAATCTGAAAATCCTTTACCTTGATACCTGCACCCGAACACACTCTTTATATCTACTATAATTAATATTTAATTCTTTACAGCTTAATTTTTTATTTTTGTGTCGAACTTGTTTTATAAGGGTATTTATATGATTATTAAGCTTCAACAAATGCCCTTGCACTGTTGCTATTCTAATTGTTACAAAAAAAAAAACCTTTCTAGCTGTATTTTCTAACGTAGGCAATCGAATGAGTGACGAAACAAATATGGTTGAACCAACTAAATATATTGTTGTTAGTCTAATTTCTTTTGGTCCAACACAGAGGGTTTGTTTATTCAAGCATGTATTTTGTTTTATAAATAAAATTAATTTTATTACGTTTTAATATTTTTTAACTCAAAAAAACATCTTGTTGTGCCAAGTAAATACATTTTTGTCCGTATACAAACCACCACTTTGTTGGCTGGAAGAAACCTTTCTCTCTGTGAACAATAGCTTCCTTCTGAATGGTGATTTATTAAAATCGTAAATTTTTACTTGCTTTATTTTTACTTTTATTACCTTTATGGCTATCGTGCTTGAGCTAACCTTTAATGACGTTTATAATAGGCAGCTTTTAATTAATATTTGACCATATTTTCATTAATTACGTCCTGTGTATACATATATCGAACACGCACGGCAGAGAAATTGGTAATTTGCGAAGCATCTCATCCTGTCATTTCATTTAGTTCTAAAAACATGGTGAATATTTTTATGTCCGCCAAGCCTTTAAACTGCCATTGCACGAGCTCCTTTATATGGATACGACTTGATTATTAATGTGTAGGCTACTTTAACTTGAACTCAATCGAACGATATTCCCGTAATAACAAACAGTATCGAACGGGACTAGTGCTATAGTGGACAATAACACAAGCTGAATTGAACATTCAAACTCGTATGGAACATTTTGGTTCCTTATCAAAGTGTTCAACATTCTACTCTACTGAAAATTTGGATCCATGTGCTGCTTTTTAGTCGGTCTTGAAGTACAGAAAATGCCTTCGAATAGGTAATCCTTTATGTAGCAGAATGGCAGAATTCGTAAGTTTTTCCTCGAAGTTTTACATAAATATGACACAAAATAATTTCATATTTATTCGTAGTGATATTTAGACAAAGTATGTGAATGATTTTTTTATACCGACGTGTGTAATAAAATTAAGAATGAAAAAATTTACAATTGTGTTTTACACAGCAAAGTTTGTAAGTCATATTCGTGGCTCCTGCTTGATAGAAATATTTTAATGTTATTATAAAGGTACAAAATAATTACTAGCTTTCAGCTCTACCCATAATAAATATATAATTATCTGATTTATTATCTTGATGAGTTCATTAAATAAATATATGCTTTTAAGATTTTCTGTCTACTATATTATGCTCAAAAAAGAATCTCTTGTACAGGAATCTAAAAGGACTCGGAAAACATTCGCATTACTATTTGGTAGGATAGACTTCAAACATGTGTCCATTCTTATTGCTTCTGTCTCTGGACTACACTTAGGCTAAAATGCCATAGACGATTCTGAAACAATAATAAAATTAGTAACGATGAAATGTACCAGTCGCGTCTAACGAATTCAGAAAGGAAAATTTATAATGTGGCGGAAAACAATTAACAAATGACAACATGTTTGATACAGTCATTCAAGCCAGGCTGCCAGACAATAAGACTTATTTTACATATCTCTTATGAAATGACGTTAATCAAACCTACAAACGCCAAAGGAGCCCGCCAGTACTCGGAATGGGATTCTGAACACACAAACTAAGATGTGCCAAACAATTATAGGAGGTTGGCTAATACTCTTAGTGACGGCATTTCTTAAATTGAAATATAGATTTGTGAGTTTGATAGTGCCCTCACCTTATACTAGTAGTTCAATCGAAGGCGGATTAAAAATTAAACTAAAGCTAAAATGAAATAGGGCTAGCTAGCGCAAACATGTTTTATTCCGTACTGATAATCCTGCGCTGAAAGTTGCAGCTCCAACAGTGAACATATTTAAAGAATTAAATATATTTTTTCTACCCTCGGTATATGTTATGTTATTTTGGAGATAACCAACCCTATTAGGATATTTTCCTGTTAAGTATGTACTAACTAGTCTATTTTCCCCCCGGAAAAACCGAAAAGCATCTATTCAGATAAATACAGTGAAAAGCCTCAGATTCCTGTTATTCAACTCAAGAAAAACTTCACTACTTTCCAATACGAAAGCAGATGAGACATGACTATAATAATTTTTTTTTTCAGTTATTTCTTTTTTACGACAATAGAATGGGCCATTGAATATAACACCGAATATCTAATCCCGTCCTGAATACCCGTTCGTATTATATAAGTGTATCGATTATTTAAATTCGAGATCCCCGTGTTATAACGCAGGTATAGTATACAGCCAATGAAGGCTCGCTTATTTTTCATTCACATACGTATACACCGGATTCATCGCTGCTAAAGCTCAGGAACCGTCGTGATAAACCCGCGACAGTGGAAAAGAAATTCCCTCTAGCTTTGCTTTATTTTTTCCCCCTCCACGTAGCTCCCGGAAGAGGAAACGGCGGTGCCTAGCGGCGGAAACGGGCGTTAAAAGCACGTGGACCGCGCCGGCATTATCTTGAAAGACAAGATCGATCATACGAGATGTTCGTGAGGCAACCAGTAACATTCCCCCGTAAAAATGCAAAACGCGTCTTGGAGGTGGCGATATTACAGTCACATCTTCCTCGCTACACTGTAAAAAAAATTTATCAACATGTAACAGTATGTTCGCTGTATCGTCAAACTAAAAAAACATTTGAATTTTTGGCGTTCCTGTTTTTGGAACAGAAAAATACGTGATTCTTTGCTATAAAAGGCTTTTGTAACATTAATGTATAGCATGTTTCCTGGAAAGATCAGAAAAATTAATAATTAAATAACAAATTATTGAGAAACACATTGTTATATTTGCCCGAAGAAAAATTAAAAAATATAATTTCTCACACTTAGATTTTGTTTTTATGTTTATATCTTCAAAATTAGCTTAAAAAAAAGAATTTCGTTTACATAAATTTCCTTATAACAAACTCTCCCTGCTTTCAAACCAGTCAACAGCATTAACTTTAACGTTTACCTATAGTTATCCATTAGTTAAAATAATTCACTTATAATTAATAGGAACAAAACCAGAGAGTGTGGGTGTGTTGGTAATGGCTTTTGTAGTCTATTAGCGGTTTCTCCCCACTTTTTGAAACAAGTTTTTGAAGAACCTCCCCATGCTTGACGTGTTTGTTTGCATCCTAAATATGTCTTGTATTACACAAGTTTTATACTTGCATTAAACTTAAAGTACCTTTTTTTGTGCATAATTTGAATTTTTACTTATATTTTATATTTAAATTATAATGATAAATTTATATTTATTAAAAATTTAAACAGGATGAAAATGAGTGTGTTGGTCACACCTAGTAAGAAATACTTATTATGGAAAATATGATAACACCGAGTGCGCGCAGATACGGCGCGTTGTCCATTTGGTGAAATCTTCTACACTCCGTTAAGCTTTGTTTGCATAAGGCAGAGGAATATCCTGGAAGTAAAACTTTAACAGGGTTTCAAAGTAGATGGAGGTAACAGTGAATGGACAAAAAGTAATTGTTTTCATGCAGATCATAATAAAGCAGAGTGCACGCTGATGCGGTTCGTTGTCCCTTTGGTGTGATTGTAAAGACTTAGATAAGATTTGTTTGCATTAAGCGGAAGAACAACCTGAAAGGAGAACTTTAGTGAGGCTTCAGAAATGTTTGAAGTTGCCATGAATGGACTGTGGACTGTACGATTAGTCATTTCGAAACTAGTTGCCACAGATTTTGTTGCAACTATACAGCAGAAATATACACTGAAGACCCAAAAAAACTGGTACACCTGCCTGATATTGTGTAGAGCCCCGCCGAGCACGCAGAACTGCCACAATACGACGTGGCTTGGACTCAACTAATGTCTGAAGTTATACAGGAGGCAATTCCCACCATGAATCCTGCAGGGCAGTCCACAAATCCAATGTGCGCCAATTTGAGAAAGGGCTGCACGTCTGTCACGTTTAATGATTCTCGTCAGTCGTCGTCTGTCCCGTTCTTTCGCGATCTTTTCCCGGCCGCAGCGATGTCGAAGATGTGATGTGTTACCGGATTCCCAATATTTAAGGTACACTCGTGAAATGGTCGTACGCGAACATCCAAATGTTGTTGCTACCTCGGAGATGCTATGTCCCATCTCTCGTGCGCCGACTATAACACCACGTTCAAACTCACTTAAATCTTGATAACCTGTCAATGTAGCAGCAGTAACCGATCTGCCGACCGCATCGCGTTACTCTGATTGGTTCCATACCTCTGTTATTGGCATACGTGCGCCTATACCAGTTTTTTTGGCTCTTCAGTGTAGTTTAATAGCAAAAATATATTTTTTTTTTAAACATACAAAATTGTTAATGTACGTAAACGTTTGTAATAAAATAAAATTAATAAAATTGACTACTAATTTTCAAAATTTAACTTTAGTTTCACACATTCCTTACTAAGGTTTAGTCAAATTTAGTGTAGTTTATTTGTTATGCAATGAGTATATTTTAGACAAGACATTTCAGGAGAATTCCTTGTAAAAAAATATATTTTACAGTGTAGGCACTTGCCAAAATTAGCCTTCCCCGCCTTCACCTCCTCTACCTTCGTCTCTGGTGCCGCCAGGTAATAACCATCAACAAAATTGGTTGGACTCGACGAAGGAGGGGGTGGGGACAAGAGAGAATCCGCCTACATAGTGTTTTTACGCGATGAAGCTTCAATATTGGCACTCTCTGAGAGAGAAAGCCCTTCTCTATGGCAAGAGTACCAGAAGTTTCTGCGTGCGAAGGTAAAAAAAATATTTAAAAAAATGTCAAACAAAATTGTTTACGGCAGTTGAAATCATTCTTGAATGGCCGTAAAGTCGACAAGCATATCAGAAGATAAGACTTTGGTAATTATTTGTATCTATGGTTACCGAATTTCACTTAAGGTACCTAGTTTGCAATATAAAAAATGGAAAATGAAATAAGAACCCTCTCAAATTATATAGTCGTTAAGAATTAAATTTATATTTCTAGCAATCATTTACGAATTCCACTAAAATTAATTACTTCTTTTTCGAGTAGCGGTTTAAAAAGCAACCATTTTGTAACCGTTGACAATTGTTGGAACTAAGGTAATTCTGATGAATAAATTTTGCTCGATGTGGCCTCTGAAATAAAAAAAAAACTCTTTGTTATTTCAGACTTGTTCTAAACAGGTATTTCAGACAAATTAAAATGGATTTTGTCCGTTGTCTGAAATACGTTTTGGGATTTTAAATTCTTATTTTGGGCAATTGATACAGTCCATTTAAGTATTTATAGAAATCGTATAATACTGTTGCCATTAAACATTAAACGTAAGACCCTGCACTGTCGTTTTAAATCGCCAGCAAACCAAGTGGATAAATTCGGTTATTGTTATAGCTGTTAGCAGCAAACATAATTTCATTACTCATGCTAAGGTAAAACTCCTGTTTCAGGAAATGTACAAGTTCGAAAGGAACTCTGAAAAATCGTTTTCATTCCTCAGTATTCTGCACTATTGAAGGAAAAGGATATTTCAGCCCACTTACACATTTTTTTACTGTGTATATCTCGTTTTGATTTCAAACAGCCGGCAAATAGTTGTTCTTCTATTATACAAAAACCCTTAAATTTGTATTTTATTCCTATAACATACTAAATTTTAAAAAAAAAACAAATTTTTCATTGGATAACGGTCTATGCGATATGCATCTGGACTATTTACAACCGATTGAAAATAGCCCCTTGTTACTTGCATTAGCCAATAAAAGATTGCCAACTTTTCGTGTACGATAATTAAAAGCTTTTCTAATCTGTTACCTGATTACAAAGACATTTCTTCACTTCTTAATTATGCATTTTGGGAGGAGTAAATGCCCCGAACATTTAAACGCTTACAGGTATGTTTTTTTTTACCTAGAAATTTTTTAACTTCTCCAATTGTTTAAACTGTGAAAAGTCACCCCGTGTGGGAAGTCCTTAGTTGTTTCCTAAATATGTTATGAACTACAAACTTTTTATACTTACGTTAACAAAATATTTTTAATTTTTCATTATACTGCAATTATGCTTATATTTTGTTTGCCTATAAATTATCATATTTAATTATAGTTAATGCGAATAAAAACGGGGAGAATAGACGTTTGTAATCTCTTGCAAGAAATAGTTCTTATGCAAAATTACATAAGACTGAGTGAAAACGAAGCGTTGTGTTGTCCCTTCGGTGCAATTTTCAAGACTTGGCTGTGCTTGGTTTGTATGAGGCGGAGGAATACAGCAGGGCTTCAGAAAAGTTGGAAGTAACCGTGAATCGATTATAACACCGGTGTCGATTCTTAAAATAGCCTCGTAACAGCGATTATGGGTAAGGCCTGATTACAGGCGCTGCAAACTATTCGTGTTTAAAACGTCCACTTTTATGCACAATGCCTCACTCCAAGCATAACCCCGATTTTTCTCGATTAACTGTAACAAGGATGCCGATATCGTAACGTAATGTTCAACAGACGTACTTCGCGTCGTGTCGAAACATCGCTGAACTCGGCGCTCCGTATTGAAGATGTTGCAACGAAATTATGCTGTGATATGCGTGCGGGATAGTGCCGTTCCGTTATTGTGCCGATGTGTGACTGCCCGCGGTTGTTTTGCCACGTGACTGCGAGGGTGTTGGCTGTCAGTCAGTGCGCTGTGTTGCGGATATTGGTAGGCCTCCTTTGTGCCTTGTGGCTGGGAGCGGGTATTTAATTTCGCGTGATGGCATTATTAGTCTAATACAATAATCGTCTTTATTTATGTGGCGGAGTTTAGGCAATATCGCCTTGTCTACCACTTAACTACATAAAACAAGTAATAATTTCTTCAGATAATAAGTAATAATTCTAATTACAAAATGAAAATTTCACTACGCCAATTAAAAAACATTAAAAAATCAACGAATGTTGTCAACATAAAGATTGGTCAATATCAAATATGTATAAATGCTCTTTACAAAAGAACCGCTCTAAAATTACAACTCTGAGATACAATTTTACAGAAGAGAAAAAAACACACGAAACATAATGCTATAAAGAGAGTACAATAAAATTATTTTGTGTATTCACTTTTTTCACCCATCCATACACACAGACTCTCAAACCAACACACACACACATGCATAACTTTGCATCACGGTTGCATGAAGGGGCAAAAAAAAAAAAAAATTGGAATGAGATGTTCCGATATAATGTGGAGCAGCGTACCTTACTGGTTCGGACATAATGGAATAAAGACTTCATTAAGAAATATCTACACATGTACCGGGAAACGTTTGGAGGCAGACATGTACCGAATAAGTACGTCATCTGGGGCCTTCGAGTTTCTAAGTGTACGTCAATTGACAAGGATGATGAGGATCGTCTAAAGAAACCAGTTGGGGATGTAAGGATCCGACTACTCCCTCTCCGGATGAGTCACCGCAGCGACTTTGTCAGGAAACCGGATTGTCACACAGTACTTACTTATGATGTGATCAGGCCTTAGCTGAACGGCCTGCCTGATCACACCTTCAAACATTGAACCAGGGCACAAGCGTGATTCCAACAACACATTGCGAAAGACAGTTGCAGAAATCCCCTCCACCGGCCAGTAAACGGGGTCAAAAATATTAAACAACGCGCCCGATATAGGCCAGCGTAACACTGGGAGCGGCGTCTTTTGTCGTCGACCCGACCAGAGAGAAGACCACGGAAGATGGGTGTGTCTAGGGTTGCCACCTTTTTTTCAAGCAAATAGACTATATTTCCTTTCTAAGGTAAAAAAAAAAAAAAGTACAACATCTTAAAATAGAGTATTATTTATTTAACCTACTATTTTTTTTCCATATATATTTTTTGTTGCTTCTGGCAACATCTAACAAATATTTATTTTCAAAGAACGTTTTCACGGCGTCTTTACAATCTATGATCATATTTAAATATATAAATATTTCATTATTTATTAAGTTTAAGGACGCTCGGTTTCGTTCGTCCCGCCACTTAGCATTCATCAGAGAAAAAACTCTCTCTGTAAATGCTGAAGTGGCGGGAATGGACAGCAGAAAAGAGACAATTTTATATACATTCACTAAATCATTACTGCTTTGTAAAATCTTTTGCCACTTCTCTGATGTAGATGATTCTGTAAAATCTTTTGAATCATTAACATGTGCATAAACCTCTTTCAATAAAGAAACTTCTCCATAGAGTTCATCCATATTGATCTGGAGTTTATGNTCAATTAAGAAACTTCTCCATAGAGTTCATCCATATTGATCTGGAGTTTATGGAGTTTCAAAGTTTCAACTAAGCAAGTAAAGTTTTCATATTAGAGCCAATTTGTTTCACTGAAGTCAAACCATTTATCCAGGTAACCTAAGGCTTTGTCAATGAATAATTTAAAATTGCTATGAATTTTCTGACTAACTTCAGGAGAGGACATTTCAATTTATTTAATCTTCTTTCCAGTTTCATACCCAAAGAAGTGATCTTCTTTTCTTTTCACTAATTCTTTTCTAAGATTGTGCATTAATTTTGTATACATCCAAAATTGTTATGTTATTCCCTTCTAAGAATTTTACAGTTTTATTAAACACGTTTAAAATATGACTACAAAAATGCAAGTAAACATCAATCAAGTCATGATTATCACTGATATTCAGAAATAATAAATTATGTATAATCATGGGGCAGTCTTCTCCTAAGCTCACAAAATAATTTCTAATTGCTCTCCAATTTAACAATATTGTATCTACACAAGGTAGGAGAGAGAGCCTCCTGGTTCCTACATGGCGTTTGAGTTCATGAAAATCTCCATCTACTGATTCTATGAATTTTTTCAATTCTTCTCTNATAATTTCTAATTGCTCTCCAATTTAACAATATTGTATCTACACAAGGTAGGAGAGAGAGCCACCTGGTTCCTACACGGCGTTTGAGTTCATGAAAATCTCCATCTACTGATTCTATGAATTTTTTCAATTCTTCTCTCCGAACAGCCGAGTGAGAAAAATGAGCATAGATTTTAAGGATAACATTCTCAATGTCATAGGGCAAAAAGTTCATGGCATGTTTCATGCAATTGTGCACTATATGAGCATGACAATTTCCCTTGATCAAGTCTGGCACCAAACCTCTAATGTTTGTAAATAATGAGTGGTTAATTCCAAAATTGGCATTTGTATTGTCTGCACTTAGTCCAGATATATTACCAAAAGATAATTTACATTGCTCTATTGACCTCTCAATTGCATGAAACATGCCATGAGCTGATTCATTGCTGTTTTCATAGAAATCAATTAATTTACTTTGAATGCCATGTTTTGCTGTAAAATGTTGAACAACCAATGGGAAAAGTTTTATATTTTTCTTGTTGGAAGCATCCGTTTGTATGCAGAAAAATAAATTATANCAACCAATGGGAAAAGTTTTATATTTTTCTTGTTGGAAGCATCCGTTTGTATGCAGAAAAATAAATTATATGAATTTAAATCGTCTATTACATATTGTAAAGAATATGGCCCCAACACCTCCGTAACAAGAGCTTCCATTTTTGTCCTAGCAAGACGAATACTTGTGGCTGTGCTCGAATTAACATAAATTATTTTATTTAACTTAACGGTGCAGTCCATACTATTGTATGATAAATTATGCTTAACCGTATGATAAGTTAAGGCTAGCTCAGCAGCTGTAACATTGTCTTTATCACTGCAAAATGAACTTTGAGACGAAGTGGAAGCAGAAGCAAGCCCAACAAATTTGTCAAGCAGTCCACTTGATTTTTTCAGCTCAGTTTTCGTTTTATGCTGTTTTGTTTCCAGATGTTGCTTAACCTGCAAACCAATAATAAACCCGTCACCTCACCACCACCGTGCCACCACCAAGAAATCAAAGATTTATTATGATGATAGTGATACTTTCCATGCATGCTCGTTTGTCCCACTCATACATACCTACTCACACAATATGCACACATTGTAATCTAATGTAAGATTCAGTTGTTTTCCACTTACCTGTCCTATTCCAGCTGAAGCAATAGTGAAAATCACTCCGCATAATTTGCATTTCGCATTAAATTCGTTTTGAGGGTCATTGGATAACCAAGCACCATGTTCTTTTTCCCACAGGCTTTTGTACTTTTGCCTTCGTTTTGTTTGCTTTGTATGATCCGATTCCAGTAATCGTTTTTTAGGTGTACTTAGAGAGATACAGTTATCTGCATCCATAACTGAAGAATTATCACACACAATGTATACGTACAACACTACACACCAAGCAAAAACGGAAAACAATAATTTGAACTTCGAAATTTTTTAAAACCAACAGCAACACAAGTTACACACACAAGTGGACAAGTTGACATGATAATGTTATTTGACATTGACATTTTAGGTTACGTTCAAAAGCGACAGTGCTGCTTTGCATTTAATTTTATCGACGCGATGCGTTCTGTTCTACGCAATATTCGCTTTACCTTTTTATTTTTTTTCGTAAACAATTAAATAAAACCTTCAAACGTCGAAATAGGTAAAATAAAGTATTTTCACGTACTTTATTGTCCTCATAAAGTACGGGTGGCAACCCTAATCACCACATATTAATGTAAAAAAAGAATAATTTTTACATATTTACTAACCTTAAATAAATTTAATACAACAAGTTTATCTGTATACATTAAAACTTATCTTCACACTTTGTTGTTGTTCAATTCTTCCATATAACTATTAAATAAAATATTTAATGAATTTTACCTGCATTGGTTTAATAAAGTTGCAAGCAAAAAGCAAGTATTCAAAATACATAGAACCGAATACTGGAACCGATATTTAAATTGTAGAATCGGCACCGGAACCGGAATCAACATTTTTGGTTATTCGACCCATCCCTAATTTTAAAAAAGANTGAAATATATAAAAAGAAAGCTCGATAAAATTTTTGTTGTAAATGATCACTTCAAATTAAATTACGTGTTTATAAGTTATTTCTTTTTCCAATAAATATATAAACTCCGGCAGTCAATACTGCATCTCGAGCGCTATTTCAGGACATTCCAGACGAACTACGTCCAAGAAACTTGCGTCGCCCTGTGTCTGCGCTGTACACTTGGCAACACCGCTTGCTTGCAAGGACAGCTGCCACACGACCTTCGCCAAGGTCGCGTGCATCAGCCACCCGTGGCGCAGGCCGTGTTGTATAGGATTTACAACAATGCTGCATCATAGGCCAATTCGCGACCCTGTTTTTATAATATTTTGACAAGAATGTGTGTGTGCATATGCTTTTCTTGGGAATAATCTTTATCGTAACACATCTAGGCTAGTTTTGGGGTAATCAGCGTTAATATTTAAATTTCTAGGAATTCTGTTGCGGGAATACATTTAACTTTAAATATTTACATTTCATTAATAAACTATGTGTTGTAGTTTTTTCAGGGAGGGGGAAGGGGTTAACAATAAAATACAGTCTTATCAGTCGCTGATTGACCTGGCATTGATACAGAAACTCAAATATTTCAAACTAATCTCGAGCTGCAAGCATTTTTTCCGCTCAATTTTAGAGTAAACGCAGACTCTAACAGAAGGGTATCTGTGACCTCCTTTGTCGCCAATCAGCTACAAAAATAGTAACATTAGAGACAGCGTACTTTTTGACAAGCAAATATTATATTTAGCAACTTTTGATGACTGTTTGCAGAAAAACCAGATGATATTTCAATGAAACATTGTATATTTGTAGGTGGGATGATACAATGTTTTCAACACTCATTACAGTTTTCAGCTCAGTACCCTTGATACCTGATACTCTGAGTAAAAACATTCAATAATGCATTAAAATTTTTGTAAACTACATTCTCATTGTTTTTAACCAAATTTCTGATATAGTTTAAAATCACACAAGGTAATATTACAGATGATTGAAACAAATTTTAAATTTACATAAACTTAGCATTTATGGAAGGCCTGTCTGTGTTAAAAAGTTATATATATATATATATACATATATATATATATATATATATATACACGACACTAAAAAAACACGTCAGGCATGTAAATTTGGAACTAAGAATGCTACTAATTTTATTCAAAAAACAAGCATTAAATTTTTTCTGGATTATGGGAATTGTTTATTGCCGGATGAAAAACAATTGCAATTCTTCTGCTACTGGAAGTAAGATTGGTTTGTTTTGCATTGGTTGTTTTCACAGATTATACACACGTAAAATAAATATGAAATACCGGTTGTAAACACAAATGACACGTAAAAAATCGAAATATATACTTGCATTCAGAATACCGAACTTAACCTATTGCACTTAAAGTTTTATTCATAAGTCCTAATGCATCTCCATTCCAAACTTTAGTTTCTCTTTCATGAGACTGCGTTTTACAGCTCATCTTACAAGACTGTATCATTTTGAATTACATATTGTTCTAATGGACTATTGGAAAATATTTCTTGTACGGAAGTAACATTCAAATTATTATAATCTGTAATGATTTTATTTCACTGAAAGAAAATGCGATAAATATGTGGTGCGTACTGATTCAAATATTAAACACATTAGGAACAAAAAAATTTTTGGAGAAGTTTGTTTTCCATACAAAAAAATTGTTATTTTTACACTACAAAACTGATTTGAAATGTTGGTTTTCTAGGCCACGTCAATTTCAAACGTTCTAATACCACTTCGAAATAAGTTATTTGCAATACACACTGGCTGTTTGTAATTCCTATTTGCAACTCCTGAATACTAGTTGTTCTGTTCCAATACTTACACACATTTCTATGCCACCAATACAAAATAATTTGCAGAATCATTCATTAAATACGACACTTCACTGGTTTTCCTAAACTAGTAAACTGCACTGCAAAACTAATATAAACTGTGTCGCTTCATGACAGTGGGGAAAATGGTGGACCAAGCCAATAACCATACATTTGTCTATATTATATTTCACGCTTTGAATAAATGTATCGATATGCACATAGCTATACTTGACACTTTCGATACGTCCCAGTATCGAGGGGTATCAAATGTCCCATCTGTAATTTATATTAATGAGCAGAGGTCTTATGAATAGAATGATACTACAGTAGGATACAGTCAACTCCTGATTTTCCGAGCCAGTGACTGGCTAAGGGTTCACGGGTAACCGATTTCACGGTTAGAGATTGGGGGAGTGTGGGGGAATGTTTACTTTAGGCCTCCATACTGTACACGTAGGTTATGTAAACAAATAATATAGTCATACAAGAATTCAATTTTTTGACGACCAGTGTGTGGCAACGTCATAAATGATATTAACATCATCACAACACAAAATTCTGTATCAGCTGATGCGTGAATAATTGTAATGAAATTTCACGTTGGCTTTTGAGAGCCTACGTTAGCACAACAGACATCTAAAAAATATGCTGGCAGAAAGATTATAGATAAAATGTCCATGTATTTTATTTTATATTGTTACAAAACAGCTGTTATTAGTGTAACAAATTAAACTTTGTTCTAGAATAATGTGTAGGTGTTTAAAATTAAATGGAACAGTGTATGTGATAGTTTAGCTTAGTTTGTCTATCATAGGCCATAGCTAGTAGTGCTTGCTGCTAATGTTGCCACATGTATGCTTTATATTAATTGAAGAGGGCGGACATCTATCGCAAAGTATTTTTCAAATATTTCTACATTAATTTGACATAATATATTTCAAACCAGGGTTGTTTTAAGCCCACAAGAGATGAAATATTCAATTCTAAAAGAACTTGCTACATACACTTATAAGACACAGCAGCGAAACAGGCGACCATGCTGCAATCTGTCGGCCAGTGCACACGGCTCACTTCAGAAACCACGCCCTCATGAAATGGCACGTTTTTCATGTGTAAAGTGCAAATATTCGAACGAATTCAGAGTTTTAAATTTTCCGCAGGTTCTATAAATATTTTAACGCAACATATTTCCATGTGAAACCATTCTACTTGCTAATAATTTAAATTCGACCTGTAATAGCCAAGCCTTTCTGAGGCTGGCTCGTCATTTTTTATTTTTTTATTTTGGTATTGACTCCCCTGCCACTTCAGCAACAAAGTGAAATTAAATTTTATTTATTTATTAAAACCACACGTGACGTGTTTGCGTAGGAGTCATTCTTGCGCCAAATAATTTTTATGTTAATATAATACTTTATCATCCAGTCGTACTCTGTGCCACGGTTAATTTATAAATAGCCTCTGCTTGTACAAATGACTGTAAACTAAAAGATCTCGCCTTTTGGATGAGTAGACTCCAGTTTTAATCGTGAAATACTTTATTATTATGAATGAAAATGTACAATCTGACAATTTTCCAGAATTCCTAATAGTTCCACGTTTCACATATATTCACTGTTAAAAACATGTGTAAATATAGTACCGGAACACTTTTAATATTAAATAAATCGGTACCGCATCACACTCGACTGCAGCCAGGTAATTAACAGTGTGCGCGACTGGTGGCAGCTGTTCAATATTTGACTTAGAACTGGTGGCTCCATGGTAAGCAGCCCCCGGTAAATTGGGAGATGACTGTATATGAAACCTCCCTTGTCTCCAGTCAATTACAAAAACTTGAGCGACTGCCAGGGAAGCGAGACATTACATCAAGAGGTTTTTATTTCTGCGCAAGTCAGACATGGTAGACTCTACTTACTGAGGAGGCATCTGTATTATTTGAAGACGACTTTGCACTGGTCCCTTGAAGAGGTTAGGGTGGGTTGGCGGCCTGCAGGGCAAATCATTTGTGATTGTGATGTGATGCCTTCAGGTGGCTGGGGTAAGGGTTATTGTCAGCTAACCACTGGAGTCTGTTTCCCTGGGGCAGTCTGAGGCTCTCCTTCACCTGGACTAGCTTCTGCTGGAGATGGAGGGTGGGGGAATATCCCCCGTCTGGTCCAGTGGATGACATACAGGTGTGCTTTCAGGAATGGGGTTGGCTGGCTCTTGACGTGACGGCTGGTGACGTCTCGATGGGCTGGTCGGCTGTCTGGTCTATCCCAAGTGGTAGTGGAATGCTGTGGTGCAGTAGTTCCACTGCAGGATGGGCAACCCCGGGAACTTTAATTGGGGGTGGCCAAAGAGGTTGGCGGGGAAGCAGGAAGAATGCCAGCACAGCTGCTGTCTTTGCATCTTGTCATCCCCTCCGTATTCAACCCATACCAGCCTTTAGCTGTTTGATTCCTTGCGAGAGAGCACAAACCGCCCGACACCTAGTGAAGCTTCACTTAACAGTATGGGTGGCCGTCGAATCTGGTGCATGCGAGCAGTCCTGACTAAGGGCTGCCTGCAGTTCTACTCTAGGTCGGTGAACAGTTGCAAAATACGCGGCTCCCTGCCACTCCTTTCCAGGATTACACAAGTTTGGAGAGAGGCCACATGTTCACTTAAGAGCAAGGAAACAGAAGTTAACTGGAATATGTTTTTTATTCTCATGTGAATAGAACAAGATGATCCATACTACCTCCTCTATCACACTCTAGGTGTGATGGCATGCTTCGCACCCAGGTTCAGGTGTTTCCTCTCTGGCTGGGTCCATTTTTAGTCCCTCGCTGCGGGGTTTTTCAGGCACACCTGGTGTTCCCCCACTTGTCCTCCGTTTGCCTGCTTGACTGGGCAGTCCTGGGTAAAGTGCCGGTCCAGACAACCAGCACTTCGAAAGATTCAAGGCATTGGAAGGGGAAGGGGTAAAGTTCCCTTTCAGCTCGGGTGGCTTAATGACCTGACTCTTCTTACTGTTGTGAGCTCTCTCAACTAATTCATCTATGGATTGTGGCCAGCACTTATTTCCTCGAAAACTGGATAATGAATTCTCAGTACTTATGCAACCAATCTAGCGCTTTTCCTTTCTATTTTAGATGGGTGTTCAACCCATTGTTTAACAGGGACTTCGTTTTCGTTAAATTCCAGTTCGTATTCCTGGGTAAATGCTACCAGGTCTTTGTGTGGTCTTCTCGTAAACTCTGGTAATTGTGGCTCTTTGCTTCCCAGGGTGTATGTCGTGCTGCGGTGAGTGCTGTGATTACCTAGTTTGTATTCTTTCGCACGTCTGCAACCTCACGCCTGTATACTAAGCTCGGTCTCATGATTCATTCGTCTGGCCAGCCTATGCATACGTGATGAAACTTCTACGCACATACAAGTCATCTTACCGTGTTAATTCCCTGTCCAACGCAGGTAAATCAGCTGCAGTAGGCAGTCTGGCAGGTCCGACATTCATTACAGCCGTATTCCAGCCCTCTTCATTGTAACTGGGTTCGTCATTCCACCCCAGACATAGGTACTGGAATTTGTTCTGGCAATGTGCGCAACTAATGAAGTTAACGCCCTCTCCGGGCCATGTAGGTGTATTGCACCTCTCGGCTGGGTATACAAAATGGCGGCTCCTGTTGTGGTGGCGGTTTCACATTGGTCAGCAAGGCCCAAATTATATTCGGACATCTCTGCTAGTTACAATTGAGTGCCACGGGATGTGTACAGACTCTCCGATGTCTGGCTGGTATTCAGTTTGTTTCCTGGCTGGGTTAACTGTTTCTCGGGGTCATGCTGGCCTGGTTCTGCTGTATTAGCTGATTAATATAGCGCTGTGGCACCACGTTGGGCGCCACAAAAACTCTTTGACGAGTGGCGTCGGGTGATTGATGACATCACTGTCTGCAAGGTTTTAGTGTGTGTCAGAGACACTGGCGATATGACTGGGCTGACTTTATTTGCTGCTAACCGGACCACAACCGGTATATAAACTGGGGCACGTGGTTATACGGCATTGCAGTCTGGTGTGGGCTTAATTGTCATCTGCAACACTAGTTTAGATACAGCCACTGGTTTACCTGGGGTGAGCGTAACCTAGGATAGCTCCTGACTCGGCCGCTGTTGCTGCTGGTGCCGTCTGGAACTCGTGCCCAATCCTTGGGTGGTGGTGGTGCTGTGGCTGGCTGTGCTAATGTGAGCCAGTAGAGGGCTGCTGGTCCTGCTGGGCTGGAACCACGGGTTTGATGTACCAGTGGTGCGTGGAGTCCCTGGCCAAAGTTCGCGACAACTTGATGTGGCTCACCGGCGGTCTTGTAGGGTGGCTGAAATAGGGAGCATGGAGGAACTGGGAGGTGAGGCCTCTCCAGTTGTCAGGCAGCTTGAGCTCTTCCCGTGCGGTTAGACTGCACAGGGCAGTTGGCACTGTGTTACAGCGTTACAGCTCAAGTTGGACTTGGAGGCAGTAACTGCCTTCCTAGCTCGCCATTTTGCACCACTCCTATGGGCATAAAGGAAGGTACTAAGGTTGACCATGCTAAGGAAGAGCAGGCGACGAGGATCCCTAGCTAGGTGTAACGCCAGCTGTGGCAGAGCCAACCAGTCGTACCAGATTACTTCAACCGGCGACAGTACAGCACGGTGGGTTTACCCTGGATTTCAGAGCGTGACATAGGTGTGGACCAAAATGGGGTAGACCTCCAGAACCAGTCTTGTCACTCCTTCTGGCGACAGTACAGTGCAGTGGATGGAGTGAATTAGCTGGGCTGGCTGACTAGCCGCCTTGTGGATTGAGTTCCTAGTGGTAGTGGCTCTACCGTACATGTATTTGCACCAGATATTTTGCCGTACCTGATCCACGGTATGGGTGGCCGTCTAATGTTTGTTGGAGATGTACATGCACCTGTTTAAGGGAGCCTGCAGTTCTACTCTAGGTTCGGCAAATGGGTTGTAATGACGTGGTTTCCTGCTTTTCCCTGGTGGACTGACGTCTACAGGGGATAAAAGTTACTTTCACCCTATAAATAAGTACTCTGAGGTTAGATAGAAAACATGTTTATTCCTGTGAGGAATAGACACAGTGGCCCGTACTAATTCCTAGCTAACAGGAAACTATAACTGAAGTAGACTACGAGAATACCGAGTGAAGGGGACCTGGGTCTAAACTAGAAAAGTGCAGATGGAGCTAGGTAGCCATAATACTAACTGACCCTAACTAACTCGATGCTGTTGTCCAGAAGTAACTCAGGTGCCACACCAGAAGGGTAGTGTGTGTTAAGGGGGATGAAGACATCTTCAGAGGTTGCTGGTGAAGGTCTCAAAGGTCTGATAGGTTGCGGTGGTCCTACGCAAGGACATTGGTGTCTGCAGAGAGCTCCGGCACATGAGGTGGCAGAGCAAGCTGTGGAGAATGAACTGCCGTTCTGCGGCGGTGCAGGGATATATATATACACACCTGCTCTTGGGGGTGGCAGGGGTAACTCCTCCCTCTGTTGGCTTAACCGTACTCTGGTCGTGGCAGAAGCAGGCTCTCTGCTTTGCGGTCTTGCGTCGGCTGCGCGAGCTAAGGTGCAGCGTTGGGCCGCTTGGCTGGCTTCTATCGCACGTGGGGGTTGGCGTGATATCTGATATAAAGGCGAAAATGATCTGGGCTGACGTGTCCGTGGGGGCCCCTTATCGTCTAGAGGTGTGTGCTGGTAGGCTCTGGTAGTGAGTCGTTTATCGTTCAAACCCTGCCTGGAGTGACGTGATAACACTTGAAAATGAAGAGAAGTCATGTGTATATTTTGTGTGTGTGTGTGTGTGCGCACGTGCATGTGTGCATGCATGCGTGTGTCGGTACGCGTCACATGTGAATACATTATTAGCATTATTGTAAGTTTGGTTGAATTATTTCATCTGTAAAACACTACTGAAATTCATCACAAAGTGTGGGAAATGTACTGGAAATGAAAATGATAACTTGGCTGGACACCCTGACAGTAGTGGCTATTTTCCTGGGAACTATGAAAAGTTGTAGTTTTGAGATTTGACTGTATTGAATTGAGAACAGTGGATGGCATTTAGAGTTTCCCCATGTTAGTTTTGGTTGTAATCAAACAGTGTCACCTGGCATTGAATTGTCATCCACTGTAACAAAATGGCCCAGGTTCTGTTTACACGTCTGTGCTTTATGCATTTGGTAATTCATTAGTTTAAACATCCAGCATTCCAGGTGTAGTGGGTCATGTCTGTGTCAGGGAATTTTTTCTCGTCCTTGGGATCTGTAAACGTGGATTTATTTACAAAGGTAACATCAGATAACAAAACTTTCTGCATTTGTGCATAATGTAAAACTTTGCAGTTGGCATATCAAAAGAATTGGCTTCCCATAGTTCAGCAATAGTGTTTCTTCTTTTTGCCTCTCAGTATTTTTTTTTTCTTTTAATTCCAGGTTCTGCAGTGGCAGTGCTCACGTTTATTGTTCTGATGATCAGGTTCTGCATCACAACTTTCGTGCAAGACCAGCAGCCATGGAAAACCGTTTATATAGAAGAATTTGTGAGATTTCTCATTGTTGGTGTCACTGTGTTGGTTGTGGCTGTTCCAGAAGGCTTGCCTTTGGCAGTTACTATCTCATTGGCATATTCTGTGGGGGTGAGTGGTAATTTTTATTTTTAGTGATGTTCTCGGCAATAGGTCGAAACTAAAAAATGTCTTGCTGAATTCAGTAATAGCAGTGTGTAGTGCTAGTTGAATACAATGAAACCTCTTTGATACAAACTTGAAGGAACCTAGGGTTTTGCTGTTTGTATTAATGAGGTTTGTATCAACAGGTGTTTGCCCTCACTATTAAAAAAAATCAACAAAAACCAATGTTAATTTTTCAGCTCAAAACTTAGTTCAGTGACTGAATACCACAATTCATTCATTTCTGTTAATACAGTATTTATTAGAACAATTTCTAAACACTTTTTGATCACATGTATAAGAAAATAAAAATGAAATCTGATGTGAGATAAAAATTCTACTGGAACAGTGTACAAGAATGTTTTCCAGCAGTGTCCTAAATATACATACAATCTAAATGACTGCACAAACACTAAAATAATATTGTATCATGCAGATAAAAAAAAATCCTATACACATCACAATACAATATGAAAACATTTGCAGTATATTAAGTACTTAAAATTACAAATATTGCATTAAGTATTGCCCTCTGGGAAAAGAGACATTTGACATGTGGTACATAAAACAGTTTTACGTTAGCCAAGCTTGAAAAATTCGTTAATTTTTTTCTGCACTGGCTTTTTTGCATAAGTACCCTTTACTGCACTGCACAGTTTTGTCAAACAATGATTAGACATCACTGTTGACAACACTAGCAGTCAGAACATTTTCAAGGACACTTACTGCTGAAGTGGCCTCTTGTCAGGAAGCTCATGAACAGCATCTTAATCTTCCTCTGCACATGCAACTGGAACAACTTTGCCCAACCCACCTTCACATCCCTCAGTGATGCAGGTATTGTCGACACATTATCAATGTGCACAAATTGTTCAAAAGTCCCCCAAAGCACCATGCTGTTTAATATCTTCCCAGGCATTGACTGTGTCTGAACCTTATTCTTCTGTGCATTAGTCTGGTTTGCCAAATTCACTTTTGGCGAAACAATAATGGATTGTTGCAGCACACACTGTCCCGAACTGCAGAAATGTTCCTCAGGGTATCCAAAACATTCAAATGAGGCTGAGAGCACTTTTGCAGTTATAGCTGTTGAATAAGATATTTGACCAGCCTCAACCTGTAGCCGGGTGGTGTCAATGCCCTTAAAACATCTTGGTTTTTGTGATTTTCCTATCACAAGAGGTCTGAGCTTGTGCTCCCATCTTGGTTACAGCACAACAAAACTATCACTTGGGCTTTGCTATGTGCGCCACCATGGCAAGCTTTTCCCCTGAAAGTGAGTGTGTGAAGAGATTTGGACTGCTCTTAACAGCAAGGTATAGAGAGTCGACTGAAAGTAAGTGTTTTGTTGGGAAGCTAGTAGAAAAACGTTGGAAAAGTTACATGGTGCATATTTAATTAAAATTGTTTGCACATTATCCCGCCAACTGAGGGCAGCTTTCTTGTGTACAAAAGCACTCTCNGTAGCTTTGTTGTGTACAAAAGCACTCTCACCACACACAGTTTTATATACTAAATTGTTTCACTCTTTGAAACACTGCAGCCATTCATTAAGTTGCGATGCGAAATAACCAACTTTCTACTGAATTACTGGCCCCAATATTAGTATGTTCCCTTCCCGCATTTGGTGAAACCACTCCAACAGTTTGTCTTCTAGGTGTTTTGTGCTGAAGACCGCACATACATTTTTTGTCCTTGGTAATACTGGCTCACATGCTCGCTGCTTCAAACTTTTCTTCATTATTATTATAGTTTACAGTTGGCTTATTTCCCTCCTCTTCCCTTCTCTTCACTTCCCTTCCCTTCTCTTCCCTTCTCTTCCCTTCTCTTCCCTTCACTTCCCTTCTTAACATACCTTCCCTTCACTTCCCTTCTTACCATACCTTCCCTTCACTTCCCTTCTTACCATACCTTACCTTACCTTACCTTCCCTTACCATGCATTACCTTCATTTTCTTCNTTTTTTGTGCTGAAGACCGCACATACATTTTTTGTCCTTGGTAATACTGGCTCACATGCTCGCTGCTTCAAACTTTTCTTCATTATTATTATAGTTTACAGTTGGCTTATTTCCCTCCTCTTCCCTCCTCTTCCCTTCACTTCCCTTCTTACCATACCTTACCTTACCTTACCTTCCCTTACCATGCATTACCTTCATTTTCTTCCCTTCCCATTCCTTCACCCTCCCCCTTCCTTCACCTTACCCTTCCTTCACCTTCCCTTAACCTACCTTTCCTTCCTCGCCCTCTCATCTCCTTCATTTTCTTCCCTTCCCATTCCTTTACCCTCTCCCTTCATTCTCCCTCCTATCCCTTCCTTCCCCACCACTCCTTCCCATCTCCCTTTTCCCCCTCTCCCTCACTTTCTTCTCCAAACCTTTTCCCCCATTTCCCTTCCTCCTTTTCTCTCTTTTCCCCTCTTTCTTTCCCTTCCCTCCTCTTTCCAAATTATCATACCTTCTCCAATTTCCTTCCCCCTTGTCAATCATGTTCCTTCCATACCTTCCCCTTCCTTCCCTCTCCCTTTCCCCTTCCTTCCCTCTCCCTTTCCCCTTCCTTCCCTCTCCCTTTCCCCTTCCTCTCATTTCCTTTCCCCTTCCCTCTTTTCCTTTCCCCTTCCCTNTTGCCCACTCCATCCCTTCATCTTGCCTTCTTCCGTTTCTTCCCCTCTCTTATCCTCTCAAGTCTTGTTGGCCATCAAAAAAAAAATTGTGGAATTTGAATTTTGGTTTCCAATGGCAGTGTACATATTATCTACATCTTAAACTTTTTTTTTTGCATAAATATAAATATAAAATCATTTATTTGCTATCCAATAACAGTGTCTTTTATTTCTGATGTTTGTATTTTGTTGTAGCATTCAGCTTTCATCCATGAGTTAATGATATGACTAACTGGTAACATGGTAGCAAACCACCTTTTTCCTGTATCTTTGTGTCCACATTGTTAAGCTAATAGTGCTTTACTCAACTTTTAAATAAATCATAGGTTTTTTTTGTTTACAGAAAATGTTAAAAGAGAACAACCTAGTGCGCCACCTGTATGCTTGTGAGACTATGGGGAATGCAACTGCAATCTGCTCTGACAAGACTGGGACCCTCACCACAAATAGGTGCAGTCATTTTGTTTTTGGAAGAAATGTTTACACCTCCTTTACCAGTCTAATGTACCTTCCCACTAATGTATGTAGTTTTGTAGTATAAGTATTGGGTTATCAAATAATTTTAAACATATTAGTTGCACTCAATTAGTAATATGCCATATTCACCCGAAAATAAGATGATACTTTTCACTTTAAACTGTATTTTAAAAAATGGGGGTCATCTTACAATTGACAACAAACTGTTTAAACCTACAATAACATACAATGTTTACTTACCCATTCGACTGCCTATCACATCATGTGTAAATGCATATATTTTTCATATAAATATACACACACACATTTGATGAAAATGCTTGATACAATTAATTTATATCTAAACTTCCCTATTTACATTGCTGTTATAGCATTAACCTACTGCTGCTATGTAAATAATGGTGGCCATTTGGAATTCAAAACACTAAACTCTTAGATAATATGGTATGAAAGTAGTGTGCACTTTCGTACCACGGCCGTGTTCCAAACTACCAATGACCTGCAGTAAATGATGCATGGTTTTGGTTCCATAAGGGTGGCACCATCTGTACATATTTCTTTAAAGTGTTTATTATCTATGTTCATATTGTTATTTTAATCTATGGTCATGTTTTTCTAACATGGTAAAAAAATAGAACTTTGTAAACAGTAATCTGAAAATATTTTCTGAAAGAAAGAGTTAATGTGCCATATACAATATTTTTTTATTGTCTTAAAAAAATTAAATACCAACATTTATTATAGTGTATATATAAAGTATCAATCTCAGTAATTTAGTATTTTAATTTTATGCAGTGATTTCAGCAAAAAAAATTAAGTGATTGAGCTTGTTATTTTTTGTGATTTCATGCAGTGACTTTCTAAACAAGAAAATTAAAATTGTGAGTAAATTATTTTCTTGAAACATGATCTCACAATATGGGGGTCAACTTATATTCAAGGTAGTTTTATTTTCAGTGGAATATGGTATATTGTTAGTTATACCCTACATCAATGTAATTTGAAAATTTTTCGTCCTCCATTCTTTCTCTCTTCATATCCAGGTATAGGCCATTCATGGTTACTTCACACTTATCTGAAGCCCTGCTAAAGTTCTACTTTTGGTTACTGATTATGTATCCTTCCCCTGTATGTCAACTTAAACACTGCCACGTGACTAAGTTTTAACTGTCAAATGCTTGTTTACCGTTTTCAGCTCTTCAAAGAATTTAGTCATATTTCAAAAACCACTTCGTAAGAATGTCCACAATTTACGCCTACAATCAGCTTTATGACTTTTTAACAATGTCTATGTTGCTGATAGTTCTTATGGTTATTATTTTACATTGTTAAAATATTTGTTGTATGCAACATAGCACATTACACATAATACANTGATAGTTCTTATGGTTATTATTTTACATTGTTAAAATATTTGTTGTATGCAACATAGCACATTACACATAATACACTTTAATATTTTTCCGCGACTGTGTTTAGCCCTGTTATAACTGTGGGGGAAAGAACTGTAGGATTTAACCACTTGTTCTTAATGTGTTGGGGTATTTCATTAAAAGGACGGCCTTAGTTGGAATAAAAATTATAACGAAGGGACTTTCAACCAATCCAACAAAAAGACACGGTAAATTCAAGCACACAACTCGTGTCTCTTATTTATTGTACGTAGCAACTACAAACTTGAAATAGAGCGGTGAACATGCTCACAAATAAGCCTACCGTAACTTTTATTCCACTCATATTTATATGCGTTGGTTTTCTAGGTTTATTTAATTATTTATTCAAATTTATCTGCCAGGGCTTAGTATTTTGTTGGGGTTGTTGCAAACATTCATATCACAGAAACGTAAGCACGTTGCACAAATGTGTTTCAAACATGTAGGGCAAGATTACAATGATGTGATAAACAGACATGACTTTCAAATAGAGATGAGCCAGTATGGTTTTTNAAACATGTAGGGCAAGATTACAATGATGTGATAAACAGACATGACTTTCAAATAGAGATGAGCCAGTATGGTTTTTGAGCCATTTCCGATATTGCCGATACCAATACCGATACTGCCTTGACAAGAAAAAATAACATTATTGCAAGTTTCAAAAAATTAAAAACTTAANGATACCAATACCGATACTGCCTTGACAAGGAAAAATAACATTATTGCAAGTTTCAAAAAATTAAAAACTTAATTTTTAAACATTTACCTAAATAAAATTCTAATTGTCTTCATTTTTATTGTTTCAGTTATAGGCCTAACTATTATGATAAATATAAATCTATGAACCACATATTAAGCTTAAGCATATTTATAAGACAAAAATAATCTCCAAAAGCATGCCATTGCGTAATGAAACTCTCAAAACAAAAACGTAACACTTCAACAGGTGGGTACATTAAAGGTGCCGTTTTAAGTTTGTGGTGCTATAGGACCTCGATGATGTACCGCCTCTCGAAACCAAATATTTGCAAACCTTGTAAACAGCCTTTTATTCTTGCGTGTTGCTTATGGTAAAAAGAAATTCCACAAGTCACTTTTTCTTCCAGCCATATCATTTGTTTATTGCTGGCACACGTAAATAATTTAACCACATTCGTACCCTAACCTAACACAGTCATATTACTACAGCAACAGCAAACAAACCATCAAAACAAACAAAAAAAAAGACCAACTGTCGGATGGCGCCGCCAGGCGGCAGTAATGTGCAGCATGTAACCAACATTACAAGATTACATAAGTTTTTTTATGCGTCACCGTGTTCGCGGTTTGTCGTGAAACTATTAAGACNCCAGGCGGCAGTAATGTGCAGCATGTAACCAACATTACAAGATTACATAAGTTTTTTTATGCGTCACCGTGTTCGCGATTTGTCGTGAAACTATTAAGACAAATATTTTTGGAGGTAATCGTAAATATTAATTATTGTTTATATTATATATGCGTTAGGCTGATTAAATGTTAAGTTCTGTTTATGCTGCAAGCTTGCGTACAAAGATAAAATTCAGTAAACGCAAATGGTGGCTACTATTGTTTTGTTGTATACATGTTTTGTAAACAATCATGCAAAATGTGTCTAATTTTGCTTTGGAAATACACAGCCAGTTAGGTACTTTAGTAAAAACCAATTTTAAAATAGTTATTATTTTAATAAAACCAAATAGTGAGCTAAGCCACTCCAATTATGGCAAGTTGAAAACAGCATTATCTTAAATTCTTATGGCAAAATATTGGTTATATCTGCGATTTAAACATGAATTGCGTACAATTCCGATAATTACAATATCAGCCGGTTTCGATTTATCTGTACCGGTATCGGCTCAGCCCTACTTTCAAACAATTAATTTCGTATTAAAAATAGTTCAGTTAAAACGTATAAATTTAACATGTCCGATATTGGCAATCACACACACGCACACAAGAATACTTCACACACACACACACACAGCGGTCACTGTGCACTTTGCAGTATATTTAATTCTGCCGTAGAAAAGCATATTTATCACATCATCATAACTTTCATAGATAGGTTTAAAAAACAAGAGTGCAAACTTGCGACTTCTTCAGAAATATGCCATGTCATTTCGTCGGCCTCGCCACTTCTGCCAACTTCGGATTTATAAAAGCCCCGCTATCACATCTGAATATGTTATAATATGCATTCAAACAACAAAATCTTGTTTCAATTGTAAATTACATATTCAAAAATAATTTTTTGCTGTAATAAGTATGAAATATGATAAAATGGAAAACGTGTGTACTTTTCCTGGTACTGCAGGCAGTGCGAAACTTCCAGAGAGAGTTTGCAACAAGCTCCGCTCTGCCTATGGAGTTTTCTTCCTACAGCGAAAAAAAACACAGTGTTGCTAGGACCTACACATTGTAATTTGCGTTGATAATTTTTAACTGTAACAAAGAAATGTGTTTCCTTTAGTGCTACCTAAAAATTTTAATATATCCGTAGGCAATGTTTAATTTACAAATAGCATACCAAAAAACTAGGTTAAAACTATATTTATCTGTGAACTATTTCTTACTGGCCATTGCCAACGTGCCGCTGCTCTCGCTGTTTTTAATTTGTGTTTAATACAAAATAAATATCACAATTTATGGAAGACACTATGTTAAAGTTTCATTTATTCAAAAATACACTACTTAAAAGTTAATCATAGTGTTCAAGTTATTGAAAAAAACAGTTTGACGTGTTGCGCCTAGGTTAATTTTTCAAAGGTCCGTTTCAAAACATCTGAAGGAACCGTGAATGGACTAAATAAAAGCCATTATAATGTCTCCCTTTGAGAATCAGTAAAATATTTGCTTTCCTTCACAGAATACATACTACAGATAACTAATATGCAGTGTGCAGTTTTAAACCTTTTATCAATACCACAGTATTTTCTCTTAATAGTTGATGTATGGATTTAGTGTGAAGCATTTAAGAAAATCATTAATCTGCTATCAGCTACCCAAATTAAATTTTTTTTCTAGACAATGCAGCAAATTCATTATTTTATGGTAGTCAGTAGTAATCCCAAGGTATCACATAAATGGGGTGATTTTGAAGTTTGTTATATAAAGTCAATGATTATGGTGTTGGCCTTTGTGAAATAAATAAATGACTTTCATTTTAATCATGTGGGTGTACTGTTATTTCATACTTAATATGTATCCATTATTTCCTATGTGNATGATTATGGTGTTGGCCTTTGTGAAATAAATAAATGACTTTCATTTTAATCATGTGGGTGTACTGTTATTTCATACCTAATATGTATCCATGTATCTGTTATTTCCTATGTTATCCCATGGGAAATATTCATGTAAAGTCTATTAAATGCAGAATTGTAGCCATTTAAATAATTTTTACATGCCTTTCAACAATTTAAAAATGTTGTGTTTGTCTCTTTCTTCTCTTTTGTGAACGTAGGTGATTGTTTTAAAGCAAGTTATTTCTCTACCATTTATAGTTAAGTAGATACAGGGACATGATTACTGCCGTGATGCATGTAAATACAAAATGTACAAGTAGACACACGTGTTAATTTTCTTTGCATATGTTTATGTTAGTAATAAAATCAAAACCCAAAATTCAAGAATNATATTCATGTAAAGTCTATTAAATGCAGAATTGTAGCCATTTAAATAATTTTTACATGCCTTTCAACAATTTAAAAATGTTGTGTTTGTCTCTTTCTTCTCTTTTGTGAACGTAGGTGATTGTTTTAAAGCAAGTTATTTCTCTACCATTTATAGTTAAGTAGATACAGGGACATGATTACTGGCGTGATGCATGTAAATACAAAATGTACAAGTAGACACACGTGTTAATTTTCTTTGCATATGTTTATGTTAGTAATAAAATAAAAACCCAAAATTCAAGAANTTAGTAATAAAATCAAAACCCAAAATTCAAGAATTTTTTTTGTAAATTTTGTTGTAAAATACAAGCCTTGCAATTTCATATAAAACTTAGACATAATAAATACACTAAATATTCTGTATTATGTTTAAATGATTTGTACCTGAGTTTTTGGAGAATTTTCGTAGACCATGTGCACAGACTCTGTGTAACGAAATTTTATTCCAAATTATATTTTTCATTATATTTATTACTTACAGGATGACTGTTGTCGACTCATATATCTGTGGGGAAAGAAGGGAAAAAGTAAAATTCTCAGACATCCCTGTGCCTGTTGGTGAAATCCTGGTGCAATCAATTTCTATAAACTCATCCTACACTTCCAAAATTGAGGTGAGTTTGGTATTTTTATACAGTAATGGCTTATGCTTACATTATTAAGAAAGGACTCTCTCCATGGTAAAGGTCACAGGTCACACTAAAGCTGTACCTTCAGACCATAAATTGCAGCAAATATATTTTTACACCAGTATTGGCAACTCCCGAGAGAATGGCACGACATTCTCTACTAGTGTTCCTAGCTGCTTGAAGCTATGCACAGAGCATGCTGTGGAAATATGATGCCTTGTTGATAAACAGTGGAACCTCCATCCATAGAATTTCAGGGGTCTGACATAAAAATTCTAAACATGCATTCTGTAGATGTGGACTAGACATATTAGTCATTGATGGGCCTATTTTAGGTATATGTCAAGTTTAACTAAAAGAAAACAATGCACATGGGAATATTAAAGAAAACATTCATAGTATAGTAGAACTCTGTTAAAGATCTCAAAGGAACCCAGAAGTGCTGATCATATATGTAAAAAAAAACATGGATGCATGTACTTATGTACGCTCATTAGAAGTTATACTTCTTTGGCGTGACTAAAATAAAATTTTATTATGTATGCAAATAATTTATGTAAGTAGGGAAACGATAATGACCAAAGAAAGATATTAAATACAATTAATAAAGGTTTGATTAAAGAACATAATTAAATACTTACCTGGTGTACTGTAGTGCTGAACACTGTCACTCTGTACGGTTTTATCTATAAGCAGTCAACCTCCTTGCCGTCCGAGAGGCCATGCAACCTGCATGATGCCGTGCTCCAGTCCAGTGGGTGGACCTCCCCTTGCTTACTATGCCCTGGCAAGCAGGCACCGGACTTGCACACTCGCCGCACATCAGGTGGTTTCCCCCTCTATGAAGTCTGCTCCAGCCACACCTAGCTTGCCATGTCTCTCGAGGGTATTTATTCTTTTGTACGCCCTCCAGGCGGGGTAGTTCGCATCAGCCCTATAGCTGCAGTTCTCGTCATCTTGCCACGCTAGCCGTAACGCTTGCCTTCAGCAGTGTCTACTTGAACCTAGTTTTCTTGCTGCCATAACCGTTTTGAACTTGTGTTACTCAACGCATCGGTCGGAAGCTCTTGTCACGGAGCCTTCTCGTAAGTCACGAGTGTTGGTCTACGTGCATCGTCCACGACCGGCATATGAAATTACCACTCTCCATGCCATTACCCTCCCCTTCCCACCATCCCCCTCCACTACCAGTCTCCTTCCTATCCTTCCCCCCTTCAGCCTTCCTCTCCTTCAGACCTTCCCATTTTCTCTTCCCCCTCCCCCTTCTCCTCTCGTCTCCCAAAGACATAAAACTGCCCTGTGAATGTTTTAAAAATGAAAGGCAGTAACATAAGTATTGTTAAGAAATCCTATTTTATTAAATTAATTTTATAGTGTTTCCTAAAACTATTACTTAAGAGCCTCCTCCCATGTAAGAAATCAAAAGTTTAACCCTGTGCTGGCACAATGCCCCCCTCTTCTCCCATCACGAACCATAAATCTAGATCTATTCCTAGTTATAACAGGGCAAATCATAATTTTCAGGAAGTGCGAATTCCATTTTCAGTTGCCTCTAATGAGAAAGTCAGCAGTTTTATTTGAAGCATATTTATTTTAGTGTTCAGACGTCCTGAAGTAACCTAGAAAAATACATAAAACCTCCTCTTGATGACAAAAAAAATTCAGACATTTCCCGGCATAACTATTTAGCAGGAAATGACTTCCTCAGTTATAGAAAACTCCCCTTGGTCTTCCAAGAAATTGGCTTTAAATTTGACCCAGTTTGACACCTCCACATTTAAGACATACACATATGAATGCATTGAAGGGGAGGGAAGGTATTTTACAAGCACCATAAACTATTTTCTCCATTGTAAATTTTAAATATGTTAGTTGAACTATGCATGTGTAGTTCATGAAGAGGTCATCAATAACACAAAAGGACAAGATATAAAACCAGAAAAGTAAATAAAATGGTAACACCGTAAACATAGCTTAACTAGGCAGTTAACAGTCAATTACAAACTTGAAAATCAAATATAACTGCAATATTCCCAAATTATATGAAAACCAAACATTGCACTTACATAGCGAAACGGTCATGAGCGTATCGGTTTAAGGGGAGAAAGGTGTGGTGGGGTGTGTAATGCATGCTGTTATTGGCCGGCCATGTTGCTTTGTCAAAGAGGGGTTGACTGTGAAGGGGGGAGTTTCCCTTCATGACGTTGCATGTCGCACACAGGGCATGCCGACTTGTGGGCATCAGGCAGCATGCTTACTGCAAACCACCATTGCTACTTTTCTTATTAAAGATTTTCACAGTGTTTTCCTGCCCATATTGTTGCATAACTATGAAGAGTAGCGATGCTACAACTCATATTTTCCTCCTCCGTTATTTCTACCTTCAATTTTAAGTATTGCATTTAAAAGAGTAAACCACAAAGAATTTTGCATGTCTGCAACATATTTATTTAATTTAAAGGTGATCCCAGTTATGTTCCCCTTGAGATTTCAAGAAAGTTCACATATTTATATTATCTGTTTGATTAGCAAAACAGTCCAATCAGTATACTGTATTTACCCAAAAATAATATGACCCTGATTATAATGCGGCCCCAACTCTTAGGCTGCTATAAAAAATAAAAAATAAAAGTTTTACATGGCACTGGATATATTAACATTAAGACATCTGAAATTTGTACCTGGCAGAACATATTTTATATGAACTATGTTAAGTTTTCTCACTATTATTTACATTAAATTAACACTACATAGTACTATGTGTTGATGGTAACAGTGCATTCATGTCATTCATCATTACTGAGTGTGATGCTGCTGTTTCCGTCGCTGTGACTTGCATCCGGCCAGCAGAGGTCATCCTCAGTGCCATCCATGGCATTCGAGATGTAGCATTTCATTGCTCTACTTCATTGAAACCTTCTTTCTTTGGCCCCCTGAATGCTTTCTGCGAGCTATTTGCGGTTTTTAGACAATTCAAATCCACTCTCCAACTACGCATATTACTTTGTCACACCCTACTTCCGAGCAGCTTGACAGTTGGTAATTTGCACTGCATAATTTGCCACAGTAATTTTTTAGTTGTGCCTGCTTTTCAACCATATCTATTTCACAATTTTTAAAAATGAAGTCGATTTCACAATGGCAATATGGTACTCGAAAACAAAAACCCTTATTAGACATGCATAAACAAAGCACACCACCACAGAATAGAGCATAGAAGCATGTGGCACTTGGCAGTCTGCAGACGTGACAAAAATCAATATCTCGATGGCATGGTCAGTGGACTAATAGTGTGCTGTTGGTTCACGTTCTGCCGCTTTGCTCGTGCTGTGACGTTGCCAACAGCTGGCCTATTACTATCGGTGCATCCGACTTGTTTAAAAACAACATTCTCCGATCTGGTAGACGTAAGTTCGCAATTATAATGCAACCCCCGCTTTTCGTTACAGCGAATTCTGTAAAAACCATTACATTAGTTTTGGGTAAATAAGGTAATTTATGCATTTCTTATTACTTTATGTGATGTACCAAGTGTATGTGTTCAGTGAGGCAGGATTAGAAGGTACGTGGAGGAATAGATATAGTTAGACTCCCCTCCCATCTCTCTCATGGCTAGTACCCGAGTTACAGTTGGTGCAACAGATTTGTAGTTACCTACACAGCTATCATAATACTAAACATAGTTTGGTGAACACTTAAAACATTGACAAAAGTCATATCAGCCAGTGGTGGTATCCGGGTGAGAGACTCTTCCCTCTCTGCAGTTCATTTCTGCTCATGCACCTTGCTGGTTTCAGAGAAAGGAACCAACACTCCTCAGACAAAGAAAGTAAATGCAATCCCATAACTGTTACAGGCTTAAGTTTCTATTCCTATGTCCCATTTTGGTGGTGTATACAGAGGAGCATGATCAAAGTATTGTGGCTTTGGTCAAACTTTTCAGAATGAACTTATACTTCACCACTAGTTAACAGACATATGAACTATGAGTATTCTCAAGACCCCTCTGGGGTAGTGTAGGGAACCACTGGTAGACCATCTTGCTAGTCTACCATCTACTGTTCTCACTTTGAAGCCAGACTGGAGACTTTTAGTTACGGATTGGGCTGCAGTGCAGTTCGACGTAAACTTTGAGGTTGAACTGTTTAGGTTGGTGTTATCAAAGTACAAATGCCCAAGTGCTTCTCACCTGTCAAGTCTGTCCTCGTCTACTATTCCCATGCCCTTCTCACAATGAAGTGAACATAGATAAAAGCACCAGCATAATGTGCTGTGCACTTCCACGCTCCTGTTAAAGCCTGCCAAGCCAGTATTGCACTTACGATGAGAGAAATGCATCATGGTTACATCAAACTTGGATATTTCAGAGTCCACCGTGGCCTAAACATGCCACTCACATTGTCCAAGTTAATGATAACACCAGATGGCATGTTGTGTGTCTGGTCAGTATTCTGTGAACTGTGAATAACCCCCTGAGAGCCGTATCACACGTGGTGACTATGGCCCGGTGTATTTTTCATCAACATGAAGTGTTAACATGTAGCAACTAGGTTCACTGGCCTATCAACCGTTGCCCAGCAGAGTTTTTTTTCGTTGGGCCTACAATACATGTTTGCATTGGAACATTCACATTTGGCAATTATCCGCATTGCTACCAACCCCAACATTTCCAGTAGAGTTTTGCTTGCAAACATAGAGCATGTTGTTTGTACTACAATGAATTGGGTTGACACTTGGAATATTGATGCTTTTATTTCATAAGTTGAGCAACATCAAGTAATATGAAATATTTCAATTTTAACAATATTCCAACAAGAGCAAATCAGTGTCCACTTTTCTTAAGCGCACATGTTGCTTGTATTTCCTTCTGTTGCTCCTCCTAAAAATTAAAATCAACAGAACCTTTTCATAGCATTCCATTTTCACAACTGGATATATGTTGGTGTCACTTCTATGAGCGACTCAAGTTGCCGGCATGTTACTCTATGACCAACTGTTGATTGGTGATAGTGGCCTCGTGTGAAATGGTCCGAAACTGTCATTGCTTACACATACTAGCACGTGCAGGCACGCATGCGTGTTTGCTTCCACATAAACCAAACAGGCACCACTTCTGGGTCAGCACAATCACCATGCCAGTGCAGTCACTGTAAAAGGTTCAGTCAAGTTAGAATGCATTAGCCATGCTTATTTTTATTTTCATCACTTGTTGCAGAATTCATTCAATTATTTGTATTGTTTTCATTTAAATAAGTTACTCCAAAGGTGGTGTGTGTGCTAGTGTAATTTTTGAAGTCCTGAGCTAGTCATTGTCCAGCTAAGTTGCTTTGTCAAAGCAAATTCTTTTTAACAGCTATCCCAGGAGCCAGGTGGTCCTCCTAAACTGCTGGGAAACAAGACTGAGTGTGCCCTGCTGATGTTCGTTATTGACCTGGGCAAAGACTATAGTGAAATTCGTGACAATGTACCTGAGGAGAATTTTGTTCGTGTGTACACATTCAACTCTGTGAGGAAGTCTATGAGCACAGTTATACCCAGAGAAGGTGGAGGCTACAGGCTTTTCACAAAAGGAGCTTCTGAAATCATTCTTGGCAAGTAAGTTAATCACGAGATTGTGTATAAGTTTATTATAGGAAACTTATATAAACAAAATCTATCTGTATTTAGCTTTATAGTTGCATAAGTAAGAATTATTTGTAGTTAAATCATTTATTAGATGTTAACTAAAGAGTTGGTATGTGGGAGAGGAAGGTTGTAGTTCTCTTTCACTTTCAGATTTGTTAAAGTTTATTTAGGAAAAACATGGTACACTAACATTCCCTTATCTGAATTTTCGAAAATACGCAATAAATTTAATCTTAAAATCTGTACTGGCCAATGTTCCCATATGAGAACATGATTTCAGAAATTCTTTAAATATAGTAATTCTACAATAATCATTGGTTTCACAGTTTTTACAAGCAAATGTATCCTATGTTTAATTTTAAGAAAAGTTTCCCCTATAGTGAGATAGAGAATGTAATGTTATCTTGTTTGCTTGAAAAAAAAATTAATTTGTGGAGTCTGCAACTAACTTCAGACTACAATAAAAACTTTTTTTGCTTCAAGGAGTATATAAGGTATGCTCAACCAGTTTACATTCATAAGCAACCTGTATACAACATGTACAGATTTGGTGTCGCCAAACAATTACATATTTGATGGATGCCAAAAAAATTTCTTCTACGTGCATGTCAATGTCACCATTGTCTTTTCTTTTAGGTGCTTTCCTGGTAGGTACTAAACATTGTTTCAGGTGTGTCCATATTTAAGGTTGATGATTTTGATGATCTGCCTGAGCAATTTGTTGGATGTGTGTGAAGATATGTACATTCTAGGAGATGAAAGTTAAAATTAAGATTGTTCATTCGGCAGGACAGTTGCCTTGTTACTAACAGTCTGGAGTTTGATCCAGGATACCTGCTAGTACTGTTTTTTAAATGCAGTGTATGGTTCCAGGAGTTTAACCCACTGGGCTTCCTGAGTACTGCATTTGAAGACGGCCGGTGTGAGGGGTTGACAACTGTCTTCTAGTAACAGTAGTTAAAAGTACACACCTTGCAGTCATGTAACATCATTTGTTTTTAACTGTAAAAACTTTTACTAGTATGATAGTTTGGCAGTTAAATTGAATGTCTGTCAGTCCGTGAATTTGTTGGGTAAGTGTTCCTGTTTAGCCTTGGGATATACTGGGCTCATATGGTGCAAACACACTGATGTAACTCCCTCATGCACGTTACACACAATGCCCAACAAACGCGCACTGCACAAATGTTACACGTGCGGCCTAGGAGAAAATATTTTCGTAGATCTAAAACGTGCATCACACGTTGTTGCCTGGCACAGTGCACTGCATAGGAATGCATTGTTCATATTGTGGCAGGACACATGGGCGTCACAGAAATGCCAAGCAGCAACACTTTGAGAATTGCTGTCATTCACATTCAGTACAAGAGTGCGTTTTAGCTGGCAATGGATGCCGAACTCATAATTTGTGAGGTATGAAAACGACCAATTATTTGGGATGTGGGTTGAGGGAATTATAGACACAAGAATAAAAATACACAAGCCCGGATGGACATTGGAATCAAAAGTGGATCCCCTTCGTGGGAAACTGTCTCACGACATGTATTACAATGTACCTGAACATAAATGGAACGTATAAATGATTGTATTTTATCAAGATTATTGTATATAATTGGAAATAAAAAACTATATAAATGAAGCAATGTATCTGAAATTATTTTGCAATGGCGCACTGTTATTTGCAGTTGAAAAGGGCCAAAAGACATACAGTACACACATTTTAAATTATGTTCAGTTAGATGTATCCTCATCAAAGTATCGCTATATTCACCTAACACTTTTATACTGAGTACATTTTTACTAGCGATGTATCTAGCGATGTACCGACTAGTGGCCGACTAGTCGGAACAGCCGACTATCCGGCTATATTTAGAGTCGGCAACTAGTCGGGCCATTACTTTATTCATATTACTATTTTTAAAATAGGGTGATTGAAATGAAATTCTTTCATTATTAATTATTTTTATTTTAGTATCAGTCTTACAATTGGCAATATAATATAGGAATAGGAACAAAGGCAGGAATGAAAGATTTAGTTAGTAGTTACTACTTATATGACTAATTTAACAAAAAAATCAATTCTGAATGCAAGTTTCTACAACTCTGAATAAAGAACATAATTATGTAATCTCCTGTTTATTATTTATTTTAGAATCACAATTTCAAACACTATATATTCATTATTAAAAGAAATATAAACTAGAGGCAGGAACTTCTCCTTTGTAATTAACAAATAATCAAACTCAACCTTGAACCTAAAAGACTACAATTTTAACAAAAATTAAATCCTAAAGAAAGCAGGTACAACTCTGAATAATATTAAATGAGACCATTTCAAACTTAAGAAAAATGAATACGTTACATAATCACTGTGTGTATCATATAACAAAAGTGACATTTAGGTACACATGTTACTCTAGTTAGTGTTAGTACATTTTTTAATTAGAGGCAAATTGTGATGTAAAAAGACTAAAGTCTCTGCCCTTTCTGGCAGTAATCAATTTCTTTTTGTTTCGTATGCATTACCAGCTTCGGAGAAGAGTCGTTCACTGTAAACAGAACTAGCTGGACAACAAAGGTACACTTTAGCGAGGCGCGACATTTCGGGATATCTAGAACTATTACGGTTCCACCACTCAAATGGATCATTGTTGCGATTTATTACCAGTAACGCAAAGTACGAGTGCAGTTCGTGAGCTGCACTTGACTTGTCATCTTGAACAGTTTCGATTTTTCTTGAGGCTAGTTCATGGTAGCATTGCCAGAAATTATGATGTGTTGCTGTTTCCGTCGTCTTCATTGGTGATGATACAAAGAGGTTCTTCATCTTTGTCAGCGTCACTCTCGTCATAACTCAGATTATTTTTCAGAGTTTCCAATCAAAATTGTGACCTGACGGTTATAAGTTTGTAACGTTCGGCACTTGTTACACTGCCAAATGTTTATGTTGCCACGGCTTGCTCATAGGTGAAACACAAGACTCAGTACCATTGACGCCGATTCATTAAGAAATAAGGTTCCAGCGAAGTTTGTTCTATACTTTATTTATCATTTGAATGACACAGTTCACATACGAAGTTTCAATATGCAGAGTACGAACCGTTCACCGATAAATATACAAGTGCAGAACAGCGCCACCGTCGTTTACAGATTATTCATTGCTCAAAACTTGCATTGCAAGACTAAGTTACGAAGGCAGGAGGGATGTTCGTTCCCTCCTGGCACCCTAACGGCCTCCCACACTGGCGGAAATAAGTTGATAGAATTTAGTTTAAGTTAAAAAGAAATGATGTGAAAAGAATTAACGGTCGCGGGTGCTTGCCGGTGTGGATGAAGTTCTTCACGCCTAATGCGTCTTCTCACACCCAATGCGTCTTCTTCGACGGTTGGTTACTTTTTCTCCTTTAGGCGATAGGCGCTACTAGTATTTATGTGCAGGCCTATCGCCCCCTTCTCCTAAGATAAGCGCACGGCATCCGGCATCTGTCAGCAGCGTCATCCAAAACTGCGCTGTGTCCCGCTCTCAACACGTTATCGAAATCGAAACTGCGCCGTAGTAACTAAAACTGTTGACACCGTCAACATCCAGATAAACTAACCTCTCGTACAACAAAACGGCGCCGGAGGAACTAAAACTTGACATCGCCGGAAAGTTTCTAGTTAATGCTGACGCTTCCCAAAAAACTGAAAACAACTGACGTTCAAAACAAAATGACAACTTGACTCCTAATAAACGTAAACAGCAGATGTCCGCCCAATAACCTACAAAAGCACACCTCTGCCGTATAAACTATCACGGGAAATGAGCCACCACTGCTTTAAACTTCAAACCAGATAAAAATATTACGAAGCTTGTGTCCAAGCTTCAAACACACGAAAGAATTTTACACCCGAGTCCGAAAAATTAAAAATATTGCATCATTACAAGTTCCTTAGAGTCGAAAAACTACTGCTTATATCGTGGATCCAACAAAGTTGCCAGGGTAAAGAGTTTGTTATGCTCCAAGTTAAATCTCCTTTTCAAATCATTTTCTAACAGCCGTTTTATTTCCATGATTTCATTGTTTTCATCGTAGTAATTTTCTAAACATTTCTGCAAGGTTTTCACATGAGGTATAACTTCAGATAATGAATTTGAATTTACGATCTTGGTAATCTCTTTGAATGGCTTCAGCAGTTCAAGGCTTTTTCCGAGCATTTTCCACTCTTCAGTAGAAAAATTTTCAAAATTTACAGATGTTTCAGTCAGATATAAAGATACAGCCCGATTTTGTTCTGAAAGGCGAGACATCATGTAGTACGATGAATTCCATCTAGTAGATACGTCTTGCACAAGCTGGTGGTCTGGTAAGTTAAGTTCTTGCCGCAAATCACGAAGTTTTGACTGAGCTGGACTAGAATGGTGAAATGTGTAACTATTCGTCTAGATTTTGCAAGTATTTGTGCCATAGTATCATGTTTCAATGCAGTTTTTACTGCCAGTTGCAACGTGTGTATAAAACAAGGAACTCCATTAAAAACCGAGTCATCAATAGCTTTTGCCACATTTCTTCCATTATCTCGCACGATGGCATGAATTTTGGTCATGTTTATTTTCCACAATGTTGGAATTTCTTCTAAACAGTTTTTTATATTAATGGCTGTATGTGATTCTGGGAAATGTTTCATTTGTAATACTGCGTGGTGAAATTTGAAATCGTCACTAAGCCAGTGTGCTGTAAAACTCAAAAAACTTTCCATGTTATTTATATTTGTCCACAAATCTGTAGGAACTGAGATTGCGGCGGCACTTAGCAGTCCTTTTCGAATTTGAGGTTTAGTTTCCTCGTAGAGATGTGGCATGATGTCTGTAAAATACTTTCTGCTTGGTATGTTATATTTTGGTTTCACTGTTCTCATCAAGTTTCTGAAGCCAGTATTTTCAACAATAGACAATGGCTGGTTGTCCAAAGCAATCATCTCACCAATAGCAATACTAATGTTCCTTGATCTAGAATCTTCATGTGACCACTGTACAACAAAACTTTCTTCAATACTTCGTTGGTATTTTTGAGATAAACTGACTTCTGACAGAATAGGCAACGCTGGAGGTAATTCTTCTATCTGTGACTGCGGCGTACTCGGGGTTGTATCATTTGATTAACTACATTTAATCACAGAACCTAACTGAGGCATCAGCTGTGGATGTTTGTATTTAATATAGTTAGTCATACTAGTAGTGTTTGCTGTTTTCCCCTGCCCACCACGAGAAATAACTGTTTGGCATTGATTACACTTCACTTTACGGGAATCAACCTCCAATTCGTCAAAGAAAGTCCACACACGCGATTTCTTCTTCGACATGACTCAATTTAAATTAAGTAGGTACTTTCACTATAATACAAACTGTCTTAGCTATGCAATTCACTGACTTGTTTTATTTTTCAAAAAAATACTCAGTAATGCCGGACTGTACATGAACGATACCATAACAAAATGCAAAGTAAACCAAAACTTGTTCGTTCATGTCCACACGCGCGGTGCGTGCGAGGGATGCGAGGCGCTGCGAACATTACCGATTTCGCCCGAACATCGCCTAAAGCAATGATCGGCTTGACCGACTAGTCTGCCTTCTTCCAACCAACCAGTTGGCTAGTCGGCCCATCACTAATTTTTACACATTTGGTTCTGAATGGGCTGTATTTATTTGGAAAAAATATTGCAAGCCTCAAAATGTGTATACAGCTTGCAAATGTTACTCAAAACTATGACAGGTGATCCTAATGCACCGCCCATATGTTCTACAAAACAGCATTGCATTTGATGCAAGTTTTCCCCAGTGCACGCTTGACACACATTCAACGCATAAGCAATGCCCGTGTGTCCCCAGCCAAAAGTGGAACTTCTGTCCATTCTTCGTGGGACTGAAGAAATGTCCTTACAACCTGACATTCGGTGGATGTGGACTTATCATATGCTTAAACCAGAAACTAAAACAAACCCTGTTAAACTTCACGTTGAATGTACTGATGGACGTGGATACACACATGCACACAAAAGTTTGACAATACGTTTTATATGGGGATGTGCAGTCGCGACGTTTCGCTGGCTAGACTGTCTTCATCAAGTTGCGAGTGGTGGTGGACTGTGGACTGGTCAGCAGAGGTTGGCAACCAGGAGACAAACTAGGGTTAGGCGGGAAATTTGAAATATGGCAGAGGTGTTATATTATGTTTAAGCCAGGTGTATGTTTGGATTTGGTGATGTATTGGTGGGCCAGTTCCCAGCATTGCATTATTAGTAGAAGGTGGTAGAACATTCATCACCCTGGTTGTGTAACAGGAGCCAAAATTCTGGTTGAGATGTGGCATGTGTGGCAACTGGTTTCTCTTGAAATTTACATTTACCCCTAGCTATGATTTATTTTTTGTCCACTCTATGGCCATTCATTCTCTGTCTGAGTGTGTTGGTAGGAAGGCCAATGTACTCTGCATTGCAGTGAATGCACTGTAGCTGGTAGTTAAGATTTACTGGTATTCTCTTGGCACTATGGCACTACTTTGAAGTGCCACCATCCACCTGGGATCACCCGCCATTGCCACCTTCTCATCCCCTCGAACAATTCATCTCATTTGTACTGATTAACATCTCAGACCCAGCTTTTACCAGTTTCCTCCCCAACAGCAGCAGCCATGCCTGCAGAATGGATAGCTATCAAAGACCTCCAGAAGAACAGGGACATAATAATATTACCAGCAGACAAAGGCTTTACCACAGTAATTCATAATAGACAGAATTACATGCTTGAAGCAGAAAACCAGCTGAAGGATTTGTCAGCCTACCAACTCCTGCCAGAAGACCCTACAGCCAAATTGTGACCACATCAAACTCGTTTCTTGCATCTCCATGATCTTTATCACAAATCCACCCAAATTCTAACCCCAGAAAAACCCACTACACCTGTCTTACACTTGCTGCCGAAAATCCACAAACTGTCCCTTCCAGGATGCTGTATTGTTTCGGGAAAGGATTTTGGCACTTGTGGATGCTCACCTTCAACCTTTGGATGCCCACCTTCAACCTTGGGTACAGATTCTCCCATCCGGCCACTTCTTAGAATGCCTGAAAAATCTGGACACCATTCCTCAAGATGCTTACCTGGTTATTATAGATGTCACTTCACTTTATACTAGAGGTGTACTAGAAGTTATTTTCCAAGTTTGAGACGAGATTGAGGAGAAGTTTAAGAATTCTCAAGAATTGAGATGAGGCCGAGAATTCCATTTCCCCCCCTAATAATCACAATAAAATAATCTGGTGTCAGTGCTCTTTACCTCTGGTACCATTCTTTAAAGCAGTAAGCCTTTTAGGCTTACATTTTAAAATATAATTTTGGTAAATTCACCAAAAATTTTGGAAGTTTTAAAGAAAATAATTATTTACAATTAGTGTTTATTACAAAGGAATTATGAGATACATACATAAACTAGACAAACAGTATCCATGTAATATCAATGTCACCACACTCTGTTAAAAAAATCTCTTCTCAGACCACTTGTTGAACCAGTTGGTATTTGTATTAATTTCTTTGTCCTTTCTTTTTACATAAATTGTCTAAATGATAGACATTTTACGGTGTTTAACATCAGCTGCAGCATCTGCCATAATTATGAGACTAGATATTTTACGAAAACTGTTCGTTTAACGTAACAATTTAGATATCGCACTTTAATTTCACACAATTTTATGCACAACTGTCAATGTGAACAAACAAAAGGTGCTGCGGCCGTAGATTACTGCACACATTCCAATTGTTAGTGTTCACTTTGCACTCTTGTTACTAGCGCATTGAGCCGAAAACTACTGTAGTTTTTCTCGAAGTGCCACATGTTTTACTGCTTTTGCAATCTTTGCAATGTGTGTTTACACTTATTTATGCAAGAAAAACATATTTAACATTTTACGTGCATGTGTTGCATGTAGAGCTATAATTAGCCAATTTGAAGTGATATTTCATTTGGGCATATTGCTAAATTATGTCATGCTAGTAAAAATGTTTGTCAATTTTGACTAATTCAATTAGCTGTCGTGAAGATATTACTAATGAATTTGAAATTTCGTAAGTTTCCAAGATTTTGTTAATTGTCTCGAGATGCAATAGACAATTTTTTTATCTCAATTATTTTTCGAAGTTGCAGACACTCGCACTTATCTACTTTATACCAATACATATTCCTCACACGTCAGAGCTGTCTGCAATATAATTCTACCACAACCAAAGACCTCCCAAAAGCAAACCTACCTCATAATTTCTGGTTGAACTGGCAGACACACACTTAACAACAGTTGCAGATTCCAAAACAAGCACTACATCCAAATTAAAGGCACAGCCATGGACACCCAAATGGTCCGTGCTTAAGCCAGTCTGTTCATGGGTAAACTTGAGCAAACCTTCGAGCCATCAGCCAATTAAGCCACTTTGCTGGATGTGTTTTATAGAAGACATCTTTATGATCTGGGATTCAACTGAGGACAATTTCAACCACATCAATAACTTCAACTAACACAGTTCACCTGGATCTACTCTAAATCACGTGCCATATTTCTGGATGCGGAGCTAGCCCTTCAAAATGGCAAAATTGAAACAGCTCTTCGCATTAAACACACTAAACCACCTTCAATACCTACATTGCGACAACTACCATCCATTCCTTGCCGTATAGTCTTGCTCTCCCCAAACCGACTTAAAGCAAGCAGTGTGATTTAATAGCCAAAGCATTCCTCTGAAGAGGCTACCCCAGACCCCTAGTTTACAGATTCAGTGTGCCACTTCAACCATAGATCAGTTATTCAGATATCCTGCTGGTTGTCTCTTATCATGAGGGCATGGACAAACTCAGAACCATTCTAAATTGTTGACACACAATTCTGCTCTCAGCACCACTCACTCAAAACTTGTTCCCCAAACAACCCAGATTGGTCTTCAAACGACTCCCCAACATTTGAAACAAACTGGTACACCCCAAATTGCCACCCAATACCCCAGTCTGTAATATCACCACCCTCAGGGGGTTTCATCCTTGCAGTAGCAGACTCTTCAATGAGACATCCTATCCAGGGCAGCTACAACTATGCGACAGAAAATCTTATATACCGGCTACAGTGCGTTCAAAGAGTACATTGGCCTTACTACAAACACACTGGCGTATAATGAAAGCATACAGTGGACACCAAACAAGCCATAGCTGGGGAAAATGTAAATTTACAGGAGAAACCAGTTGCAGCATCTCTCAACTAGAACTTCCACTCCTGTTACACAACCAAAGTGGGGGAGGGCACTACCACCTTCTAATAATTTTGCAGAACTGCCATACTGAAAACTGTCCCACCAATACATCACCAAATCCAGACAGACACCTGGCTTAAACATAAGATGACCCACCACATTTTAAATTTCCCACCTCACCTTAGTTTGCCTTCTAGCCGCTATGTTCACTGTTTGCCAGTCACTGCTCACCAGACTGTATTATGCCACCAATTGCCACCTGATGAAACTGGCCTAGCCAGCGAAATGTCACGACTATGCATCGACATGGAAAACGCGTTGTCAAACTTTTGTGCGTGTATTCGCGCGTGTTTGCATGTGTGTCCATCCCTGTGAGTACTTGTGCATTCGGTCTCCTTTTTATAATTTAATCAGTAGCCAAGGGGCCTATTCCTGCCATATCTCAAAGTAATATTTTAAACTTAAATTATTATCAAGATGTGGATTCGTGTTGGTGCCTAAACTGATACTTGAAAATATGATTAAAAAATTTAGAGAACTCTATGGACTTGTTAATCTAAACTAAACATATTCAATTTGATTTTAATGTTCCACCTCTGGCCATCTTGCTGCTATGTTGGTGTACAGTTCACTCTAGTGGCAGTAGTATTCTCGCAAATCAGTCAGGTTTTTGACACTGTCATCACAAGGTGTAATTTATGCCTTTCGAGTTCAACTAATTTGGTAACTCTCTTTGGTCCTCCAGGTTGCAGAATTGTGATTACAGCCACCTAGTGCTACTATATGGATTTTGTATAAGTACAATAATCGCCCCCTCCCCTCATACAGCTTTTATTTAGTGCTGGAACAGTTAATGTGGTACCGTTAAAACTTTTTGCACGTCTTGTGAAATTATGCATTGTGAACCTCAAAAATGCTCTCTTAATATGGCTAGTATGGTAATTGAAAAACATTTTTATGGTTGATGGTAAAAATTTACATTTTGAGGTTAAGCGAGTGGATTACCATTAACCGTTGTTATACTTGCATGCCGGTCTGGTACGTATCAAATAATGTTACGAATTATTAAAATTTCTCGGTATCAGTTGAAGACTAGGTGGCAGTGTGTGAAATTTTGTATTAATAGACTGCTAGCATTTGTGGATGAGGTAGATAGTGATCCGATGCTAGTGGGCTTCAGAAATGGTTTCAGTATTCATCTGAAGAAAGTGAAAAGGAGTTAAAAGAATTTCACGTAGCGTATTATAGAATTATATTTTCTGTACTCCTCGAGCCCCTCCCCGACTAATTTATTTATGACACTGCCATTACAGTTTACCTTTTCTTCCTTTTACCTTGTTTCCTTTTACCTTGTTTCCTTTTACCTTGTTTAAAGTACATTCTTACCCTATGTTACTATGTGCATATCTTGTCTCAGATACCTTACTTTAGTTGCAGTACATGTAATGAATAAAAATTAATTAAAAAAATTTTTTTTCACCCTCTGTTGAAAGAGCTTGTTACTGATTGGATTTTTTTACTTGTGTAGGTGCAGCTTTATTTATGGCCAGAAAGGTGAAGTGATCCAATTAACAGATGCAACAAAAACAAGCCTAAGGACTGACGTCATTGAACCAATGGCAGAAAATGGCCTTAGGACACTTGTTATTGCTTACAAAGACTTTGTGCCACGCATTGAACATAAAAATGAAGTTCGGCTGGATGGTGATCCTGATTGGGATGATGAGGAGAATATTGTGAATAACCTGACATGTTTGGCAATAGTAGGAATTGAGGATCCTGTCAGAAGTGAGGTAAGCAAATTACATCCATAGCATTTAGAATCATTTATTCAATATTTAGTGTCCAGCAAGTTCCAACAGCTGCGAGAAAGAGGGGTGTCTGTGAGTTTGTGATAAGCACACCAATATTACATTGATCTGGGTTTAATCGCCAGTGTATCTGAGCTGAAATTTTTTATTGATTGGAAAAGTGGGTGTTGCAGATGACAGGATTTTCTCTCGCTGTTTCCATTGCCCCGACTTCTCCAGCTTTGAGTTACATTTTATATTACATTCCTGGTAATGGACACCTGTGGACCTCAAATAGATGCGTCAATTCTGTGCATGCTACAGGTGTAAATTTTGCACCCAATAACTAAAACTAATTGTGCTAGTGATGTGTAGAGTTGGCGATGAAGTGAAAAGGTGGTTATATCTCATGCAGTGAAGAAACATTTTGTACCTTGCCAGTTATAAAACACTGCGACTGCTTAATTTTTGATAACTTGATACCTTCTTGCTAGTTTTGATTACATTGCTCTTTAAAGCAGATTTTATTTAAAATTTATATTAAATTATCAACATTGAGTTAATTCACTTTTATTATTTCTGCCCATAACATTAAATTTTAATTGAGCAGAGTTTTTTATGTCTATTTTCTGGAAAAAAAATTTTATGCAGATTTATAAAAAGAAACATAATTTTGATGGTTGCAAANTAAATTTTAATTGAGCAGAGTTTTTTATGTCTATTTTCTGGAAAAAAAATTTTAGTGTTCCTCTATAATGGTGTGGGCAACTATCTCAGCTGATGCCACAGTATGGTTACTGAGACATTTAAGCAGAGTTTGTAAGGCCTATGCTGTCATTAAAAAAGATAGCCAATTTTATGTTCCTGTAACTTTGCAACTAATAAAGGCAGGACTGAGATTCATACCCATACCGTAAAGTGTGATGAAATAAATTAGCAGAGGTGAGATTGATCACATGAAAATGTTCTATAAGTATTGTCAGATGTGGTACCTGGCCTAATCATGTACAGAAAACTGCTGATCACTTTCACCCCACCTATGTACCTTACCTTAACATGTAAACATGTGATCAATCTCACTCCTGCTGATCACTTTCACCCCACCTATGTACCTTACCTTAACATGTAAACATGTGATCAATCTCACTCCTGCTGATCACTTTCACCCCACCTATGTACCTTACCTTAACATGTAAACATGTGATCAATCTCACTCCTGCTGATCACTTTCACCCCACCTATGTACCTTACCTTAACATGTAAACATGTGATCAATTTCACCCCTGCTGATCAATTTCACCCCACTTTATTGTACAGCCAACACTTTCGATATACTGAAGTAAAATCATAACATAAAAAAAATAAAACTCCATAAAAACTTTTCAAAAAATATTTATAGATGAAAACTTTAAATTTTAATTTTATACTGAACTGTGCTGTAGTTCTACTTCAGTAGGTGTAACAATGTCCAATAACCGGGTGTCGGTAAAACAGTGAAAAGTCTGTTAATGTTTCTGAAAAAGTCGGGGAATATAAACCATATCACCTAAAAATCAGGGAAAATCTCCAAACACTTTGTAATTGTTATTTTACTAAAACGTACAATGGCTGCCACTTGTGCATCTTCTTTGTTTGATGTGTTGTCTCGTCTGACAGAGATAGTGACAATATTACGTAGTATCTTGTTTGCCACCAGGGTGTGCTAGCTAGCTTNCTTTCACCCCACCTATGTACCTTACCTTAACATGTAAACATGTGATCAATCTCACTCCTGCTGATAACTTTCACCCCACTTTATTGTACAGCTAACACTTTCGATATACTGAAGTAAAATCATAACATTAAAAAAAAAAACTCCATAAAAACTTTTCAAAAAATATTTATAGATGAAAACTTTAAATTTTAATTTTATACTGAACTGTGCTGTAGTTCTACTTCAGTAGGTGTAACAATGTCCAATAACCGGGTGTTGGTAAAACAGTGAATAGTCTGTCAATGTTTCTGAAAAAGTCGGGGAATATAAACCATATCACCTAAAAATCAGGGAAAATCTCCAAACACTTTGTAATTGTTATTTTACTAAAACGTACAATGGCTGCCACTTGTGCATCTTCTTTGTTTGATATGTTGTCACGTCTGACAGAGATAGTGACAATATTACGTAGTATCTTGTTTGCCACCAGGGTGTGCTAGTGATCAATATATATATTATAAAGAGAGAGAAGCACTTTCTGCTGTATCCCTGTTACTTTTTGCTTATATGGATGCTCGTGACATTATTTGTACCGACCCGTGTTTGATCCTTGTGTTATTCTAAAGTAACTTGAAGCACAATGTGTTACAGGAAACTAAATAGTCCCAGTTACTCTCAACTTTCTGAGTGTTATTTATAATGCACGTTTATTTTGCAAATGACTCTTCTTTATGGCCGGACATTCAAGTGAAGGCGCTGCGGATATCTTCAGTGTTTGCGTGCAACAATTGGTTTTGCTGTTTGTGCAATTCTGTTTTATATTAAGCTTCTTTGATTAGAGGGGTGTTCTTAAATTAATATAATTTGAAGGTTTTTATATTAGATTGTGCGTAATACAACACAGCTTGGAGAGAATATAAAAAAAAATTTGTGTGCATTTATTAGGGTTTTTTTTTTATCTGAAATAAAAATGTCCAACCATTTCCTAGTTATAAATTTTTGGGCATTACTAGGTTCCGTATGAGATTACAAAATGAATGTGCAGTTTAATACAAAAGGTAATTTTGATTCGTAGTCAGCTATCACCAGTAGTATTCGGACCTGATTGCCACGTTGGTTTTCACGCGCCGGTACCGTTACCAAGTTACTTGAACTTCGAAAATGGCAAGTTTTTTTTTTGTAGACCGCAATAGATTACTATTTCAATATTTAAAAAAAACTACAGTCCAAGCTCAGTACAAATGTTTTAGAAGGATAGGTTTCAAACTTTTTGATGTTAGTCAACTATTTACATCCCTATGAATGTGTTTGAATTGACAAATTTTGTTGACAAAATTGTCACGTAAAATTTGTAATTTAGATTTTGTATGTAGCGGATGTTAGCAAAATGACAAATTACCAAATACAAAGTCGCAAAATGAGTGCCATGGTGCTTTTAACTTCCAAAACACGCTCACAAATCCATGATTAATGTGTTTCAAAACAAATAGTTCCCGCACTGTATATTCCTATCTTTCGTTCCTGTCAACTTTGCGAGTGCAATATTGGAAACATATTCTGTGTTTTTGTGCATTAGCGTTAAAAAGTATTGTCCTATATAAATGAATAGAATTTCAGTTATCTGATCTTGTGTATATATGGTACAGATGTTATAGAATATACCGTTAAAAGTATATGATAAATTTGTATAATTATCAAGTTTTTTGAAACAGGTGAATACTGGTCTACATGTAATATAAGTCCTACGCATTTGTCTATATTCATAATTTTCTGTTTATCTGAAATACTTATTGTTAATATTATTACACATAAATGTTAGTGCACAGAGGGTATTGCATTACTAAATTCAAGTTCAATGCATTTATCTCTGTGGATAATATTTTATTATCTGAAGTGCTTATTGTGAATATTAACACATGCTGCAGTGTACAGAAGCTATTGTTTAGTTTGCCTGCATTTAATTCAAGTTCAATGCATTTGTTTCTGTACATAATATTTTATCTGAAATGCTTGTTAATACTTCATGCACATGTTACATTGAGCATAAGGTACTGTTTTGTTTACTGAAAAGTATGTTTAAGGTATTGCATGTGTTGACCTTCAGAAGAGTAATGTTAAATTTTAGCTATGTGCAGTTTTGTTACAGTGCAGGGTAAAAACAATTTGCTTAGTTGCCTAAAGTTTTTTCCTATAGTTTTTCTTTATAAATTTTTTTGTCATTATTGTTGAGATAGATTTATTTAACAATGTGCTTTTGTAGCAGTGATTCAATAAATATGTAATGATGTCTTCTTGGTATAGTTCTGTTTTTGCCACAATTTGGCTCACTAACTTGGCATAACTGGTAAGATGAAACAGGGTGTAGTGTGTACATGTGTGTGCACACACACACACACGCGCTCCATCAACACTAGTACTATAAAACAAAGTATCAAAAATAATTTTCTAGTTTGCAAGAAAGGTCAGGGAAAATCACAAATTTTGGTCTGGAAATGGGGAAAAGTCGGGAAATTTTGTACGTTTTTTTTTTCGTAGACATCCTGAATAAAATGACTGACCAAATTTCAGACCGCTACCTTTGATAGTTTTCCAGATAAAGGAACAAAAGCTGCAAAAAATGTGAAATTGAGATATTCAAGGCCAAAGTTTGTCATTTGGAGTTTGTAGCATCCAGCAGCATAGTCGGATCATCTTCCTCGTCCCCATTCTCCCCTGCAAGCATTTTCTTAGAGCCGACCTTGCCCCTTAGGTTTTGAACTCAGCTGCACATTTGTTTCTTGGCAATTCTTATTTTGTACAAAAGTTTCAGTCTTTTTACCGTGTGAATGCCAGGTGTGATGCTCAGTTGTTTCAACACTATTATTCTTCCCATGTTCCCATCATTGAACGTCAGCACAGCATCGCTGAGTTCCCATTTCAAAGTTTTCAACCTCACAGATAAATTCTTGGCCACTCGAGTCCAGTTAATGTTGTTGAACGACTTGTTAGGATTCTGAGTACGTCCATGTAAGCACTTTGAGGTGGTCTGGATGAGTTAGGTCTCTATATTTTGGCTTGATGGCTTCAATAACAGCTTCAGGAATAGAACTGCTGTGTTTGAAACTCTTTCACAAAGCTTTAGCTTTTCATAATTTACACCTTGTCAGATCCAGATGGGCAAAGAGAATGTATGGGTTTCTCGTCACTTGAGAGCTTGTGGAAGAATGTGGCCCAGACTGCTTTCCTCATACTCTCCAAATTGTGTTTGTTATTTCTGATTGCCACACCATAATACTGCTAAAGTTTGTTGACTGTTTTATCAGTCAGTTGACCCCTCAGAAGTTTCTCATCTGACAGGACTGTGGTACGCAGGGTTTGTCAATTTTCGGACATGTGTACCCATTCTCTTTTGTACTGTCCAGCACATGCCACCTTCTTTATCGCCACATCCGTATATGGTTTTGATTCAACGACACACTTATAAGCTTTAGAATCACCATCCCTAAGGAACCGTGTACAGCCTACATCTCTTTCCAGTACGGAGCGCCTGAAAATTTTTACAGCAGCATCAACTTCCATTCTTCCTAGTCCCGTCATAATTTTTCTGGCCAGTTTTTGTACTCGTCAGTTGTATTTCCATTGCAGCAATAGCAATGTTTTGTCAGTGCCTCAAAATCAATTACTTTGCATGTGACAACTGAGTTTTTAGAAGTGTCCTTGTTTTTGCAATGTCCCATCAAATGCGATTAGTATGTCACTACAACCTTCAGTCAGTTCTACAGCTTCTCGTATAAGTTCTGTGTGTTTCTGAATTTTTGTAGGTGGCGATGGAAGATTCATAAGTGCACAGAATGTTTGAGCTGCACTGAGACCTTACCAATAGCTCTCATAGCATAGAACAGTCTAATGTCAGCGTCGTGAAGATTGTTTTTGCACTCATTTGAAGTAACAAATTTCTTGCTGCTTTTGCAATTGGTACAAATAATAACTATTGTTGTTGCAAGTCCATTTCTACCTGAAGTATCCTCTTCTACATTTTTGTCCACCACAAACATTGCAACATACACAATCAGCCAACACTTCCCTGAAAATTTTCATATCAACTAAAACATAACCTAAATTAAAACTGCCAACTACATTTTCTAACTTACACATTTCTTCAAAATGTTTGATCAAATTTAGACTTTGAGGCACCGGTAGAGGATGCATCTTTCTTATTAGGTGTATCATTTTTATCATGAGTTTCTACACTGCCAGAGGATTCTTTTACCACACAAGGATCACATGCTTTTATTTTTCTAGTGTGCTTGTTACCACAAAATCTGTTTTCTAAAAACACTACTTCTAGGCATGTTTTNTGCTGCTTTTGCAATTGGTACAAATAATAACTATTGTTGTTGCAAGTCCATTTCTACCTGAAGTATCCTCTTCTACAGTTTTGTCCACCACAAACATTGCAACATACACAATCAGCCAACACTTCCCTGAAAATTTTCATATGAACTAAAACATAACCTAAATTAAAACTGCCAACTACATTTTCTAACTTACACATTTCTTCAAAAGGTTTGATCAAATTTAGACTTTGAGGCACCGGTAGAGGATGCATCTTTCTTATTAGGTGTAACATTTTTATCATGAGTTTCTACACTGCCAGAGGATTCTTTTACCACACAAGGATCACATGCTTTTATTTTTCTAGTGTGCTTGTTACCACAAAATCTATGTTTTCTAAAAACACTACTTCTAGGCATGTTTCGCACTGTATTTCACCACAAAAAGAATAACTAACTGCACCAATAAACTTAAAAACATGCTAATTCACAAGCAAACTTCTAAAAACAGTAAATAGACATAATCATAGATTAAATAAACGTAACCAAACAGCAGATGTTAGTAAACACCAGAACATCACTGAGATATTGATAACTGATCTTCAAAAACAACAGCCGACTTGAAACAGCCAAAGATATACACACACAGTAAATATATGTATTTGCAAAATGAACTAGTTTTCTGCATGTTCATATAGTACTAAAAAAATTTTAAAAAATTCTTGAAGTATCTGTTTTATTCAGAAAAAAACTTACTTTTTTACCAAGACAGTGTTTTGAAAAATACCCAAAAATTCACATTTTTACATTACAGACTCTCCTTAAGACTCCCGCCAACGTAGAGCATTTTCCCATGTTTGAGACAGAAGCGCAGGAGCGATAAGGGTGATACTGCCACGCACATTAAGTGTGCCATCGCCACTAAGCGCAAGGCTCTCAACTGGCGTGCAGTGTTCTCGACGCACTGCGTGTACCTTGTAACGTGTCATGTGCACAGTTATACCCGGCTGGAAATTACCACTGCTAGCTCAGACGTAGTAACATGAGACTCCTTAAAAAGGACACCAATTAAATATTAAATAAAATCAAGTTCCGGTTTTGTTTTGTTCCATACTTTTATTTACCAGTTAAGTGACACAGTTCATATACGAAGTTCAGGTATGCAGAGTACGAACCGTTCACAGATAAATAAACAAGTGCCGAACAGCGCCACGGTCGTTTACGAATTATTTCATTTCTATAAAACTAGCCCGAAGAAATAACAAATGCAGCGACCTCCCACACCGGCGGAGAAATAATCTAGCAAGTTCAAGTTTGCCGGTGTGGGGGTTATACGCCACGCTCGGCGCAGCCTAGGCGAGCACTAGTTGACGACTGCTTCAGACGACTGACTTGATTCAACTGACTTTAATGGCGACAGGCACACGTGTACTTGTCGCTGCCTATCAGCCCCCTCTCCACAGATAAGGTCCTGGCGTGGGCTGCCACACACTTTCTTTCTATGTTATCCGAAACTGCGTCGTACGAACTTGTCAGGCAAAACTGTCAACATAGTCTGAAAAAAGCTAATCTAATGGCTGACGCTTAACGAAAACTCCAACTTTCGAAACGACAACCGGACGCCTGATAAACGTAAAACACCAAACGTATGCCCAATAAACAAACTATCACGGTAAATGAACCACCATGGCTTTAAATTTGACTCCCGATAAAAATATTACGAAGCTTAGCAAAACGAAAGAAAATGGAGCACGTGTCTCAAAAATTAATAATACTGCATCATTACAACCTATGGGACTTTCAGCAGTGACCCTATTATTCTATTGGTGGGAAGTCTGTAGGAGGGTTCAGATCNATCATTACAACCTATGGGACTTTCAGCAGTGACCCTATTATTCTATTGGTGGGAAGTCTGTAGGAGGGTTCAGATCAGGGCCCTTTAGTAGTTTTGTATGGATCTGACGAATGTATTTTGGGATACAGTGCTTTGTTAAAGCTGTTTTTAGACATTTTGGAGTGTCCTGAAATGGTGTTTATAATGTATGTGGCATCTTGAAAGCACTCAACAGGCCTTCAGCTGAAGTGTGTTCTTTTTGTAGATTAGCACATTGGACACATGTTTAATAGTTTCGTTGAAAAACATGTATTTCAGACACATTGCAACACAGTTCAAGTGCCATGTAGGCGGGAGCCTTAAAGCTGCTTATTATCCATTATTTTTGATGTGTTACATTCATAAATAAACTTTTTCTGTTAACACATGTGAATTGTGCCAGACGATGCTGCTGTTTGTAATGTGTTTACAATAGGTATTATGTGCATGCAAGTGTATAATGTTGATATTCTTTATGTACCTCTGCATATATTAAGTTTTTGTGATTCTACATTTGTTTTTTAGTATTTTTTTTTTTTTTATCTAAATTGTGTTTATTCACAATATTCTATTTGCAGGTTCCAGAAGCCATACGTATGTGTCAAATGGCAGGAATCACTGTACGGATGGTAACAGGAGACAACCTCGCTACTGCTCGTTCTATTGCCACCAAATGTGGAATCCTCAAACCAGGGGAAGATTTTATTGCTCTGGAAGGAAGGCAGTTCAATGAAAGGATTCGTGATGAGAGTGACAATGTAAGATTTTCTCATTCATTCTCAATAACTTTTGTTGGAAAGAAATATGGTAGATCACTAGCATATAAGAGCAGTGACATATTTTTTAATATAATTTTTATACATCTTCAGAAGCGCATTAATTACAATATGATTGTTTTAGAAACATAACCCAGATGTATTGTCCGTCTCATATAAGTTGGCGAGATTCTGACAGTCAGCGAGTGGCATCTTGATGTATACGAAACAAACAAAGTGCCATTTACAAAATCCTGTATCAGCTGATGCACAAACGAACAAATTTCATATTACTTTGGCTATTCTGAGTGCACTGTCGACACACATTAGACAAGCAGAAAATACGCTATAAGAAAGAGTTTGTAGATTAGGTAATACATTTAATTTTACTAGGTAACAAAACAGTGGTTGTTAGTTTTGACGTGTGGCATATATAGAAGTGTTTGAAGCGGCGTTGTCACTAAACACCCCTGCCCCCCGCCAACTTAAACCGTGTAGGGCCTTCCGGACGACACGTGTCACCCAGTTACGCATACCGAGGTCAAGCCGAGGTTAGGTAGCACTTGCCGCCCTCGGGCCTCTTCCTCCCACCCCCTAGCAAGCCCAGTGAGATTTGTAGAACGCTGAGAAATGACGAGATAGTAAGGCGATTTCCGCCCGAAGTTAAAAACACGCACCAAGAATAAGTTGACAGCGTATGGCAGGGGCAACTGGCACACACTACCCCCTTTCCCCCACCCCAACCTTCAAGAACTAAGGCGCGTGTATGAAGTGCGTTGTACTGCGCCCTCCCCCAACAAGGTAGACACGTGTAGGAACTTAATGAGGGAGCGAAGAAACAATATAAGCCTATCAGTTGGACAGTTTTGATCACCGCGCCAAGAGAGTCAGTCGGTCAGTCATATCGGGGCAGTCGGAAGCTGCTATACTCCGCGCCGAGAGAGTGAGTGAAACAGTTACCAAGGCCGGTATATCGGAACCCGGCCACGTCCGTCAGCTGCATCAGTCGCAACATTAAGGGGTCAGCCATATCAGGACGTGAAACGCAGGTCAGAATCAGAGACAGTTACCAGAGTTACGTCAGACGAGTAGTTTCACCACGCCGGGACGCGAGTCAGTCAGTCAGTCAGTGCAATAACGCACCGAGAAGGCGGAGTCGAGTGGTGAGCTATAACGAGAAGTGCCATGTCGAGGTAGTGGGATTAGTCCAGTGCAACCCCGTGCCGAGGGCCGGGGTGGGGGCCTGCCCAGTGTCGCCTCGCCGGGACGTGGTAGGGAGGTAACTTATCAGTTACAACCCTACGCCGAGAACTGGAGCGAGTGGTGAGCTCCAACGAGGATTGCCACGTCGAGAGGAAGCCAGCTGAGTGCGATACACCAACAAATCAGTCCGAGGGCCAGTACCAGGGGCCATCCAACTCACTAGATCTTATCTACTGCTGGAACGTATCCATGCCACACCAGACCTCAACTGCCGGAACAACTACCGTGCAACAAGTGTAGATAAGTAACAACGGCATCACTCAGGGACGTGTCGTGTCACCTAATGCCCCCACAGCGTCGGAAACGTTAGTCAGAACACTGTAACCAGCCCTTCAGGCCAGAACTCGTAGGGCGTTAAAGTATGAGTAAATTCTTGTCACAAGGTGCCGGGAAAGTATGAATAAACTCCCAGAAAAGTTCCGGGAATGTATGAATAAATTCCCGGACAAATAAACATGTCAAAACCACAAAACCCTACATCGTGATGAAGTCATTGTTTGATACCCTCAACCTTCAAGGCACCATTTAACATTAACTGTAGACCCTACGAACCATTCTGTACACCACAGGAATGGAGTAGCGTCAGTGTTACAATATCTATTGAGCAATGCAAACTGTTCAAACCTCGCTCTGTCATGCAGTGTGTACCATCTATCTGCTCTATCCCGAAGCATTACCAGCCAGAGAAGAAAGCTTTCATGCTGACAAATTTGCGAACAGATACCAATAGTTTTATTTTTCCACGAGCTCCGCATAATATTTAAAGTAACATCTATTTTGTGTACAGCGATTTTCATTACTAGTAATTTCTATTCAGCCGGTAATCGTTGTCTACGTTAATTATATGCCATAGTGTTCTCCCGAAAACCTCTTCCTTGTTTCTGAAGAAAGTGGGACACGTTTGAATAGTTTTTAAGCAATTCTAACCTCAGACAAATTAAAAAAGAGTTAGTAAATATTTAATTTTTTGCAAGGTTTTATATTTTTACTTTTATAACCTACTAATTTTGTAGACAGATGTCAGTATAAAATATCTTAAAATTTGTTTAGCATTACAGTACGATGGCAAGTGGATAAGCTGATGTGTTAATAAAAAATACAGCCTCCACTTGACACACCAGCTGATGGCGAAAGGATACATAAACAAAAAGTAAACATTGGTGCTNACAGCCTCCACTTGACACACCAGCTGATGGCGAAAGGATACATAAACAAAAAGTAAACATTGGTGCTACTTTCGTCGAACTGGCTGAATCTTGCCAACTTACATGAGACAGACTACAGTAGAGCACCCCTTAACGGGAATTCCCTTGTGCCATAACTTTCCCGCCCTCGCAAGAGGTCTTTTGTTGCTCACACCAGACTGTACATGCACATTAGGTGGTAAACAAGCTGCAGCACGATGAAGAGACAGCCGGCCCAAGTGGCACAGTTACAGCTATGCTGCATAATGACACAAGTGACGGTGACCAATGGCAATGTGCGACACATGCCGTTGGTTTTAGCGGTGCGACTTTCAGAATTTAGTGTTCTAACGTGTTAGTGTTCTTGTGCCGTATTTTAGCGTGTATAGACCGCACCAGAAGTTTTTCATGAAAAATTAGGGATAATTAATATTTCAAGTATAGGCCGCACTGAATTTTTGCATTCTCGTAAATGTTGCCGGGCCTCATCGTGTAGTGCGGCAACAGTAACCTACCAGCTCGGCGGGTTGTTGCCGGGCAGGCAATGGTGAGGTACATGTGTTTGTGCGGCGTCACACACACACAGTTACTGCTGGCTGACTCATTCAACCAGAGAGAGAGAGAGAGAGAGAGAGAGAGACAAACAAACAAAAAAGAGGCCGGAGGAGGGAGAAAGACAAGAAAGGAACAGAGCAAGCTTGCTTGGTGCTGGATGGCTGTTGTTGTTGCCAGCGGGTGGGAGGTTGAAAGGAAGCATGCCAAGCGAGAGGGTGGAAAAAGAAAAGAAAAGAAGTGCGCAAGCTGAATGGCGGCTAAAGGTGATACAAAACAGAACAGTCGAAGACAGGCAGGCTGAAGTATGCTGCGACCCATACGCGTTTAAACACATGTGATGAGTTATTCATTTCTTATAATTTTTTTGACTTCCTTAGAAACTAAGTTAAAACATTAGAACATATTGTTCGTTGACAAATTTCTGAACATGGTATTGTGGGGAAAATTTTTTTATGACAATATCTCGTAAATAACCCGCACTCCGTCAACACAAACAGTAGTATGATATCCAGATCTCGCTTACTCAGGCAGACACGCCCCCAGCGAAGAGATAAGAAGTTTGAGAATGAAGGTCATTAACGCAGCGCCTGGAGTTTTACGACTCACATTTCATAAACAGAATGTAGTGTTTTGTTTTTTTTAATGGTTTTGTAACTTTAAGGATAAAACTAATAATTTACACTCATCAATTTCTTAAGTTAAAATTATGTGCCACATATACACGAGTTCAGAATAAAAATGTGTTATTTTTCACACCATCCCGCCCTCATTTCCCTTAACCGGAATAGCCCTTCCCCCGACGATTCCGGTTGAAGGGTGCTCTACTGTATATGTTATAACTTCAAACATTACAAGTAACCCTGGTAGAGTTGCAGTTTATACCTTAAAACTGTTGGCATTATAGTATGGTGCAATGTATGTAAAAAAAATCTGCATAGTGTGTGTAAGAAGGCTTGCTGAGAAGAATTTATGCATTTTTAATTTTGTTCTCCATGACAGCTTTAGTTAAAATGCTATGGTTTCTCTTGTAAAGTTCAGTTGAGATACACAGAATAACATGGCACATGTCATACTGTGCTATAAGTAGCCAGTAAATATTATCTGCAAGTGAATGGCGTAGTTGTACATCTGGCAAATTACTGTGTTTACCTAAATAGTGGCAAAGGTATTTTACAAAAAAAAATCAAACCTTGAAATGGTACTTTACCTCGAATTGAGCATAAAATATATTGTATACACACAAGGTGAAGTTCGTCACATTTGTGCGGTGTATATTCACAATTTACACAATTATGGCAATGTTGTGCATGTATATTAAAATCTCTTTCTTAGATGATAAATTTGATATACAATAATATTTTACTATGTACATGCTAAGTGGAAAATGTACGGGATATTGAAAAGCTTGTAACCCTACAATTTATTGAGGGCATTTATCCCCTCCCCTTTTTTCTACCAATCATGGTTTCTCTCCATATATATATATATATTGTTGGACTTCGGGAAGGAATATATTTAAGTAAGTGTTGATTGTGATTTAAAACTGGGTCTGAAAATGTAATGAACTATTGCAGTGTGTGTGAGAGTGTATTTTACAGATGCCGGTGCCTTTCTCCTTGTAATCTGAAAACCAGATATAGTTAAAAACAGAAAACACACTCAGAAATGGCACAAGACACAAGATAATTCATTTTCTTTGTATGAATGCAACCAATAAAATGTGCTAACTACAGGCAAGGCTACATTAACGTTACACACTTTAACTAGCAAAATTGTTTATTTTAGGAAATACTGGTGTAGTTTCGAAGGAAAAAGAATATTGAAATCACTGTGAAAATTAAAATAAAAAATCAATCTGAAGTTAGATAAAATTATTTGGAACTGAGTGAGGTAAATTAAGATTTTTAAATTAATTTACCTATCATCTCTCTTTTGTGAGTCATATTAAATTTCAATTTACATGACAAAATAATTGATACTGGCGTTTCTGGCTTGAGTAAGGTTTATCAAAGGCTCAGATTAATATGCAACAAATTATTATAGTAATAAGTTCCAGAAAATATTTAACTCTTGATAAGACCCATAAAATTCATTAATGGATGATAACACGATAGTAACGTAAGCCTTTGGAAATACTCATCCTTCCGAAGTGGCGTCTGCAGCATTGGTTGAATATAAACGACTCAAAATCCAAAAAATGTGGCGTTTCAGGACTCTTGCTTGCCCACGCACATTTACAGAATTTTGAGGTGCCTCTCTACACCTCTCCTAGGCTTACGATGGGTGGTCACAGCAAAATTTAACAGAAAAATCATTGTACAAAAATTACGATGTACTGCCTCCCATCATGTTTGGTTTGAGAGTTCGGGGTTCACACAAAAAGCCAATGACCTGGAAAAGAATCCAAGATAATGTCATTTCCTGTTATCACAAACTTAGGTCAAAATAGTAAAAGTTCATTTCTCGGAGTTGCAAATAAATTGACATAAGTTTTTAATAGGCTGCTGCAAAGAGAGAATAAAATTTAATGAACTTATGCCACTGAATATAAATGCACCTTTTAAGTAGACTTGCAATACTTAAGGATATAAAATTATAAAGAAATCTAAGAGAGGATGCCCTAAATATACAGTTCTAACCAAAAATAAATGAAAAATAATTAAACAAAACAAATGTGATAAAATTAAATATACTGACTCAGTTCAGATGCAAATAAATTAATATATGGGAGGATACACTCTCACCACNATTCAGTTCCCTCCCCCTGACTCTTTCCTTTCCCCTCCCTCCATGGGACTGGAAAAACTTAACAGTTTAAAACATTATCATGTGTGAAAATGTCATTTGTGAACACAACACAGGCGGGTTGTTAAAATAGCACTATTATTGGCTCCTTTGCTGTGCTTGCAAGAATGGGGCATAGGAATTCCAATGGATTGGGAGACTTAGTAGAGGGCAGAAAGGAATGGAAGGTAATGAATCCCTTTATGATGTGCATCAGACCAATGAGAGGCAAGTGCAAGCAGCACTCGCACAGGCCATAGTTTTCAACGGAATCTCGCCAATCTTTTTACATCTTGCAGCATACCAATTGACAGTGACGTTGCACCTCCTGTGTTTTATTGCTGTGTGCTAGCATACTTATTTTTTAATTGTATTTCTGTGTGATTTTTTTTTTCCCCCAGGATGTTTTGACAGTTCTAGCTAGAGTGGCTGCAGTGGCTAGGGCGCTTACTTCCAACCAAGGCAAAGTGGGTTCAATTCCCAGCAGGATATCCCTCATATTTTTGCATGTGGGAATCTTGCCGGATGATGGTGCTGGTCTACAGGTTTTCTCAGTGATCTCCCATTTTCCCCACCCTTGCATTCCAGCACTGTTCCATACTCTCCTTGCTTCACCCTCATCAGCTCTGAATCTCAAGATCATGATGTTAAAGAGCCACCCAAACCTCTCCACTTGACAGTTCTCAAGAATCATTTTGTTTAATTGCTGTGTTCTTGAAATCTGAGTTTGTAAAATTGGGGCTCTACTGTATACAGGTTGTTTGCAGAACTGTAATAACAATTAGTGACACTAACAAGAATTTTTTTTTGTAACTGTAAGCAAATATTTGATAAGCATACCACATTGCATTTTAGGAAAACACTATTTGATTACAGTCCCATGATATCAGTAAATGTAATGGTCAGTGGTATTCAAGATAAGTTGAACATTGTGGCAAAATTAAAGGACAATTACTCAATTATGAATTAAACTTGTCCATGTAGTGGCTAAAGCGCTTGCCTTTCAAGGTAAATTGAACCAAGATCATTTTCTGGCAGGGTCACTCCTGGATTTTTGCTTGTGGGAATCATGCCAGGCCATGCCATTGGTCAGAGGCTTTTCTCGGAAAGCCCCAGTCCCACCCTTGCATTCCAGTAGTTTGCCCTAATTGTATCTAAAGACATTAAGATCCATCAAACCTCTTCTTTCCACTCTACTTGTCCATGAATGTGCCGTGCTGTGTATATTACGTTTATATTTCCACAACATTGTAACCAGGTTGTGGTGTGCTGGGTGAATGTTATAGTAGCATTGTTTTCACTTAAAATATTCAAAGAAGTACATTAACACATGGTATTTTTAGGTGAAGCAAGAGCTAATGGACAAGGTTTGGCCAAAACTACGAGTGCTTGCCAGGGCATCTCCAAAAGACAAGTATGTGCTGGTAACAGGTATCATGGAAAGCAGGCTGACGCTGCATCGTGAAGTGGTGGCAGTTACGGGAGACGGCACCAATGACGCCCCAGCACTGAAGAAGGCTGATGTGGGCTTTGCAATGGTAAGTGTACCTCTCCATTTGCCGGTGTTGTCTGTAAATACAGTAGAATTCCTGTACATACGCATGTATATGTATGTCACACACACAAGTGAAATTAATTTTACACAAATGTTCTGCATATTTAATGCTTAGAATATGAACTTTTTCCTCTTATGGCACTTTCCAAGTGTTTTAGTGTATTAATGCACTGTTAAAATGCTCCAAAATTAATGTCACAGTTTAGCTATTCTCCATTAAGTGAAGTAAACCATTTGAGCCAGTACATTTTACACAATGATCGTGAATTTATTTTTTTTCTAGTTTTAATTTTAGATCTATTGAAATTATGCTTAGCTGCTTTGTAGATTGTTTGAAATCGATAATGACTTATTGTTTCTGTAGTTATAGGCTTATTTAAATAGAAATTGGCTATCAGGCTGTGAAGACAGTGTTCCATGTAGCTCTTATAGTCTGCAAACACTAAATAAAAGGTGGACGGTCAGTGTATCTGCTAGTAACAGTTCTTGCCGTTGTTCATTGATGCCAGGTCTGGACATACGCACACCTTTCTCACAAAATTTAATTATTTGGGAAATTAAAATTTTCTATGGTGTTAATGGATTAATAACCAGGATATTGGGAGCTCAAAAAATAATTATTCCAATACAGTAGAGACCCGAATTTGCAAGTACTGGGCAGCAATTTTGTGAGGTCATTCTCAGGAACTTAAAAAATCATAAAAATTGTTGGAAAAATTCAAAAATCCCAGGAAAAATGCAATAACGACCTGCCAACTTTTACGGTTCTGCCGTAATTTTTGCAGGTAATTGTAGTTCTTAATTTTTTATGGGAGCAGCACAAATTTTACGTTTCTTCCGGCCTTCCTGCAATTTAATTTTGTCACACTGACCATCTGTGTTAGTCACATGTCCTAAAAATTGACGTGCACTTGTTGCAGGAAATGCCGTATGAATTGTATTTGTACCGTATTTTAACACAGCAGTGTCATATATTTCTCACTATGTGTAATACAGTACCATAGTTTTGTCATGAATGTTTAGGTAAGGAGAAGGCAAAACAATAATTTTGAATGAAATTTAACATCTTGTAGGATTGTTGCGACGTCCCATTTTATGGTACAAATACCATAGTTTGGAGTACATTATACCATATATTTGCACAGACTCTCCAACATTTTGTGCTGTTGGGTCAACCTCAACATTGTCTATTCTGCATCTATCGGCTTTAGGTTGGAATAGTCGTTTGCGTTAATCGAAAATCGTAGCGGTTGAGTGAAATTGAAATACTCAAGTAAAATATTCTACTATAATACTTAGCCGCGTAGTTGTGTTTATCACACGTTCTGTTTTGTAATCACACAGAAAATAGTTGATTGTGTATGAACAGGTGTTTATTAATCTAGGCGTCTTTTTTGTAGTTCCATTTAATAATAAATAAATATTTATCATTCTGTCACTACAAAATGTGTAAAATGTGTGATAAGAAGAAACAGTACATTCAAGTGTCTAGGACAGCATACGGTGCACAATTTTCATTGATCCTGAAATCGTACAAAGGGTGAAAAAATACTCTTTTTATAGCATGTCACTGTGATATAAATATTTCTCATGGGGGAAAAATTGATATCACTAACCACATCAAGTGTGCGAAACATGCAAGTAATTTGAAAGACCAATAGGAAAACAAAGAATTTAACACTTACTTTGGCAGTATAAGTAGTGTCGAAAATGAGGTTTTTCAAGCGGAGCGTTTGTTCGCGGGATTTTTGGTGGAACACAATATTCCTTTTACTGTTGCAGATCATGTTATCCCATTGCTTAGGAAAATGTTTCCAAAGTGTGACCTGGCCAAGCAGTATGGCTGTGGTCGGACCAAGATGACTGCCAGTGTTAATGAAATGGCTTCAGATGCAGTTTCCAGTATTGTTGAATGTTTGCAGAATGGTCCATTTTGCCTTTCTACAGATGGTAGCACTGTTTCAGGTTCCAAACTTTATCCAATTGTGGTGACGTATTTTTATCCAAAGAGCCATTTGGTTGGGAGTTCTTTACTCTCCATTCCTTCATTGCAAGGGGATTCTAGAGGGAGAAATATTGGCGAACTATTGTTCATAGAACTAAGACTTTTGAAGAGCCTTTTAAACACTCCATAGTCTTTTGCTCAGATAATACTGCTGTGATGATAGGTTCTAAAAAATGGCATTGTTGCACTGTTAAATCAAAAACAGCAAAATTTAATATCAGTTGGCTGCCTTTGTCATTTAGTAAACTTGACTGCAGAGAAAGTATCAGCCTCCATGATATAGTCATAGATATTTACTGTTTGAAAAAATGTGCTAAGAGGGACAGGCGTCAAGAGTTCCAAGAGCTGCACAACAAGGAAGCTAGAAAAATCCTGAAACACGTTTGCACAAGGTGGCAAGATTTGTGGAGCAGTGGGTACCACTTCTCAGTTTCTTTAAAGAGGAAGTTACGGTTCCAAAATCTCAAAATTCTTTTTATCATTGTACAAAACTCCGAAAAAAGATCCCAGCTGCAATTACAACCCTGGCCTAAACACAGAGAAAATGAGCAAAAGAAAACCAGAATGTGATGTTGGTAGGAGTGTGAATAAACACAAACCTACAACAGAACACAATTTGAATTTCCCACTGAAAACCAGCAGTCATTCTCTCGAGAAGAAAAGCTCTTCATGTTTCTGTCATATTTACCCATGTAGCACTAGCATTTTTTCCCGGAAATAAGGCTGCCTAAACGGCGCCGATGGTACATGGGTCAGACTGAACTTGAGTTATTTATGCACGCTGATGTATTGGGGTAGTTGCCGGCAGCAAGATAAGTGCTGGTGTACGTATGCACCACATCTTGTTTGTGTTATGAAAAAAAACATAAATAAAATAGAGTGCATAAAACTTGTTAAGGGTGCTTCAAATCAGGACGTGCCCAAGACCAAAATGTGTGGGAGCGATGATAAAGGGGGTAGCATGCATTACACCGCCTTTACTCTTAACTCGTGTTGATTCCCATGCCAACCTTCTCTCCCCCACACCCCTCCTTGATCAACGCCGCCAATGGCATCTCAGTCCTGCAAAAAAATAATTAAGAAGACTGCTTGTAAACTACCGGCTGGGTCTTTCATTCTTTAATGCCGCCTTCCTCAGACACACTCCGCTGGCTACTGCATTAGACTTTATGTTCCTTGCACTCCCGTTATTTTTAATGTAAAATGAAAAAGAAAACGGAAGTGCCACACGAAAATTATTTGAGACAGGAAATTCTGTAGCCTTCTTTCTTTCTTTTCTTCCAGAAATGCAAGTAAGGTCGTGCTGTAAAAAAAAAAAGAGAGGGATAAATGTGGCAGATAAAAACAGACAGCAGGAGTTCTTTATCTGCGGACTTGAGGGATTGCAGCTTAGTTGCTTTTCTATACTGCCCGCCCGCAGTCTGCTACTGACGTCTGTAGGCAAGGCCGTCGAGTGTGGAAGAATACTTTGACGCATGTACGTAAAGCGGCCGGCCCATTGAGTTTCTCTTTTTGTTACACAAGAATTGAATTACTGCAGCATATTGACGCGTGACGTATTAGGAGTATTAGAGCGGTGCTGACACCCCCCCCCCTACCGCCACAGTTTAAACCAGCGGTGAGAGACACGTGTCGGTCGTAAATACCGCAGAGAAAGGTNCTTCAGGAACCATGGCACGTTTTTGAAATGCATTGTTCTGTTTCCTACCACCGCCCCCTCGCCCCAACAAGGCGACACGTGCCGACAATTAGGGAGGGAGACTAGAAAGAATATAAGCCTCTTTGCGTAGAGGGTGGGGAACAGTTGCATATCGCTGCACAGAGAGATCAGTGAATTATTACCGCACAGAGAGAGAAGCAGCGCCAGTGCGGCCGGGGGACATCGGACCCCCGGCCGCAGAGTAGTCAAGTATCACGTCGCCGTCCAGAGAAGCACCCCCCTCCACCACGTCACCCCCAGTTAATACGAGTTAGCCAAATTAGAGTTCCACACCTCGGAAGTGTTTCTGTTGTTTTTTTAAAACTCGAGACAATATATCCATCCAGTTAAGTGAAACACCAAAAGACTACTTTATTGAAATACCCTCAACCTTCAAGGCACCTTATAGTCTGTGCCTGGAGGAATTAACTCCGACCCTATGAACCACTCTGTGTGCCACAGGTGGGGAATAGCATCAATATATAAATCATTTGAATTTTACATACGCTTTGGGGAAATATTACTTAGAATTACATAATATGCGGAATTTCAAATTAACTTAAAAGAAGAAAAAACAAATCTTTGTACAAATCTCATATGAAATCAATCAAATCTATGATTCCCTTAGATTCTGTCGCTCCATCCCTATTAGCAAAACATTGTCTCATGAGAAAAAACCTATTTCAAGAATATTTCGACAACTTGCTTTGTGAAATTGTTATTGTGAGTCCAATAGCATCACCTATAGGTGCATTTAAACATTTCAAACAGGCAAAACTATTATGATGGCGTTTTAGTTATTTGTATTTTGTAATTTTTCAGCTTCGAAGCGGACAAAACGCAATTATGAAAATACGTCGTAGATTTTGTAGACAAGGGGGACCTCCCTTGTGACAAACACGCAGCGAAGAACGCAGTCCTTGGTACGAAAAGTTTATCCTTTGCCTGGAACATTCGGTATTTGAGTAGTTCTTACTTTGATGCTGGTCCGCCCTTCATGACTCAGAGACGTGCTGCCACTCCCAGAACAGCGCAGAAAGCTATAATGAGGGTCTCAGTTGTCCCCAACAGCCGCGTTATATTGGGCTTGTACGGTATAATCTTGTTTTTGGAAGACGTCTGCCTATTGAATTAAAATATTTCTTTAATACATTGTCAGATTATTCCTCATGAATATGTGGACCTCTGATGTATCTAGGAACAGAAATTGAAGATCTTGGTTGGAATGTCTTCACCGCTCCGCAAGGTCAGAGGGAAGATGAGCATCCCAATCAATAGTTTTTAGCCACAGAACTTACAGATGATGATTGGCATATATCAGAATATTCAAGCTATATGATTGTGGCATCTCAACATCATCATTAGGAAACCAATTAAAGAGTGGTGGGCAACAGGGCATATATATATATATATCTTTCGTGATAAACCATTTGATGTTTGGGAAAATCAACAGGTGGCCCCCATGTTTCCAAAGAAGACATTGCGCACATCCAGAGTCGTTTTGTAAGAAGTCCACAAAAGTCTGCTTGAGCCAGCCAAGAGCTAGCCGTTCCCCATAAGATTGTCTGGCAAGTCTTAAAACTGCATTTGTTATTCAAACCATACAGGATTGAACTTGTACACACCCTACCTCAAGGTGATAAGACGACCTGTGGCATTTTGTGCATTCACTCTTATAAAGGAAATGGAAGAGAATTGGATGATTACACTTTTATTTCATGCTTAGTGTTCAGTGACGAGGCCACGTTTCATATCAGTGGTACGGTGAACTGCCTCAGTATATGGACATGGCGATCATAGCAGTCATATGCAGGAGTCGAGCATGAGAGAAACTCACCTGAAGTGAATGTGTTCTGCACCATTTCTCAAGAAAAGGTTCGTGGCCAGTTCTTCTTTCTTTACAACACTTTCACAGATATCTCATACCTCCAAATGTTGCAGAACTTAACTTTTCCTGCAGTTACAGGTGTATTCCGCAAATTTCATTTTCCAGCACGTGATGGGGCACCGCCGCACTGGTACTTGCACGTTCAAACATTACCGAACAAGCTTTGCACTTATGGATTGGCTTTCAGGGACCTACTGATTTGGCATTAACACCACTGGCCACCAAGGTCGCCCAATCTCACTGCCTCTTTTTCTTGTGGGGATTTGTGAAGGATTCAGTTTCTGTGCCATCAACACTTGGTGAACTTCAAAACTGTATAAAAGGAATGACTGCGCTAATGCCAGACATGCTCACTAATTTGTGGGACGAGTTTGACAATCGTGTATATGATGTGTGCCATGCATGTGCAGAGAGGCTTTGGAGATGTTCAGGCTGAAAGCAGTTGGCGTATGTCCAGGGTGCCAGCCTGTGAGGCAGTGTATGAGTACATGAAGCAGGAGATATCTGGTTCAGTATGGCGGAGACTGAAAGCACCCAGAATAAAGCCCCTATTGTGGCCACAGTTTTCCTGGTTTTCGTGCTCCAGGAATATCTTTAGATGTGCTGCACATATTTTGGCCTGAATAAAAGCGTTGCCGGAACATTAAGTCATCACGACTGGCTGCCGAGACACTGAGGGTCAGACTGCACGCTGCGGCAGGGGTGTGCACTTGCATTCTTGCTGCAAGCAAGGGAAACCTCAAGGCACTAGACAGTGCAAAGAGGTCCCTCTGGGTATCCTCAGCAAATAGGTAATCTGTGCTTGTCCAGCCCATGTTTAGGTTATCCATACCACACTACATGTGGCGGGGTGGTTCCAGGATCAAAGTGCCCACAAAGGCCTCGTGTGTCCAAGAGGAGTGATGCTCGAGGGCACATCAGCCTAATGGGCTAGGCTACATCAAATCAACATGTAAAACATTTAAATTTATATTATCATTATTATCTGATGAAACTTTATAAACAAAATAACAGAACAAGGTAGAAACGTCTTCTTTAAGGACAGGAATTATTAGTAAAGAAATGTTTTGTATCTTTGAAGGTTCAAAAATGTTTCATGCCCAGCATTGTCAAATTAGTCCCTTTTTAAGAGGATTTTAATACTGGTGCATTGTAAACCTGTAAATTCTGCATGTTATAGTAAATAATTTTAGGTACTAAAGATTTTTTGAGATATTTATTGCAAGAATTGTATGGTTCTGTTAAGTGTTCTGTCGTCAAATCACTTGGCTTACATTGATGTTTTCTTATTACTATGTGGGATTGCAGGGCATATCTGGTACAGATGTGGCAAAGGAGGCGTCTGACATCATCTTGCTGGATGACAATTTTACCAGCATTGTGAGTGCTGTGATGTGGGGCCGTAACGTTTACGACAGCATTTCCAAGTTCCTGCAATTCCAGCTCACTGTCAACTTGGTTGCCATCATTATAGCCTTTGCCGGTGCTTGTATTGTGAATGACACGCCTCTCAGGGTGAGTTTTGTTAGCTTTCTTGCAGTAGTGATAACATGCATAGTTTTTTAATGAATTTCTCTTATCGCAGTTCTTTTTTATTTGAAAAGAAATGGTAAATCATAAAGCTGCTGGTGTAGCAACCGTCTTGTTTTTTTATTTTTGTGGGTCATTCCTGAAGGGTGTACCAAAGACGCAAGTCATTGTTTGGGTTCGGGCAAAGATAGTATCACGTAAATTTACTGCAAAAGTTGTTCTTAAAAATTAGGTTTTAAAAGTTTATTCCTTAAAGCACAAATATTATTACAAATAAATTACTGTACTTTCAAGTTGTAAGTTGTAGATATTTGTGACACTGTACATCAAAGTAAAACAGGCAAGTTTTTTTTAATTATTTTGAATACCATGTTTTCCAATGCAAATACCAATACAATGAAATCCTGTACCTACGAGAGTTCATAAAAGTGTGTAAAACTGGCTTAGTTACGAGTACTCGTAATATCAGAATCATTACAAACAAATTAAGTTTTAATTTTACTGTAAACGTACGGTAAACATGGTGTGAACTACAAATATAGCTAGGTTATGTGCGCTAGCACTTACATAATAAATAACTGTGTCTGAATTCATGATCTATAACTAAAACATGATTTTAATGTTAAAATACATATTAAATTTATATTAAGATGTGGTAACGAGGGACGTCATTACAGCAGTAAAAATTATTTGCTAAAGGTTACTACTGTATATGTGTAAACATGAAATACGTAATTACAATTGCAGCAAATTATTATTGACAGGTGGACACCGCAAGTACAGTATAAGTAATACTCCCAGTTTACTGAACGTCACGTAACAGCCAAACAAAAATAAACTTTACATGAAAAGAATACTTTAAGGCAGAGCAGGCGTGCATTACATATTTTCCGGACTTGCCTTTTTCTCCGTATCTGTTAAGTTGCGCAGGGCTAGCAGGAGAATCAGTTTTAGCAGATTTTACACTTGTGTACAAACTTTATTTGATAACTGTAAGTAGTTTTCACCAGAAAGAAAAAATACACTAGAAGTCAAGTGATTATTCATGTTGTCAATTTTGCCAACTTCGAAGTTATAGCTGCGCTATTTTTTTGGCTTCATCAAAAAAAGTTTTTAACACAAAATGTCTCATACCCTATAAAATACAAATTGGGAAGTTATTCAGATGTGTTGATGTACTGAATATAGCAGCTTTTATTTTGCCTGAACAAACACTTAAATTTAGGTACTGTACTAACAAGAAAAAAAAGAACGCTGATAAACTAAACTTTTATTTCTGAAAGGGGTGGGTGGTCGTTTGCTTCTTTTTGTTCAGGACATTTTGCACCACAAATGCTTCCACACGCTGAAATGCTGCCAAATCAACAACAGAAGCGTTTGAAGGTCTATAAAAATTGTTCAGGGCGTCGAGAGCCTCCAATGTAGCCTGTGTTATTGTCCATCGGGTTTCCTCCTGTGTTTGTCCTCGGAACTGGAATTTTCTTCTTGTTTCGTTGCAAGTTCAATTAGCATTTCCCCACATACCTCGTCATTTTCATAAACTCCTACGAAATCTCGAAACTGACAATCCACCGTAATGTTGTTGTCAGTCAGTTGGTTCCAGCAATCGGGTTCAGGTAGTTCATTTGTTACATCAGGATTGTGGTGGCGGAATCCAGCATGTCGAAAACACCCAGCAATGGCATCTGGCATTATCTTTTCCCATGAGACAGCAATGCTGCGGATGGCATCCAAAACATTCCATTTTGTCAATGGTTTTTTCATTGACACTTTCCGCAACAAAGAATTCACAAGCACGGAGCAGAAGTGATACTTCAGAATTTTGAAGAGACCTTGGTCCAGTGGCTGTAGAACACTGGTGCAATTGGGAGGCAAAAGGTTTGCACTTTCGGATATGCTGGGCAGTGGTCAAAAAACAAAACAACTTTTCTATTTTTAGCCCCCATCCTGGCATCAAAAGCATGGAGCCACTGTGTGAAGTGTTCGGCCATCATCCATGCCTTCTTGTTTGCATTGTATGTTCAAGGAATGTTGCGAACATCTTGAAAAGCATGAGGCCTTGCATATTTGCCATTTATGAATGGTTTCAGCTTATCACTGCCATCAATATTGGTACACAGCAGTACTATAGTGCGTTATTTACTCCGCTTGCCGCCTTTGCATTCATCACCTTTAACAGCTGGCGTTTTATAAGGAAGTAAATTATAAAAAAACACCCGATTCATCTGCGTTGTAGAAATCTCTGGCCTCGTAGTGATTTAAAATTTCACTCAGGACGGGATACCATTTTTGCACTTGTAAGCTGTTTACACTCGCAGATTATCCAGATGTCTGCAATTGGACAATTCCCCTTCTTGCCTTATCAATTGAGCCAACCTGCACTGCACTTAAAATCATCAGGTTTCATCTTGAGTGCAAATTCCTTAGCTTTCGCATGAATTACTGGTTTACTTATTTGCACGCCTGCTGCACGTTGCTGTGAGAGCCATTCGTAGGCACATCTTCCAATTCTGAATGATCAGTCTTGCATAATGTTTTGTTCTTACCGCACACGTTCGACTTCAACACTGCATCTTTAATTTTGTCTTTATTTTTTAATATCAAAAAAAGTGCCTATGGATTTGCATTGTACCGCCTACCTATTTCACTTTTAACTGCTGATACTCTTTTCGCATTCTTGAATAATTTCAAATTTAGTGGCGATATCTATTGGCTTACGTCGACTTGAACTTGCCATTTAAAACCACGATAGTAGTACAATTTCACAAGTAATCAACGTGCTAAAAGTATACTCCAATGCACAAAGCAAGGCAGAGCGCAACCAGTAAATACACTAACACAGTATGGTGTAGAGGATGTGAGCGCTAGCCCGAGGTCGTTGCTGCCTACAAGTCGGACAGAGCGTGTGGCGTTGTCACTTCTCATGGAGTGTGGCCTATACATGTTTTACTATATTAACTATAATAAAAGTACATTTTTCTACACACTTTAAGCAATTTTAATTCACCACAATTGTTAGAAAAGGCAAATGCAATGCGTCAAAATGCATTCAAATCGCTCGTAAAAATGGAAGTACTAAATGACGGTGTATTAAAGAACTTCCGTAATTAAGGGATTCTTATAATAGGCCGCACTCGTAGGTACTAGGTTTCACTGTATTTTCTGCAGACATCATTGCACTTTTCTGAATGAAAATAAATTACTTTTGAAGCAAAGTAGTTTATGAGCTGTGTTAACAGAAGGCAGCATTTGACCTGCAATAATGTGAAAGTGCTGTTGTGAAGCATTGCCAACTACCTAACAAGACAAGCATAGACTCTATTTTTCCTTATAACACACAGCACAGCACCATGCATTTCCCTTCACAGTTAAACAGATGACCTTGCCATGGCAAAGGGGATGTAAGCTTGCATCCGTGGGCCAGAATCAGGACTTTGCACAATGTAGGTCATGTGCATTTCCTACGTAAAGAAAAGCTAGAGGAAAGATATTTAATGTTTCTATGCTGCAAACCTTACTGTCTTGTCCCAGAATCAGTACTCAGCATATACATTACTGGCCATTAAAATTGTAACTCCAAGGATGCACCTGAAGAATCCCACATTGGTGGAAAATTTAGAACAGGTTAGTACAATGATACAATTAGTTGTTCTGCTGAGTGGCACGGCACTCTGTCTACATACACCTTGACCTAAACCTTCTACCTTTATCAGTCCTTGTCTCATAGACAAGAATGACCAATGGTATGCAAGATGTCCTCATTCTAAGCTGAGGCAGATACCCCATGGAAGATGGAGAACTCATATCATCATATTGTTCTTAAATACAGGTATCAAAACAAGTTTTTGTTGCTGCCCTTTATCCTTACTTTTTGCAGTAATTTATTTCAGCAGTTTTAGATGAGACAGACTTGGATGAATGTATACTGCACATCACCTCCTATTGAAGATAGTATTCAGAAGAACTCAAAGGGAAAGTGTGCATGTATTGCTTTCTCATATGTAGTTTTTTGTGGATTCCCTCAAAGAAGCTATCCATAAAGGTTGTACTGGAACGTGTCTGAAAAGCTATGTTATGACATGTATCACATATGGTTGAATGATAAGTTATGATTAATAGTAATTACCTACATTCTTAATTGATAGATATATTGTACAGTATGTACAGTAAGTACATACTGAATTAATTCAAATTTGTTCTGTGTAGGCAGTTCAAATGTTGTGGGTGAATCTCATCATGGACACATTGGCATCTTTGGCATTGGCCACAGAGAAGCCGACAGTGGAGCTACTGATGAGGAAACCATATGGTAGAGACAAGCCCATTATATCGAAAACAATGATGAGGAACATAGTTGGGCAAGCAGTATATCAGCTAGCGGTCATCTTCGTCCTGCTCTTCAAAGGTATGGATTACCTTACAAGGTGTGGGCAGCAAGATCACTTTCTTTTCCACATACTACTATATTATGGCATACCTAATTAATGGTAACAATATATAACACCTATATTTTGTCACTGTGGTCTAACAGACATTTTTTTTTTTCTTCTTCCTTCATTCCAAGGAGGGCCTTGTGAAATTCAGACTTGTAAAATTGGAGAGTCCACTCTACTAGGAAAATATTTTTGAGTCTTTGTTTTTGCTAGTGTAAAAAGAAAATAGGTGGCAGTATTGTGTGAAGCAACTCCATCAAAGTAAGTAGAGTATAGGTAATGATACAGTGTGAAAAAACTTGCTGTTAGTACACAATCAGGTCTAGCAAAATTACCTTAATTTAAACTGCTGTAACAATCACAGGAAATATATAGTGTAGTACTAATATTTTACAGTTCAGAGGAAATAGTTTTGTTTATAGATGTTTAAAAATTAATAATGATCTGTAATTTTTTCCCAGGGGCAGATTGGCTTGGACTCTCACCAGGACAGTCCCCAGAAAACTTTGGACGGTCGTCGCAGCACTTCACTTTAATTTTCAATACATTCGTTATGATGACACTGTTCAATGAAATCAACTCTAGGAAAGTTCATGGTGAACGGAATATTTTTGGTGGCCTTGTCACAAATCCAGTTTTTTATGTTATCTGGATTGTTACTTTCATTTTACAGGTAGGGAAGTATGTAATATAGCTTATTTGTAGTCAGTAGTGGTGAACCAATGCAAATACCATGCAGTTGAAACTAGGGATGGGCAGATTCTGATTCTTGATACCACGAAACCCTCAATACTGCTAGTATTGAGAGGTATCAAAGATGCCGATTCTTCACACTGAAAAAATTTGATTCCTTGTTGTAAACACTGGTGTTGAAAAATAACATATCCTACACTTGAATTGTGACATGAATGTTATTCACTGTTTATTACCATGTGTACTTAATCATAACCACAATTTTTTCCAAAAATATTTTTGAAAAACATGTGGATTAGAATAAAGTACCATTAATATTTTCGCCTGAAAAAATGTTAGTGCACAGTAATGTTTATTTCATTAATTACCTTTAGTTATGGCCGTGCCATTCATAGTCTACAATATGTTAAAAAATTTAAGTACATATTTGTTTTCCAAATTTAAAATAATGTTCATGATAAAGAGAGCATTTTTGAGGCCCTAGTTACTTTTTCCTTTCAGCCATTTTTTATACATAAGGCAAGTAATAATCACAGTGTGTACATTCTACCGTACTTGGAAGTTAATGTCCTGTCTAAAATAACATGTATTTATTGATTATTATTCCAAACAAGACTGTTTTGAAAAGTGCTCACTTTACAGTAAATAGTTTATAGGTAACTTTTTAAAAAACTGTTTGAAGATCTGAAATAAAACAATAAAATGTGTAATTGTTCATAAAAGGTACTCATTCTACAGAATGAATTTTATTAAGGACGTGTGATTAGATATTTTCTGGTAATTCCTTAACAAAACATATTGAATATATGCTCTGTAAGGTGAAACACATCCTCCAGAAAACTACTGCAAATTCCGCTGTGACTGATCAGGCAGTTGCTTGGTTATATACACAGCATGTATATATGGTAGATCTGGCTGTGCTTCAGCTGGGGTTGGCTCCTGCTGGAGTTCCATGCCCAGGCTTCTGTTGAAGGTCTTGAAGAGCATCTGGTATGTTCCGAAGACGTTGGTGTTAGCAAAGAGAACTCCAGCTGTGGAAGTGGTGGAGTGAGCTGCTATAACTGCTGTTCTGAGACTCTTCATGGACATATATTCCACCTGCCCGCGGGCTCGCTGAGGTGCGGGGGTGGCTGGGTGGGTCAGCTGCTCCTACCGTAGGCGGAACTGCGCTCTCTGGTGTGCCATCTCTCAGTCCGTGGCGAAAGCAGGCATCTGCGGTAGGAGCTTAGGTGCTTAGCCGGCGTGCTAGGCTGGCTTCTATCACACGAGAGCGGTTGGCATGACGTCTGATAATAAGGCAAACTAACTTGGTTTCCTTTGTCCGTGAGTGCCCCGTGTCTAGATGTGTGTTAGTAGACTCTGGATGCAAGTTGAGGTTCACACCCCGCTGGGGTTACGTGATTCCGTGTGCAGATGAGACGAAGTCTTGTTTATATTTACACTAACTGTGCCCGCGGCTCTGCTCGCGTGGACTACAGAATTATTGTTTATGTTTTATTTAAATAAAGTTGCACCTGCCGCCACCATGACTCTCCATGTCCGTGTACAGTCAACCGACTTGCGAAAAATTACTTTTTCACAAAACTTTTGATCTCTCTTAAAGTATAGGTGGGAATTGTATGCTGTATGGGAAAACAACAGCTTGAATTTTACGTATTAATTTATTGAGAAATTAAATGGTAAAAACGCTTATTAGTATTTCTCTGTTATAGATAGACATATGCTACAGCTGGGTTTTTTTTTTATTTATTTATTTATTTATACTACTACATGATATTGTTCCATCTTTAATGTTTTAGACAGCGTATTGCAAGAGAGCGCGCTGGCTGCAAACTTTTTTCCAACTTGATTCACTATTATTGTCACTGCTTATTGTTTGTTACTTTACGTAACAAAATATGTACTAAAACCTGGCCAGAGAACATAGCTATGCATGTAAAAAAAAACGCGTAAATCATATGTGTGGTTCTTGAGTGATAAGCGCACAGACAGACCGAGAGATGTTGAGTTTTATAATATTTATAGATATCAAAGAGCATCACGCATCAATATATATCTGTGTGTACATGTGTGCGTGCGTACGTACAGAGTCGAATCTTATGACCACCTGCTTGAAGTGCCATCTGCAGTGCGTAGTAGGGTAGAACGAAAAGGCAAAAAAAAAAAAAAAAAAAAAA
>NQII01000935.1:219516-255452 GCA_002778355.1 Clitarchus hookeri | reverse complement strand
CTTCCTCTCTCTCCCCCTTTCTCTCTCTCCATACAACAGTGTTCCATTAACGACCCTCTGGAAATAACGGCACGTTTCCTAAGAACTGTGAAGGTTGTAGAATCGAGAGTTGACTGTATGTGTACATGAGGTGATGGCTTCATAGTTTCTTTCCCACCAAGCAGCATTACACGTTTGTTTCGTGAAAATTAGGTTGCAGACTGTAAAATTCAGTTATTAATCCTGCTGCACAAACCTAATGTTTTCGCTATTAACATTGCAATATATAATTTAAAGTGATAAATTATGTATGTTATTAGCATAGATCAAGTCAAAATGAGCAGTTGGGGTGCAAATTTGGTTTTGGAACCTTAGAAGAGTTAGGGAATTTTGAAACAGAAATTGAGTGGCTATCCTGTGTATTGTATTCTTTGATTTTATGCAGATTTAAGTTTTAAAGAAGAAATTACAAAATGTGACTACATTCCCTTAGTAGTTTACCTTATCCTGCAGTGCAGCAATTAAAGCTGAACTATAAATGTTTAAATGTTTAGTTACCATAATTTCAGTTAACAGTGCTTATGTACTAACATGTGTGTTCACACATTACATGTGTGAACACACATGTTAGTACACAAACATATCACAGACCATGTACATTATATTTCATAGCTATGCACAGTAATATTTTCTCATTTTGTGTTTCGGAAATAAAATTTATGTAAAATTTTTGTAGGTACAGAGTGCCTATTACACCAGGAAAGGTTGAGAAACCGACACAAGGGAAAATACTATGGATACGAGGTCTGACCAGGCTGAGAACTCAGGTATTTTGTTGTACTATCAGTTATTATATTTAATAGACATTTAAATGGTATGCTGTATAACAACTTAATATATGTAGATAAGTTTTATGCATCTGTGGTAATTTAATACTGCACAGTGATTGTCTTCTGTCATGTGAAAACTGTGCAATTTGTGTTAATACACCTAAACACTATTTTAACATAACATGTGCCAGAGCCCTTATTTACACTACAGTAAATTAATAAATAGCTAATGTGGTGGTTTACATTATTTACTAAAGTCATCGTGTACAGTACAGCTGTACTTGTGTTATTTTTGAGGCTCAGGATTTGCTATATAGCTCTTTATGATTTCGTTATTACGAGTCCAAACTGTTCCTTGATAACTGTCAATACTCGTTAAGGTAGGGTGCACCTTGTGGGCCATCAATTTTTTTTTACATATGTTATTATTTTTGCAGAATACTGTTGATTCCCAACTAATCATTCCCATTATTTATTTTGGTCCTGTCAAAATTCCCATATAAACAATGCTAATTGCTGACCGCATTCAACAATTGCAGGTAGTTTGTTTATCCGTAATGTCTGTTCAAAACTGACGGTACATTTGCCAACAATTGCACGCGTCAATCGTTTTAGAACACTATGTGAATGCAAAACAGCGCGGATGGTAAACAGCTGCTACTATCAATAGTATCGTTTACTTCCTGCAGCATTCTTTTGTGTTCTATTTACTACACTTATTCTTCTTATGTGTTGGCAACAGTGAGAAAGCATCTATTATTATTAGTCTTCTAATGTGGTTACTGCACTCGTAGGTTGGCGACTTTGAGAACTAATCGCACAATCTCCGACACTATTGAACTATCTATAATTGTGTTATTGTAAACTGAATTTGGTATAAGGTTATGTATGCAGTATTTTAACAACATGGTTATTATCAAAAAAGATCTGTTGCTGGTTGGGGTAGTATTGTACAGGTTTGAAGAAGGCTCGGCAAGTAATGGTTAGTAAAAATCATTGCAAATAAATTAGTTGCTGCAGTTTTAACGGAGGGGTTGAGTATAGCTTGGGCAATGAATAAACACTGGACAGTAACATTAAAGTAAATAAGAATTATATTTTGCCCAATTTCAAGAACTGGGATTTTTAAGTTAAAGTGAATATTTAATCATAAATTTACTTGAATAATTTGTTTTAATGACATCTTTAGGCTTTTTGTTTAAACAAACTTGCATTTTGAGGTTATGTACATTAGTTCCCAGGTCTGCGATCATTGTTTTCCCGCATGCTTCAATTTTCTTTGTTGGTCCATTAAATAGTTTATTTTCGAGAATCCGCTGTAAAAAAAATACAGCGGCTGGTAAGCTATTTGAATTAGATGAATTGAACTTGGGCTCTGGAGAGAAGCAGACAATGCCATTATTTGCTTCCCAAAGCAAAGTATAATTTTACAGAGTAAAATATATTGGTTTCGATGGAAAGCCATTTCTAATGAAGGCTAAATTAATCATCAGACTTCTTTCAGAAATTAATTTTCTTAATGAGGTGGTAGTTAAACGTGTGGCCTCATATGAATACCAATGATTTTTCTCGAAAACTAGGTGTAGCTTAGAATCAATGGCAGCTTAGATTTTAGTAAATATTGTAAATAGGGTAACTGCATAGGGCAGCCGGGCACATGAACATATGGAAATCAGCAGAGGAAGTGGAGAAAACTGAGAAAATGTAGACAATTCAGGCAAAAGCAGAATATTCTTTAATGTGTGAGGGTTACTACTGGGTGGACAAGTATCCTATTGCAGTGATGTGTAGGATAAATAGCTGAAATTTTGACTGAAACATTGTTATGTTTTTAATAAACACAATATCATAATAAATATATTTGTCAGGCATCTGGTGGTTAGGTCACTCACCTAGCAGACATTAATTCACACACTGATATTCTTCAATAGAAAATTTACACACCTGTTAAAATAAAACAGTGGGATTGAACACTATACAAACATATATTCCAAACTTGGAACTAAAAATGGCATTCACATGCCAGACCATGCCATCCAGAAGAGTAAAATGATATTGTACACAAATGATAAAAAATTATGTGTTCAGTGAAAAGTGAATCACTAATGCAGTGAAGTTGTAAATGTTGCAAACAGTTAGCTGTATTAGAGATGATTTGTCTTAAAAACTGTGTACAGTTAAATCTCAAAATTACGACTTTTTACGTTTCCCAGGAAAAAGGTTGGTGCTTTGAAGTGGTTTTTATTTACATGTGGACTGATTTTGACCCATCCATCCGTAACTCTTACATGCAAAAATTGCTTTAACGTTTTACTTAAGCCATTCTTTTACATCTTTAGTGCAAAATTACATGTATATGTTGACTACAGTCGAATGGTTCTCGTGGCAACATAAGGCTATCGCAGAACTAGTACGGATAAACAGGGATGCTTCCTCTTGTGGTCCGAATGGCCTTGGCAGAAGTAATTTTGCATGCAATCGCATTGCCACACGGGTTGCCAAGCCCATAAAGCAGCTACCAAGGTTACTAACGCTAGCTTCACATGTGAGGTGGATAAGGATATTCTGAAAGAAATAAAGTTAGATGTGTTAGAACCATTGGTCATTCCATGGTCTTCTGCCATTGTGCTTGTTAAAAAAAAAGATTACTCCATGAGATTTTGTGTGGATTATCGCTAGCTTAATATGACCAAGAAAGATTATCCACTCCTAAGGATAGACATACTGAACAGCCTAGCAGGTTGACAATGTTTTTCTATTTTGGACATGAAGAGTGGGTACTGGCAACACGAGGTGGACCCAGGAGACAGAGAAAAGACCGCCTTTTGTGTCCAAGGAGAAGAAACTTGACAATTCAAGGTTATGCCCTTTGGGCTATGTAATGTCCCTGCCACATTTGAATATCTGATGGTGAAAGTCTTTTTCTTAGACATTAGTCAGGTGTACCTAGATGACATCATGGTCACAGGAAAGACCTTTGAATAGCACCGGACATGTCTAGACCCTGCATTTTAGAAAGTAGCAGCAGCCAACAGGAAATTAATTCCTACGAAATGCCACCTTTTCCAATAGAAAATTAATTTCTTAGGACATGTAATTTTGCCCGTGGGATTGAAACAGACCCTGAGAAAACCATAGGAATAAAATATTGGCATCCACCAACTGACAAAATTGAAGTGTGGAGTTTCCTGTCCTTATTTGCCTACTACCATTAATTTGTGCCCGGGTTTACCACAATCGCCGAGCCACCGCACAAACTGAGAGACAAAAGAAAGTTTCATTGGACCACCGAGTGTGAAGATGAAATGTGTGCAGTTGCTTTTAATAAACAGAAAAAAATTCTGGTATTTCCTCCAGTTGTGGGCTTCCCGAGTAGTGACCACAAGTCATTCTGGATGAATATCACGGATGTCAAGGAAAAGATGCTGAAATTAGAAGGACTGGTGATAGATTTGTGTATGAGCATTGCATTTTACCATTGCAGCAGACATTGTGTTGTGTCAGCTGGCACCGAATGCAAGTCGACCCCTAACTTTTAAACCCTTGGAAAAAGAAAATATGATACCGAATGCAAGCAGAATTTTCCTATTCTAAGCAGAGCCATGATTTTGGAGGATTCTAATTGATAAAAAAAAAGTTCTGCTTACAATGCAGTTAACATGGTATTAATTTTTTTTAAGTTTAGTAAAGTTTTCTTATAACATAGCCTACGTGAAGAAGTTACTAAGAATTTAATCCGGACACAAAAGAAAAGTGTAAATTTTCGAGAAGCATTAAAATAAAATAAAATTTGTAGGATGACATATACAACTATTGGATTTATATATCTAGCTGACAGCTGTAGCTATACTTGCACCTAGGGCGGGAGGGACCCTAGGTATATCTGACACTGGAGGCCTGGCCAGGGTATTAGTGTAACTGTTCCCTGCAGATGATAGTGGTAAGAGGACCAGGGAATAGCCATGGTTATCTCAGTGTCACGGGGTGGTATCTGCCAGCGGTTTTTTATGTGCACCAGGTGAAATCAAGTTCTGGCTTACCACATCCATAAGCTAAAGCAAAGGGTGCTAGTTGTAGCTAGAATAATTCCTTGAGCAACTGCCTCTCATGCTGGTGTGTGGGGTGGGGACGGTCAACCTTTTCAGGTGTCTTGATATGCAAGTTGAGCGAGGCAGCTGCCTCTCGTAGTAACTTCTAATCTTCCCAAGCGTGATGCCGTGATTGATCATAGGTGGGGTGGTCAGCAGGCTGGTCTTGTTACCTATCGCAGTTTTGATTTGTCGACAAGGATTTGCAGGTGAAGCCTAAAAATTTTTCCATGTCAAAACAGATTGAAGGAGAAGCCAGTGTTATGTTAAACCATTTCCCTCCTCCCCCATCACAGTGTCCATTCTAAGCACAGCAGGGGGTGGTTCATCATGGCTCGGCCCACCCTTCCCGCTGACATCTGACCGGAACTCTGAACTGGCATCATTATCCCTGCTCGCTGCTTCCGGTGGCTGTCTGCTATTGCACTGACTTTCTGCTCATCTCCTTCCTCGGTGCAAGCCATCACGTGAAGAATGTTCTGGGTCAAGGTTCACACGTGCACTAAATACCACCGCAGCCGTAGGGTAAGGAGTGTGTGATGGTCATCTGGTGAAGTGCGGAAAATGGTGAACAGAGGTTGAAGAGGACGGGCAGCAGACGAGTGTGTTCGGCTGTTATGAGCGAGAGCAAATTTGCTGTGGAGGGAGAGATATCCAACAAATAGAGTGCAGCTGTGTACAGGAGCGGTTGAGGCCATCTTAGAATGTTCCGGACAGGAAAGACTGATGACATCTGGATTGAAACATGGTGGAACTGAAGGAACAAGTGATGCAGATATTATTGTAAATACTGGTACTATCAGATATCAAATACATATATAATTTTTTATAGTAATTGAATAGTTGTTAATAATGGTTTTAAATATTGAACTGTGTATATTTCTGTGAAGTGATGGACGATTGTGTAAATAGTAGTGGTAAATAGCAAATTATAGCCATTATTGTTGGGGTAGTAAGTTTGGATAGCCATTATTGCCGGGGTAGTAAGTTTGGAATATTTTTTGGCTTGTTTAAAATTAAATTGTTAGCTATTTTATTTAATCAAGGCCGCCATCCCTTAAATAACCTGGCTATGTCCACAGACTTGAAAAATTGTAAAAGTATTTATTAACTTGTCTAGAATTCACACTTTTTTAGATTAAATATTATTACGTACTTCAAAAGGCATACTTATACCTAATCAAATATCCATTGCTGTGGTCACATGGTGACAACATACAGGATGAGTATAAAAGAATACCCAAACTTTGAAGGTCTATAGTAGCAAAACCAAAGAACATACAACCTTGATTGACCAATCAAATGAACCGTGGAACTGTGAAGTTTGTTTACCATGCATTAATAAATGTTCACTGTGACCACCATGAGCGGCCCGAACGACATCTATGCGATAATCAAACTCGTTCCACGCTCTTGTCAGCATGGTCCGGTGTTACAATTTGAATGGCGTTCGTAACTCTCGGTTTGAGGTGGTGAGGGGAAAGCGAGCTCTCATTCGACACATCAATGTGAAGGGGACGGTTTGATATTTCCTTTATGTGCACAAAACGAGGTAGACAATGCCTTCATGTCTAAGCTGGTTTTTAGCGATGAAGCGACATTCCATACAAATGGTAAGGTGAAACGACGCAATTTTTGAAGATTTTTGACCCTCCCTCTCCCCCATGTAACGTGCCGTAACGTTTTTCTGTACCCCTCTCCCCCTCCCTAAATGTTACGCAATACCCAAGTGACCATTTTTACCTAAAAGTTACAATTATGTTGCAGAAGGTACCGGAAAGTCGCTAAAATACCTTTGTTATTGTTTTAATCGCGTTTGCTGTAATAATAAATTAAACAAGAGATTTTTAACTTGCAATATATGCAATGTTTTTTTATTTTATTTATTCATATTGTTATTAAATAAACAATCACACATAATGTAATAAACATTTGCTTAAGTTTAAAATATGTTAAAATGGGCTCAAATTTGTCCTAATAAACTTTTACTACTAATCTGACATTTAATTACACCGTTTTCTGACTTGGCCCTGTCCTTGCATACATTTTTGGCTTCATACACCATTGTTTTTCTCATGCATTCTCCTATTTTAGCTTTTTTTACTAATAAACTCTTAAAATAAAATAAAACATTTATTTAACATTTTAACCTTTGGCAATGCAATTAGAAATGGAAACCTAACTGAAATAAAACATTTTAGTCAAAATAAAATTGTATTCTTAACACAAAAAAAATTTAAAATAAAATCAGCCATAATTCAAAAGTAGGTAGGTATGTAAAAAAACAATTCAATTGGAGTTACTGCTCCTCTGTCCATGGGTGTGCCAGCCACTCAGACTCTTTCATTACTGGCATCCGGAGAGCAGACGAAGAGGGTTCCGGAATTGTTAAACCACTTGCATCTACGTCATCTTCGTCGAGCCAATCTGCATCCACAGACGATGATTCACAGCGGCGCACAATGCAGAGAAACTCATTTGCCCTTCTGGCAGCAAGTCACTGTGGCCGTACTCTATTTTCACGACTTTCTTGGGCAGTCTTACCATGCACGTAATGACTGTGCATTTGTACACTCTTGTGGGATGTGAAATAGATCCCACAGGTTGCACATATTCTGTTCTTGAGGTTGGATTGTACTGATGGGCAAAATAAATCGTAAGGCATCTGCTTAAACACTTCTAGAGGAGGCAACAGATCAACGGACAACCTCACAAGAAGTGGTGAAAACTTGCATGAGGTTTGGAGGATTGGACAGGGTGGCGGCAGGAAATTGTCCTGAAAGACAGATTTCCATGCATTCCTCGAGCGGGAACAGCAGGATTCGTTTGCACATTTTATCACTTGCAAGAAATATTGCGATTCACAGACGTGAACGCTATACCACGCCAGATTAGGTTCTGTTGGATCCTGCAAGCTATCTTCGGGCGAAACATCGTAGTTGTCAATTTTCATTTCCCTCCAGACCTCTGCAAGTGTCTCCCCAGAGTGCTGAAAATTGCGTTTTTCAAAATCATCATCAATAGTAATTCCTTTGTTGTCGAGATGAGAAACAAAATGTTCATGAGGCAGGATGATGCCTGACAGTCGTTTACTGAGGGGGGCCTTGCGTCGCTCAACTCGGTTGTATGCGCTCCACCAAGGAGCATTAGTCGCTATGAACAGGGCGTCCAGGTTGTATTTTTTGAAGTGTTGAATGCCAAAATTCTTGACTTTCCGATAACGCAGGTTTTCGTCCGGCCCACCATCTACAAAGATGATTATCATTGGCTTCACGGTTTTCGATTTTGCCATCATTAAGGGTTTGAATGCAGTTACTGATAAAAGTGATTCGAAATCATTAGCATGGGTGTTCGCTGTGGAGGATACGTGTTTCCCACTCCTTATGGATATGTATGTCGTCCCGCTGTAACCAACAGCTTCTTCCTTACCGAAACCGTCAGGATCCACGATGACACCAGCGTATACAGAAGGAATAAGTTTGTGCCGCTCTGCCACGACCCAGTCATGGTCAGGTAAAAGTACTCTGTAATCCATATGCATTAAAATATGGCTCTGACTTTTGACCGCCGGCAAACCTATCGGTAGCCAGGCCTTATCGTCTTGAGAGAGAACAAATACTTGCTGCGGTCCTAGAAGCGACGGGAGAGATTCCAAGGACCTGATTGTAGCAGTGCAGAATTCCCTGTCCTTGTGCTTTTTGTGCATCTCGGCCTGTGGTCTTGCTAACTTTATGGGTACGGTGCGTACGTGCCTCCTCCCCTCTTGAGTATAAGAAACGCGTGGGAGTAAATGAAGATATGTGCCGCTTCGAGAAATTTGGAATCCCATCAACAACAGCCTATCATGCAGGTCGGACAGAGTGAGACAACTCCTAATCATCTCTGTTCGGCGGCGTTCATCAGCAGCGCTGCCATGAATGGCAATGTTAATTATGGTCTCCAGGAGAGCAGGTTGCGAGTCAACCAAAGGGGGCTGCCCAGGGCCAGATCGAGGTTTTACTGCAGCAGGATTGTTTTTCCGACGTTCAGCTTTCTCAAGTTTTTCTTTGGCTCGAAATATTTTTCCACGCTTGGCACCGTCTCTTTTCCTTTAAACATTTTTCTTCTTCTTTCAATTCTTTCCGTAGTTTTTTTATTTCTTAGTGAACATCATCTTTGGCTATACCAGTGTCCCTTGCTTCATTCAGTAAGAACATTTATTCTCTGTTGAAGTAAGTAAATTTTCTTCATAAGAATTTCTTGAGCCGGCTTGTTTGGAACATTTTTAGTCATGTCCGAAACAATCAAAGTCGTGTGTGGTTCCGTAGACGGCATGTCCACGTTGTCCACAGTTTCCACATTATTAGTCTCACTTCGCTCATCATGGGTATCGCTCATCTTTCGTTCGACGGCACTGCTCTCTCTTCCAGGGACTCTGACAATCGATTTTATAAGAGATGAACACGCGGATACTACAGCATCGGAATCCTATAAACGAAGTGATAAATTAATATAGGTATTGTTGAGACATGCGATATAGAACTTATACACACATATATATATATATATATACACACACACACACACACACACACTACATATATTATTTGTATAAACATCCAGACCTACACAAACTGTACTGAAAAAGTGTAGGTACATACGCACCTGTTTTTGTTGAAGAGTACGCGAAGTCGGTGGGACATTGGGCCTTGCCGACAATAGTGTTGCTGGCGTGCTTGATGTTGTCATAGGTACCTAAAAATATATAATACTTATGACCAGTTCTTTAATGAAAAATCTAGGTTTGGTTTATATATAATATACCTACCTATATGTAATATTATTACATTTTAGCAGTAAACTTACCTGTGTAAAGTAACTAAGCATTGTTGGCTTTCTTCTTCGTGGCCTTCACCTTGAACTCTCGTATAACATCATTTATATGTTCTGTAAACTTTTCTTTATTTTTAAGTTTTTCTTTAGCCGTTTTCCAAATTTCGTTGGCATTTTTTTGGCACAGTTGCGCTGGCAAGTCACCATGAGAGCCTTTATAGGCCAAAAACAGCTGATGATGCAAATCTCCCTCTTTTGAAGACATTACAGTATGAACTCACTTTAACAACACTGACACAATGTGCTTCTGCGTAAACACTAAACGAATACTAACAACGAAAACAAAATAAAAATGATGTAAAATACAATTGAGGGATTCCCCTTAAAACATAAATGAAAAGGTTGCCAACTTGGGAGATTTTAATTCCCTAGTTTTTTTATTTAAATATAAAAAAAACAATGTTACGCAACGAGTTGTTCGAACACCCTCCCACCCTTGTAACGCATCGTAACGTTTTACAAGACCCCCTCCCCCCAAATTGCGTTACGTAATACTTGAACGCCCCCTAAGGTGAAACAGAACAACGTCCGGATATGGGGTCAGGAGTCTCCACATGAAACCACCGAACATGAGCGTGCTTCCCCCAAAGTGAACGTGTTTTGCGCTGTATGCAAAGACACTGTTTTCAGCCCTTTCTTTTTTCTCGAACCCACTGTTCTGGAATCCCTTATTCGGACATGCTTACAGAGTGGTTGTTTCCTCAGATAGAAGCGGCGGCGGAGGAATTAATTTTCCAGCAGGATAGTGCGCCACCCTATTGGCATCTAGCTGTTTGCAGATACCTGAACAAGATGTTGCAGCGACGCTGGATTGGTCAAGGAGCATCTGGTTACCAGGCTCTTCATCACTGTCCCCTAAGAAGCCCGGATCTTAGACCGTGCAATTTTTTCTTTAGGGGTACATAAAGCATCAAGTGTTTCGTCCACCATTGCCGGCTAACATTGGCAACCTCAAAATGAGAATTACTGACGCCATCCAAACCGTAACACCAGGCATGCTGGCAAGAGTGTGGAACGAGTTTGATTATCGCGTAGATTTCATTCGGGCCGCTCGTGGTGGTCACATTAAACATTTACGAAGATATGGTAAACAAACTTTACAGTTCCAAGGTTCATTTGATTGGTCAACCGTGGTTGTAGGTTGTTTGGTTTTGATATTATAGACCTTCAAAGTTGGGTTATTCTTTTATACTCAACTGTACATGTAAACATATGCGTTAGAGGGATAATCTTTTGGTTGTCTNTGTAGGTTGTTTGGTTTTGATATTATAGACCTTCAAAGTTGGGTTATTCTTTTATACTCAACTGTACATGTAAACATCTGCGTTAGAGGGATAATCTTTTGGTTGTCTTGGGTAATAACCTGGCATAGCTAGTGTGAAGTCGTCCTCTTACATAGCAGGTGAGGAGGGGGATAGTTGTATAGTAATCAGTGTGGCATCCTCCACTCTCCCTCTTTTCAAGGAGAGGGTAAGAGAGCCTGTGGAGTTCTGCTCATCACAGTGTTGAAGACACCTTGGCCAGTTTTTAACCAGGGTTCAGGTTTTTGTAACTTTTCATATTGTGGCATACCAATAAGGGCAATGACGTTACAACAGCATATTTTATCACTAGCAAACACATGTATTTTTAATGAATTTTGATTCTGATAATCGCTGTCATACGTGGGGAGACATGGGTGACCTTGGGGAAGTGGACAGTCACGTGTGCTGTGGTAGTGAATATTTTGGGGTCTCGCCTGTTCGTTAGTACAGTGCTTGCAAAGAGAATAAATCCAACAAACTTATTTTTTGGTAAATTTCCCCGAAATATTAGTCCTTTATAACCTAATGTTTCACTGTTCTCTAATGTCAGTTTCTTCTAAAGACATTGTTATTCCCGGGGTCGTAGAATGAAAAGTTGACTATGTAGCCTATATATATTCTGTACACATCAATATTAAATGATATAAAGTAAAGTTAGGGTGTACTAAGTTTATTAACATGCTGTGTAGTCAACCTTATTTTCAACTAACACTGCAAAATAAGTTCATGATGGTTGTTTAGTTTCCAGAACAACAGTGCTAAAGTTTTCTAGCAACTATACATGTATGAAGGTTTATTTGTTAGTTACTGTATTGTTTACATATTACAGGTATAGTTACCAAAAATTATTCTGGGATGCATTTTGCCAGATCCCTTGTGATAGTTTTCACTGGAAAATTGTCTTCACGTTATATTGTCAACTGCTATGAAGGATTTATGCATTCTTTACTTAAAACAAAATTAACTGCACTTTTACCAATAACCTTTTCAGTTCACTGCACTGATTCCTAGTCTTGGTAATAATTTTAATTTATTAAAAAATTTAAAAAAGTGATCTGACAGTACAGTAAAGCACTTATTAGTAGTGTACATCTATGAATAAATAAAATCAGCTGGTTGCAATCTGTTGGTGACGCATCTGACACATTCCTATTTTGTACACTATAAAAGTTCCACATACTGCTGCCCACAAAGAATCTGTCATTTCTTTTACAAGGAACAATCCATTCTTATAATGATAGTGACACCCACAAACTACCTAGTTTGGTATTCTAACTTTACACACACATGTGCATATATATATATATATATCACACACACGAGTACAGTGATTTGCCCAAAACACATTTCAAATGGGGGAGCATGTTAGGGACAATGTGCTGCAACCACAGTGACATCGTGAAGCAAGAGAGGAATTAGGATATGTGCCAGTGTTTTCTCCTTCTGCTTTCTTTGCAGCACTGTGCAGCCCATTAAACTGTCAAAATATGAAAAGCATGCTAGGTAAATGTACTTCACCATTTTGAACTTCATTTCTGTTTGTCCGGGAATATAATAAAAGTTAATTGTTTTGTATGCAGTCAAGTCATGTGAAATGGATATCTTTTTGGCGTGCCTGTTACAGATACGGGTTGTGAATGCATTCCGGCAAGGCCTGGACACTCGCTTCCAAGAATTGGATGCAGCTCATCGGCAAAACTTGTTTTCTAATGCTTCTATGGAAGCACTTGGAAGCACCCCCGCAGAGCCACGCACAAACAATTTGCAAATACAGGGAACTGTGTGATTTTATAGCTTACCCACCCCTGCCTTTCCTTTCTTTCTACCGGAGAAACATTTGTTTGAATGTTGTATACATTAGTTGTTTTGCTGTGCTGAGCTGCAGTAGAAAAACAAAACGTGAAACTATTGTGTATGAGCCTGTGTAGTTGACATTGTAAAATGTGCAGCAGTCTTCTTACTTGTATCTGTGTTGCTGAAGGTCAGTTATTTATGCCAGAAATAGGTTATTCTGTTAATCATACTTATTTAAAACATTGTTGCTTAATTGATACATATTGTAATTTTGTGTATGCTGTTGTAGACTTTGCTGTGTTGATTTCTCAGCGTGGCATGAAAATATTATTGCAAGCAGTTTGTCATTAGTTTTCTTGAAGTATTGGGTCTGCAAAAAATACTTATGGGCAAAACATTTTTGTACGTATGTATTTTGGAATTGGGGCCAATTTTGTATCTCAACATTGTATTAATAATTATTTGTTTATAAAAATTCTTAAGAAAAGTCATTTTCAATGTGGGCCTAAAGTTTAATTTTAAATTCATAACAGAGCAGGGTATTTCATAAGACTCATCACATCAGTTCGGTTAATATTGTTAAATGTTAATACAGTGTATTTAGGTGCATATTGCATTACACACATTTTCAGCTCAAACATATACAGTACAACGTGAATAAAGTGGGATATTGCATTTTAAAAAAATGTTTATAAAAGCCCACTTTTGTTTAATTTTCTTTGCTGTATATAATGCCTAAAAAGTTAACTATTTTATTTTCAATCTTAGTATGTACATCAAGTGCATAACTAATCATATGGCTAGTTTGTATTGTGCGGGGTGATTGATATTTTCATTATTTACATACAGCAGTGGATACAGATGAATTGTGTAATGTAAACAAATGAAAATTATATTTAATGTGTGTGTTTATTTCTTTGTGCCTATTTTTATCAAAAACCATTGCATTTTTGAGGACTAAGGCAGCTTGATTTCCTGGTTAATGTCTTGAAAATGTACGAGTTTCAAAAATTTGTTTTATTTTTCTTGGATCTATATAATGTGAAAGATGAAAACAAGAGCATCTTCTACATCTTGGTTTTGAACACAAGAAATTGAAATGTACTTTTGGGGACGAGATTTTGAATAGTGTAGTTGTTTCGGGGGCAGAATATGATATTTATTAGTAAAAGATTTGTGTTGTAATATTTAAATGTACCTCATTTTGATGTGACCTCATTTATCGACTGTAAAAGTACTCTAGTTGTTATTTCCTGTTATTGGCATTCATGAATTCAGAAACAGTTTTTAGTGAAACTGTATTGTGGTAGAAAGGTGTTCCATGTAAAGGTGCCAACTGTTTGTAATAAAGTGTAGGTTTGTGACGAGTTAAGTTTTTTGAACTCAGTGCTATATTTTGAATACTGTAAATGTACATTTAAAGTGTTGTTACGTGTGTTAGATACTGTGTTATTTTCCTGTAGCCTAATGTGTAGTCACTACCTACTAAATAGTTTGTAAATGTTTGTTTGTATGGTTTCATATAATACAGTGAGCCCTCTTTTTAATGCACTTCTTAACCTTTTCTTATATATAATTTTTTTGCCACCCTGACTGTTTTTACATGTTATTAAACTATATATCAAAATTCAAACCACTGCATCTATGGGCTAATAGAAACAATAAATCCTAGTAGCAAAATGTTTGGAAAGCTTATCTAGTATTTATTATATCCAAGTTGGTTCAGCAAAACAATGCAGTGTGTCTGCAGATTTACGTAACTGTGTGTAAAAGTTGCATATCACAAAGGCAAATTGAATTGGCACATCATGCACATTGTGCTAATTCCATTTGCCTTTGTGGTATGCAAATTGTTGTGCTCGCAGATACATAGAGCTGCGGATTGCTGGTGTTTTGCGTAACATTGACTTAAATTTAAAGATACTAGAATCCCTTGCTGATTATTTTGTTACTAGGAATTGTTTATATTATCGTATAGATGCAGTGGTTTGCATTTCAACATGTAGTGTAAAAATGTGTATATGTGGTTAACAAATCAGATATATTTTATTTACTGAATTTATGGTGATAGTTTGGAAAAATCAGGAATTTTATTATTGTAATATGAGTGCAGATACTAACCCCTTAGAGAACACTGGTACACACTAAATGTACATTTTACAAAAACTATTACTGTTACAGCCCACTCTTAATTGTGGGCCTGGGATTTGATCATCCAGATATTAATGCAATAATCTCCTTGGCCAAATATTTGTAATGCACTCTGGAACAACTGGCTAGTTAAACTGGTCTATTAACTTGAGAGTTCTGTGTGCTGTATTTTAGAAAAAATTGCCGTGATTTACGATACTGCGTTTCAGCTTCCCCCCATTTGTATGTACAGTTCTAATGAGTGTGTGTGTTGATGTTTAAGAAAATTGTTTGATCAAAGAAACAATAGAGAATACATTTCTGTAAATTTCATACAACACATGCACAGTTATAATCATTTTAGTATAGAAGTTTATATATCTGTATAATGTTTTTGTTAGACTTGATTTTCAGTTTTCCATTTAAAGATTACATTTATGTACACTGAACACAAAGAAATCATTTTGACTCTACGGAGTATTAAGTTGTATTTAAAGTGGGCTGTTTTCATACACTTATATATAAATTTTGTTTTTAATTTTCCAATTTTTTTTTACATAGATTCTTTGAATAATGTAACTACATATTATCAGTCCATACAGATTGGTAAATTGTTTTACCATGTTCGTTTCACTTGAATCATTTTTTGCAGTGTTCCCAATTTACCAAAATTAGTGTAGAAAAATTAAAGAGTACTGGTTAATCATCTTAAGTATCTTTGTGGTGTGTTAGTGCCAGTTTTGTGGCCAATATATGTGCTTGGGAAATATATACTGTAATTGAATTTTACCAAATTATAATTTTGCAATTTGTAATCGTTTGATTTTAGATACAGTATGCAGTTGCTTATTTTTGTGCTCGACTTGTATGTGCAAATTTGTATCCTCTCAATAAGTTTATTTTACAAATTCATGTGCATATTTTGGTTAAAACAAATAATTTGACAATTCTGTTTCTTTCTGGTCATCATTTTGAAAATACATATCACTTATTTAATAGAACATAGGAAAGACCAGATTGTGTGTGTGTAACAGTCCCAGATACAGTTTAGTTGAAAGCTATGTAATGTACCAGTTTACTGAACTGTCCTGACTTGAGAAGTGAAAGTATATAGGGTACGAGTTCATAAAAATAGTGTTGGTTCTTTTGAAGGAATTCTCTGGAAAAGACAATGAGTAAAAAACTGACTTAAATTATGAAAGAGGGGATATTGCACCCTGGGTCTTGTCAGAAAATTAAACAAGTTTCATTATTAGACCATAAACTGCTGTTAATTTATCTTGATAGGTCTGTTTGGCCAGACTCTTCAATAATATGGTTACGTACTCTCTTTTTCACTTCCGCGCATAATTTAACACACTAGCTAAAATGTTTTATTTTTGTTTTAATATTGCCATGTACCAGTTTTGTATTGAATTTGCTGAACTGCCATTAAAATGTAAGTAATCAAAACTGTACACAGGCATTTTACATTTCATTCAGTTATTTATAGATGAATCCATAAAATTGTTTATGTACATGCTGCGTCTCGAGAAAATTGTAAACAGATTTTTTTTTTCTTTTTTTTTTCTTTTGTGTGTGTTGTTAATGTTGTATAGATGAAATATTAGATTGTGTNCAGTTATTTATAGATGAATCCATAAAATTGTTTATGTACATGCTGCGTCTCGAGAAAATTGTAAACAGATTTTTTTTCTTTTTTTTTTCTTTTGTGTGTGTTGTTAATGTTGTATAGATGAAATATTAGATGCATTGGAAGGAATTTTAGGAGTGGAAAACTCATGCCATGGAGGTGAATTTTACCCATTGAAATTTTGGGTGAATAGGAAAAAATTTGTGGGGTGTAGAATTCAGTGCCAGTTTTGATTACCAACAAACTCTATGAAAGAGAGAGAAGATATAAAACTGGGTCTGGTTAAAGCACGAGAGACAGTGTTATTGTTCATACTGTGCACAATTGAATCAGCAAAAGTAAACACACGCAGTCACTTGGAATTCCAAGACTTGCTGCTATCAACTTGTATAATTTTTACGTGACTTTCTCATTTTCTAATGGGGGTTTTTGAAGATGGAAAACATTTTTGTAGTCAGGCCATGTGCCTAGGATCTTAAAGGGATAGTTAAGTAAAATTTAAAGTCACTTTTTATAGCAGTTATAAAGGATTAGAAAATGGAACCAGATAGTTTAGTTGATATACTATGTACTCAAACATCACAGTATTATTTTTATGCTATGGTAAATATTGTAGCTAGGCCTATATTGCTATTTCCATACATGTGATAGTACTAAAAATAAGCAGTTCAGACTTCCAGCTGGTTTTGAAATAAGATGTCAGTGTAAACTTGATACATTTGCAATTATTGACTGATGTTAAAAAAAATCAAACTAATAGAAAGTAGCATTCTCATTCTCAAGAGCAAATGCTTCAAATTTTAAGGTGTTACTGGTGGTAAAGATAACATAATACATATTTTGTATTTCTCACTTTTTATGTTTTATTTTAGTTAATTACAAATTGTGGCCTTGATGCATGTAACAAATTCAGTCCATAACTTCCAACTAGTTTTTCAGAGATGGTACTGCAAAAAAAAAAATCTGTGGAAATAGATAGTTGTGCTCTTGAAGTGTGAAGCTGTTTTATGTAATATAAAAGAAAAATTACTGATCACGTGTGTGCCATGATGTAACTGCAGACCAAAGCATTTAGAGCCAGTAAGCTTTTTAGTGTGGAATGGCTTAATAAAAAAAAAAAAGCATGTTTTCATCAGTGCTGTTTCATGTCAGTCTATTTGAGGCTCATAATCAGTTTTCTGTCGACCATCAGAACAGAAGGGAACAGCTTTTTCTTGTGGCTTTCAAAGTAACTGCACATTTTGTTAGTGGAAGGGTGGGGGGGCATAAGTTGCAAGACAATAGAGACTTTGGTGTACTTCAGAAGAAGAAAACGAAGACATGCAGCTATGAGAATGAATAAAATGAACCTTTTTTTTGTTTAGAGAGGTGTCACCCTAAAATAATGTCATATAAATTGAGTCAATTACTTTAAATTAGGGATGGGTCGGTTCGGTTCTTCGGTTCCAATTTATACCGGTTCTTCAGGTTTGACTCGGAACCGGTTTTAGGTTAACAACAATTACTCGGTTCTTGGTTCTACATGGCAATGGCAAAACTCTGTTGTTACAAAAATAACTATGGTATTTACTCATGTATAGCGCGTCCTTTTTTCCCCATAACATAAAGGAAAAAATTTCTGGGGTGCCTGCTTTACACGGAAAAACAATTAAGGAGTGGTAGTCGTAAACTGTTCAGCGATGTTTGGAGGGAAGTGTATGAGAATAGTCTGTTAGAAGAGGCGGTTTTTTTTTCGAGGTGTCACATTCCAGCATGGGAAAAAAAAACCAGGGAGTCACTGTGTAAAAGACGCAAAAAAAAAGGGCCGCCCAGACACCATAAAAGAAGCAAAAAAGGATAAGAAATCCGGCAGCCCACCACAGCTGTTGACCTTCTTTTAACGAACTTTTGTAGGTTAGGTTACCTTTATCATACAGCATGCCACAATGTTTTGGTTTGGGGGCCATGAGTTATTTAATTAAAGTATTTTCCAAACATATCACAATCACCACATGTTAATGTAAAAAAAGAATAATTTTTTTATATTTACTAACCTTACATAAATTTAATACAACAAGTTTATCTGTATACATTAAAACTTATCTTCACACTTTGTTATTGTTCAATTCTTCCATATAACGGTTAAATAAATCATTTAATGAATTTTACCTGCATTGGTTTAATAAAGTTGCAAGCAAAAGGCAAGTATTCAAAATACATAGAACCGAATACTGGAACCGATATTTTAATTGTAGAATCGGCACCGAAACCGGAATCGACATTTTTGGTTATTCGACCCATCCCTACTTTAAATGTAATTACTTATATTTCCACCAGTGAGATTATAGGAATGAGATGTAAAAAAAAGTCAACTTTTTTCTTGCAAAAGAAATTGTTATATCGTATTTTATTGCATATAAGTCGCACATTTTATTTTTAAAAATTTATTGAAAACTCTGGGTGCGACTTATAAGTGAGAAAAATTCCTCCAGGCCCGCACTAACTTTTCATTTACTCCGAATTCACACTCTTCAGCGAACAAAATCACTTTCATTTTGAAACCTGCGGTGTAGGTTCATCGCTTTTCCATCAAGAAACTGTCTCACGTCTTCACTGCCACAACATCAAAACAACACTACAGGCGGCGCAAAGACGATATAAGAGAAAGACGTGTAAGTCACTGCTAACATTTGGTACTCAAGAACCAACGCTAATGTGCTGCTATCTCTTATACTCCACAGAAAGTTTTCAAAAATAATTTATTGTCAGTTATTGAGCAAGAATTTAATTCTTTTTGATTTGTTTAAAATATTTTTTTTCTGTTAAGGATTGCGAAGGGAATTACGTAATGGAAATATTCAAATGCCTTTCTATATTTTGCACATTTATTTAAAACTTACAAAGATAAACTGCAGAAATAATGGTTATGTTTTTGATTTTAACATAAATCGTTAGAAATACTTGAAAGTTGAAATATATAAAAAGGGCGCGATAAAATTGTCATCGTAAAAATATCACTTCAAATTAAATTACGTGTTTATAAGTTATTTCTTTCTTCCAATAAATATATAAACTCCGGCAGTCAAGGCTGCATTTCGAGCGCTATATCAGTACATTCCAGACTAACTACGTCCAACAAACTTGCGGCGCACTGTGTCTGCGCTGTACGCTTGGCAACACCGCTTGCTTACAAGAACAGCTGCCACACGACCTTCGCCAAGGTCGCATGCATCAGTCACTTGTGGCGCTGGCCGTGTTGTACACAATTTACAAATATGAACACGACCTATAAACGATAAATATTATATTTTTTTTAACACCCTTTGAAAATAATGGTGCGACTTATATGCGATAAAATACAGTACCTGTTAGTCTTTATTTGAAGAGACTGAATATTTAAGTGAAATAATCTTTTCAGTGGAGCAAAACTTAATATTTAAATTAAATTTAGTATTTAAATCAGTTAGTGGGATTTTTTTTTTTTTTTGGGTTGGGAGGGGGGTTATGCATTTGTAAATGTTAGTGAACTGTGCCTCAAATGCATTTACTACGTGTGTGCAGTCTCTTTAATCACTTTTAAATTGATTTTACTTCTGGTTATGAAGTGCATTCTTTTAATAAAGTAGTTCTCTCAAGTGATAGATACTGTAATGAAACAAATATGTGTGTTCAGAAAAATAAAGGCTATTCACTGTAAAATGAGCACTTTTGAAAGCCCTGACAAATATCTGCCTTTAGGCTGTTAAATAAGTACTCCAGTGTGTCTTTCATTCTGCTGTTTACATCAGCAGGTTCATATCCACTGCAAACTCATTAAAAAACAACAAAAATAATCAATATTGTAATCAGTACTAGAAACAGTTGCTCATTTATTTCGATGTACAATATTGTTTTGTGAATACTGATTGATGTGCCATGATTATTTTTCTATTTAGACTAAAATTAGTGCCCTTAACTGTGGTCAACACTTCTGCGTTCATAAGAAATGAATTTCAATGGCTGAACAGAATTGATATCTTAACCGTATTCACCGGAATATAAAACAATAGTTTTCACTTTTAATTTTATTTTTTTAAAAATGGGGGTGGTCTTACAATTGACAGCAAACTGTTTCAACATTCAATAACACACAATGTTTACATACTCATTCGACCGCCAATCACATCACATTTGATGAAAAGACTTAATATAATTAATTTATATCTAAACTTCCCTATTTACATTGTGGTTATAGCATTAACCTACTGCTGCTATGTAAATAATGGTAGCCATTTGGAATTCAAAACATGAAACTCTTAGATAACATGGTATGAAAGTAGTGAGACTTTTTACACTTTCATACCACGGCCGTGTTCCAAACTACCGATGACCTGCAGTTAATGATGCATGGTTTTGGTTCCGTCACTATCTGTACTTATTTCTTTAAAGTGTTTAGTATCTACGTTCATATTTTAGTCTATGGTCATTTTTTTCTAACACTTTAAACAAAACAGAAGTTTGTTAACAGTAATCTGAAAATATTTTCTGAAAGAAAAAAGTTAATATGCCATATACAATATTTTTTTACGACTTAAAAAATTAAATACTAACATTTATAGTAGTGAACATTTATAGCATCTGTCTGTCATTTAGTATTTAAATTTTATGCATTAATTTAAGTAAAAAAGTTAAGGGATTGAGCTTATTTTTTTGTAATTTCATGCAGTGTCTTTCTAAGCAAGAAAATTAAATTTGTGAGTAAATTATTTTTCTTTAAACATGATCTCATAATAGGGAGTTGTCTTATTTTCAGGTGAATACTGTATTTTTAAAACATCCCGGTAATATACATCACTTGTGCAAGTTGTAAAAATTAGTTCAATGCACAGTTTTTAAATCACATAACACTAACGTTTGCTAAAGTCAACTGCTTTGCTTATAAAAAAACTATTTTTAATGCCTAAACTGATATGAACATAAATTCACCAGAATGCTAAACACAATACCTAGTGACGACAGCGTATTTCATTAAATTACATAGACACATTTAATGCAGCCTCTTAATTTTCACCCAAATTACCTACTTTGAAGGTTAGTCATGGCAACTGGTACTTACGGTTTGTTATATTGGCTTATGCTAATTAAACTGTTTGGACAAACGTTGTAATACTGTTGTGACATATCCCCAGCACTCAAAAAATGTTTTGCATCCAGTAAAAAACATTTTCATGCCGTTATTGTGTAAAACAAGTAACGTTCATGCAGGGGTATTAAATTGTATATTGGGAAACGCGTAAATACGAAATAATACAGGGGCCACGGTGGTGAAGTGGTTAGATAATTTGCCTCCCACGAGGCGAGTCTGGTTTCATTCCCGGTGCGGTCGCTCTNCCCTCGAATTTTCGCGAGCGGAAATCGTGCCAGATAATGCCACTGGTCAACTGGTTTTCTCGGGGATATCTGCTCCATACTCGCCTTGCTTTACTCTCATCAGCTCTCCAGACCTTGATGTTACGAGCCGCCCAAATCTCTTCGCTCGCCCAAAATAACACACAATTTATTTAAGCTTTCAGAATAGCCACACTCATACAAAGTTTTATGTAATTTAATCAATGTTTAAAATTTACACTGACTTTAAATTCAATGAAGCAGCTCATTTTCCAGGTTGGCATATTATCTGAAATTACAAGAATTTTTGGGAGCAAGTAACTACGTGGAAATATGGCGGAAAGCAATAACAAACAGTGGCACTTCACTCTGAACATATATAAAAAATATTTTATTTATTACGTTAATGAATATTTTAATTCAGAAGTTAAAAACTGACACTTAAAATCATATTGGTCATAACCGCTGCTGTGTTGATGAGCTGGTGCATGCCAAAAAGGATAGAACAAAATAATGAACATCCTAACTTGCGTGTTGCATCAGCCAGGTGATGACGTGAAAGAGTTAAAAATATAAATGTGTAACATTTATGCCAAATTTTATTGTTTTTTGCAAACAAAAAAAAATGCAGATGAATAAAAATTTAACTTTACGACTAGTGTAAAAACGTGGAACTATTTCTCATAATTTGCTGCCAACTTAACTGTGAGTATTGCTGTTGCTTTTGTTAATATTAAAATATTTGCAGTTACTGGCAGTGATTTTTATCATAGGGTGATTTCAAGTTTGCTCACTTTATCATAAACCATTACTTACCACACTTCACACAGAAGTATTGACCTCATTTTTCTTAATTGGTAAAATGTTCTATATTTGGAGGTGAAAATTCGTACAAAATGTACTTATCCCATAATTGTGCCAATTGCTGTCAACTGGTTATGAAGTCACAATAATGTGTGAACTATTAATTTTTTCTTATAAAATATAGCATTGTTTTTTTTTTTTTTTTCTGATATACTATTATTCAGTGCGTCCACCCACAGGGAAAACAAGGATACTTCGGGGAATTTCATGTGACAGGGAAATTCACCGGTGTCAGGGTAACTGTAAATTAATGCTACTCTGCAAAAGCTGTCGGCAAAGACATATTATAGCTAGTTCATAAACCTAATTGAAATTTTTAAATGCATATTCTCAGAATTACATTGTGTTTGTATCATTTGTTTGTGTTTGTTCAGTTGTATCACGCAAAATATCAATGGGCTGAATAAAATGTTGGCCCTGCTTAATTGGCCTGTTGAAGTGTAATTTAATTCAACTTCACTAATGACACACATGTTCTGTCACCAGTGGAAAAATATGGTATTTGAATGTTTCTGTCCTGAAAATAGGTCAGGGAAAATTGTAGGATTCTGCCTGGAAAACAGAAGTGTCACTGAATTCCAAAATGGAATTCAGTGGACACCCTGTTATTACATGTGTATTACTTATTTCCCCAAAGTTTGAGAAATTAACAGGAAATAAGAGCGTTATAAAGTTAAATTGAGTAGGTCATTGAATACTGACTTTCTGCAGGTTGCTTTGTCCTTCTAAAAGCCCCTGTGTTTCTGAATTTGCTATATATTTTGTTTTGAATACTTATTTTTTGCTATACATTTTTCAAAATAAATTTGTGAAACCATATTTTACATCTTTTGGTACATTTGAACACTGAGTTTTATCTATTATGCCTACATTTTGGTACACATATATAAATCAATAATACATTTTCCTTTGAAATTCTTTATAATTGTTTGAAATAGTACTGTGCCAATGGCAATGCTTTCAGTTACATTCAATGAGATTGTCATAATGGGTAGGGTTGAGTCTCGCAGGTGCATGTGGTCTGTTAGCATGTGTATCCAGAGGATACCATTTACATGAGAGAGCCATTGCATTATTACAAGAAAAACATTCAGGATTTGAAAAGAAGCCTTGGTGCATGCAAGTCTTAATGTTTCATCCCTCTGACAAAAAAAAATGGGTAGTATTGTTTATTGTTAGTAGAAATAAAATTTGAAATGTAATTTTTTGTAAAGTGTTTATGGCATTTTTTATTTAACTTAATTTTCAATTCTAAAAATGTTAAGATTAGGCTTAGTCCTTCGAGTGATAAATGAAAGAATGTAAATATATTCATTTCTAATTTTTTAATTAAATGATTATTAAAACTTATGTTTTGGAAGTTTGTGGTAAGATATATTAATGATGTAGACATATTGTGATCTGCAATACATATCAGATGATAGCTGGGTAATGTAATACATTTTGCATGTAGGTTTTCATTGCCCCTGAGAGTAGAGCCTACGAAAAAAATGTTCTGGGATTGTTTTAGGTTTGCTTTTGTATAGAGAATTAATAAGGCATAAAAGGATACAGTATTTTACTGTCATTATAAAAAAAAATTAGTTATTTTATTCTATTGTGTGTATTTTCATGTTACTTCGCTAAAATTTTGATTTTTAAATACTGTATGTAATCTGATGTACTTACTGTACATAAATGTATGCAGTTTATCCCAATTACTGTGCTAACATTATATTAGTTTTAACTGTAGAAGGGATGGCTAAAATGTAACCAATATTCTTTGTTGACCAACAATTTTTTCAAGGCTTGCAAACCATGAGAAATTTAGGCCAAGCTGATGCAGTATTTTCCAAGTCACTGCCATTTTTTGCATCTTGCCAGTGCAGTTTTAGCCATTTGTCATTTTGTTGGTTGTGTGTGACAGAAAATAGGTTGATATTATGTTATGCTTGGGATAAAATGTGATAAATATAAGCTGTTAGCCACAATGTAAATACTGTTACATGTTATTTCCATAGATTGTATTAATACAGGCTTATTATTATAACTGTTATTATTTATTGCCCAGAAACTGAACATAAAAATTATATTTAAAAAATGTGTAATTGATAGCAATACAATACAGTACTGTGTGAATATGTTCATAAATCACATGCAGTAAAACAAATGTATGCAGTACTACAGAAACAATTGTTAATTTTTTGTTTGATGCTTTTTAGTAAAGTATTTTTTTATAATTTTATGTATTTATTAGAAAAAGTATATTTACAGCAAAGTACAGTCTGACCTCGTTAAGAGAGACTAAAATGGTGGAAAAATTTGCAGTAAAACTATGAGTACTCCTACACAAATAAACATTTTAAAAATGTTTGATTTGTCAGTGACTCAAGGCTTATGGAGAGGGTTAAATATTTGTTATAATGTATTTTGAATAACCATGTAATTACATACTTTACGTAAAATTAGGAGGGATGTGTGACAGGATCCAATTGAAGCTGAATGTTAGCCCTGTTAACTCGGTAGTAAACAGGTTGCATGGCTATTTCCATAACAGTGCAGTAATAGGATTACATTTTTAACATACTCATTTCAATGTGGTATATTGCCACAAAATTGTTTACTTAAAAGTAGAGTTGTTCCGATACCGATACCACGGCTGATATTTAACCTTTTTTAAATATATTTGTTCCGATACCGATACCACGGCTGATATTTAACCTTTTTTAAATATATTTGTTCCGATACCGATACCACGGCTGATACTAAACCTTTTTTAAATGTATCTATCTGGTATGGTATCAGGCCGATACATTAGTATCGTTAATTGACAATGAAATCAGGTTATTGCTTTCTTTAGCCACAAAAATTATATGTTATGGTATGTTTTCCAGTATTAATCAGTCCTGCCATTTTTTTACAGAATTTTAAACCAACAAAAAGACATGGATAAAGGCGAACATCACAGATTTTCTATCGCGCTACTCATGACTCGCTTACACTTGCACAATTCTACAATTTAATAAACAAAATGAAAGACTGCTATTATGTATGTTATTGCGAGTTCAAAACAAATGCAGTATGGTACACAAAAAGTAGTAATGGTACTATTATCTATTATATGTTCGTTCCTGCCAGTTACGGAGCAGTGCAAATCACACGTGTAGCATGTTCTAGTTACACAACAGTAGAACCTTGATCTAAGAAAATAGTTTGCTGTTTGGTTAAATTCAAATTTACCTATTTTAACACTCACAAAACTAACAAGTTGTGTAATAAAGAGAGAGAGAGTGTGTGTGTGTGTGTGTGTGTGTGCACGCACGNATTCAAATTTACCTATTTTAACACTCACAAAACTAACAAGTTGTGTAATAAAGAGAGAGAGAGTGTGTGTGTGTGTGCACACGCACACGTGTTCATTTTTTTCCCCAGGTTAACACAAGTGTTTTGTCATTGGATGGTGCAAAATAAAACGTTTTTTTAAATTAAATACTAAAGTAATTCGGCAGATGTTCTGCAAATAATATGGTACCCCACAAGGCCATAAACGATGTGTAGTTAATGAAAATAAAGTTTAACATTGTTCGCCGCCTAAATTTTATCAATGTGAAAATATTTTGGAAAGCCTTTTTTGTACAAAATTTAGATGAGGAAATGCTGATTCAAATTAATTTCTCTCCTCGCATAGAAATAAAATACCATAAAAATTGAAATGGTTAACTGTTAAGAGTAACAAGAACAATAATTTGTTTACACTGAAAACATAATATAGATTACCAATGAATATTGTTTGGGGAAAATTTATTATATAACTGGAAAAAAAATTAGAAAAAGTAGCAAATCCAATTTATTAACAAATACTATAAAATTATAGCAGTATGTATTTTGCTCATAACAAAAACACAATTACAATGATGGTGCATTATTGTGTGAAATAACCTCGTTATACAATGTTTAGTATAAAGTTTTATGTACACATGAACACAAACTTATTTTAAACTGAATACTAACATTTCTGTATTTGAAATTCTTATTATACTAGTTTATTTCCAGTTTCTTAACACTTTTTGAATCAAACCTTTGAAAAATCACCTCCTGTATGACTTGCTCTGGTGTTATCTAAATATCATTTATTACAAGCATTTTATACTTGGATTAACATAAAAATACTTTATATATATATATATATATATATATATATATAAATTGAATTATGGTGTCAATTTGAAAACCAATCGAGCAATTGTTACAGACTCGGCGTATTACATGACCAAATGTGTGACGACAATGCATGTCCTTTTTGGAGAGCACGTGGTCCATGTTCAGTTCTGGGTCCACAAACTGACCTTGGTAGGTCATATCTTTAGCATTGAACTGACGGAAGTAAAGTAGGCTGGGGTAAAAGTCAAAACCTCCTTTTTGAATACATGAAAAAGAAAATATCATTCTGTTCAATATCTAGCTGAACATCCAGGTAAAGCTGCAAATCTGTTCCCAATACCAGTGAACATCCTATAAAACTCATGGTTTAGAGCATTGTTTTATTTGACAGAATACTTTTTGACATTGTGAACTTAAAGTTCAATCAAATGAAGGCCATCAACAACAGTGGTATTAACTACCTAGCTTGTCTTTCAGAAAAAGATGTGAACGTGGTTCTTGCTCAGTGCACATTTGTAAAAACTTGAAGGCTCTCAGTACAGTACCCCACAGCACATGTGCTATATATCTGGCTAAACTATTTGTTGAAAAGCTTTGAAGGCACATCAAAAGGTATATTTGATTCCCAGTTTGAAACCCAGGGTTTATCAGGCCCATCTCTCACCACCACTGGAAAAGCACTTGAACAGAAATGCCAAAAATCAACTCTTGCAATGACCAAACTGTAAAGTTTGATGAATGGTGATCCAATTGTGCACATTTTCAAGGCAACTAAAGCTTCTTAGTCCATAAAACATTTTACTGAATGAAACTAAGTGTTTTGCCCGTTTTTGATCAAATTCTTGTATCCAATGGAATGGATAATTCTATACGATACAAGGGCTATGAATTTCTTAAAGAAGCTCTTCAAGATGTGGTCAGGGAAAAAAAATTATATGTAGCAAAATTACTGGTGACTTTGGGAGTAGAATATAAAGAATTTAGTTTAGCAGCACTCGAGGCTACTTGGTTGCCTTCCAACAATGTCGACAGTGAGCGCCTTCTTAGCCACTACAATTTGTAGTTACCGACAGAAGGTGAAATTTGAAAGAAGATAATGTTGGAACATTTATCATGCATTCGTTTGATGACTAACTGTTGACTTTTTGCAAGCAGTTGAAAGAATGTATTAAGTAAATTAGTTGCATATTATGCATGTACATATTGCCTTACTGATTTTTTCTNTCTGTGACTGTACACTTTCTGTTTGTTAGCAGTTTTTATTATTATTTACAGTTATAATTGTAATTTTGCATTTTTGATAGTGTTTATAGTGTAGCAAAAATGTTACATCATTCCAAAAATGAATTTTTGATGCATAAAAGGTGTTATGCCCCATAAAAAATAACACCAATTTCCAAGATAAAAAAACTGCTATTTTTGAGAAAAATAATATCTCTTTTTTTCAAGAAAAATGACACCTATTTTTTCATGTGTGTAAATATAATGCGTGCACATACACTGGATTATTCAGGAGTTACCACCACTTGTAATGCTTATTCCTTAAGTCATTTAGAATATAGTATGCCATATAAATGTGGGTCCTATTCCTAATTTTTATAGAGTAATTCTAAAAATGTGAAAGGTGAAGAAATAATGCATAACCCTTTCAAGAGTTAAAAAAATTATTATTGTTTACAGTTGAGCATCAAATGCCATATCAGTGTATTCTGTGGAAAATGTACGTGGCATTGTAACACGATGACTATACCTCACAACCAAAGGACTAAAACCACAATAAATGTGGAGAAAAACAGTGTTCACGCAATACACAGTGAAACTGGTAGTTGCACTTAACGATGGTCAAAGACACGCTGTTAACTTCAATAGTCAAACAGGCAGTAAATTGTCACAATTAGCACTATGATGCGTTTCGAATTATCCTGTAAACATTATTAACGAGAGGCACATTTATATTACATAATTTGCTCCAAATGACTTAAAGAATAAGCCCTGTAAGGGGTGGTAACTCCTCAATCACCACTCGCTCGCTCTGTGCGTGTGCATGCATGTACGCCACGCACATAAACCCCATGAACACGTATAGTCCTTGTAACTAATGTCTACAGGTTGAATATAATTTCATACAAATATCAAATGAACCTTTCGGTGACCAGTCTCCTGAACATTGTGGATGGTGATGAGAGATACAAATGCTGAAGATAGATGGTATGGAAATTAGTAGATGATAAGCAACTGTATGCAAGGTAAAAGCAATCGGATGCAGGTCACCTAGAAATTAATTTGCGTTGTATGCACTTTAGTGTAGGTTACACGAAAAAGCATTTAGGTTCAAGGAAATTAACAAGACGTGCAAATGAATTTAAGATATACAATTAATTGTATACGACATGCAATTAATTGAAGCGTTGAACTGGATTAGGGGTCGTTTTATTGAAAAAAATTTGTTTGCTGCGGATTTATTTATTTATTTATATATATATAAAATGTGCTCAATTTTTGTTATTTTATTATTATATGCCTTGTTCTCACAATAATAACCAATGTTTTTGAAAAAATGGAATTTTTAAATTATNTTGTTATTTTATTATTATATGCCTTGTTCTCACAATAATAACCAATGTTTTTGAAAAAATGGAATTTTTAAATTATTATGCGATTTGCAACTGGGAAACAGAAAATACAAATGCCCTTATCCAAACAATTCGTACATGGTTTGCTGCTTATCTTATAAAGAGTGCGAAATCCTTTCTGTACAAAAGTTAGTCAATTTATTAATGAAAAACAAATTTATTTCAATAAGCAGAAGTCTTTTGGATAGAAATATGCATCCTACAAGGCCGTGGAACTCTTACCGCCACAAAAACGTAAACATTGTGGCTTATACTACGGATATATTTTTAGCCAGTGCGAAGGCCAACTTTCTGACTAAAATGAAATAAATAAATAAACAATTGTTTGTACGCTGCACAACAATCATGCCTTCATTATCCAACACAGTGCACACTGACTCCTCGTAGCAGCACATGTAGTCAACCGACAGGCATGCACACAGCTGGGGCGAAGGGCGTGACCTACTTTTCAAGAGCAACTGTGACACGTGCGACAGAGAAGCGAGGCATGTTGCAGCAGAAACGGACGCTGCTGGCACTGTTATTGACATAATGTGTTTTATCCAAAACCATAAATAAAATTGTATTCCATTAAAAAATTGGTTAGCGTAAGCAGGTCGTTAACAGGCAATGCGGTCAGTTCCAATCTCAATCCGTAGTCGAAATCCAAGAAGAAGAGCCAAAATTCTAAGTTATGACAGCACTTGAAAAATTATCAAAATGGTGCGCATCACTCCGTGGGGTCACAAGATAAAGGGAGAGAAAGGGGAAGATCTGTAACCTGTGCTGTTATTGGCTACCGCTGTTGCTATGTGCGCATGGTTGGACAGCAGCTAGGCACGTGAGGAGAGATAGTCGTGGCGGGGAGATGGGAGAAGAACAAAGGAGCCCTTCGTGACGTGTGTCGCGTGAAGTCTAACTCTAGGTACACGCGCTGTCAACTCGTATCACCACTGCCGTAGTTTTAAACGGGTTTTAGCTATATATGTATATGTAGAATTTTGTGTGTGTTTTAAGGGTACCTACTGAGAAATTCCTACATTTTATTTCCATGGGCCAATGAATGTATTTCATTATGCTTCTATTGCAATTTGTTTTATGTTCAGAATTTTGTGATGGTTCCTGAAAATCTTAACTTTAGATCGCTGTTTTCGTTAGCTACATCTACGTTGCATTGGGGCTCTTTATTCAGTAGTTGCACTTCTGCATTGGTATCTCAAAATTGCTTCTGTCTATGAATCCACACATAAAAATGCCACTCTGTTTACAAAAAAAAACTCTGTATAAATTGATGGTACATTTACAGAATTACTGATGAAATTACTTGCAGTTAACAAAAATGTTTTCGCATGTGTTTTTTTTAATGATCATTAATTACTCCCAGCTGAAAATAGTTTAAAAGCCAAGAACAAATTTATCTGTGCAGTCTAATTCTAATAGCATTCAACAGGTTTGTTTTTTGTATAATAGCGTGCTTTCTCTTTCATTTGTATTATNGTGCAGTCTAATTCTAATAGCATTCAACAGGTTTGTTTTTTGTATAATAGCGTGCTTTCTCTTTCATTTGTATTATTTGTATTATAGGATGCTGCTTGTTCGGTAAAGTATGTGAATTTGAAGAGAGGAAAGAAGCATGGTTGCTTGTGTNATTTGTATTATAGGATGCTGCTTGTTCGGTAAAGTATGTGAATTTGAAGAGAGGAAAGAAGCATGGTTGCTTGTGTTAATTAGTGATCATTAATGTACAGATATAAAATTATATTTAAAGGCATTTTTCCATTGTCACTTCATTCACAATTTTTTTTCATCAGTGCAGTGTAGTTAGACTTTCTGTATTTTCAAAGAGTTCAAACTTGGTGATAATATTTGTGGGAGTAGTAGAGTAACATACAGAGTGGAATTCAGTCATAGTTCCCTGGTTTTTTTTATTTAGATTGTCTAACGTGGGTTTTTTTTTTTNTAACATACAGAGTGGAATTCAGTCATAGTTCCCTGGTTTTTTTTATTTAGATTGTCTAACGTGGGTTTTTTTTTTTAATTCTGTGAGTCCCACATTGATGTGTAACTGTTGTAAAATGATTTTAAAATATTCTTGAATATNGTTTTTTTTTTTAATTCTGTGAGTCCCACATTGATGTGTAACTGTTGTAAAATGATTTTAAAATATTCTTGAATATTGGAAAAGTGTAAAATACAAATTGTGGTTAACAGATTCATGTCACATTTTCCATCTCTTGAGCGCGTGTGTGTTGTGGAATAATTTATTTTCTAGCATAGATTGTAGCAGCGTGATTTCATTACTAATTATTACACTGATAACTTTGGCTAACATTAGTGTCTTTTGATGTCTGTTAATACAAAGTTCTGCAGTATGCGTGATGTTGACTTTCCATTCATCAGTGGCCCTGTGGTTTTTGATACTTGCTGCTCTTTCCACAGAACATAATTGTGTATGCATTTGTGTGGGAGCAGGCAGAGTTGTGCAGGTACTAATCCTAGTAGGGGGTAGTTGGTAAAAGGTTTGTGCATTGAAAATGGCCTCTTGATAGTTGTCATGGTGCATATTAACAGGGTTAAGTTTCCTCTATTAACTGTATCTCTTCAGATGTATGTAGTAATTGTGCAACATTTACAAACATGAAAATACATTACTTGTAGAATTCTCTTGCTAATTTTTTACTTCCAGTTTTACAGTGAACTGTAAAGTAATTTTCCTGTTGCTTTACAATTGTGGGTGCCACTCATGAGTAACACTAATTACTAAAACTAGATTTTTGGCACAACTGTGACACTTTTATGTTACTAGATTATTGGCTTATACTTGCACATGAGGTCTGTTGCAAACCAGCTACTGTTTTGTATCAGAATACTGACATGAGCAAGTATGAAGGAGTGTCAGAATATGCATTGATACATGAAACTTTTGTTACCTTCCTTGCTGAATAATTGGTTCGCAGGCCTCCAACTGAGGCATGCCAATTTTCAGCATGTCCAGAAGGTTGTTTGTGAAAGTTAAGCTGTAAAAGACATTTCAACAAAATATATATTTTTTGAATGCATTATCATGAATGTACATGTTGCCCATGCTGTATATATTTCCATTAGTGTTAGGTCTGAAGTGGAAAATTAAAACAGTAAAGATATGACTGCAAACTTTGCAATCTCATTTCTTTTTCTTTGTACTCAAAAATTGTGTTAACAAGTGCTTACTGAAAATGTATCTGTTTATGTTTAAGGCTCTGTCAAAGTATTGTAAAACAGTTATCTATTTTTGGTGTCTTTCTGTCATTGGATATCAAAGTTTCTTATAATAGTTGCCTGCTTTTTCATGCCAGTAACATTTTATATACAGTTGTAAAATTTTTGCATAGGTACACTGTAATTTATTTTTAGAATACATTGTAATGTGTTTTTTTTCCAGCATTTAAAGTAAATCATTTATTAACTAGTGATAAAATTGCAAAAAAAAACATTTATTGTACTTATTGTAGTACTTATTTTTATTTTGTTCAAGCATTTTCCATGCATTTATGTTTTTTTCTTGCATTGTGCTACTTGTAACATGTTAAGATAGAATTATGAAAGGTTCTAGCAATGTGCCTACCTTGTCATTTTCAAGTAACCTCAAATGTAGTTTTTCAAAAGTTTGTAATCTCTTGTACTAAGGCTGTAATATTAATGTGAACAGACTGAATACTAATAAACTTCTTGTTTTACATNAGTTTGTAATCTCTTGTACTAAGGCTGTAATATTAATGTGAACAGACTGAATACTAATAAACTTCTTGTTTTACATACTGTTTTTTTTTTCTTTTCATTTCCATTTGTTTGCATTACTTTGATTTTTTTTTTTTAACATCCTATATGCTGTTAACATTGGATTTGCCAACCAGTATCTCATTCTGTAAAGCAATTTTTTATCTTTGATCACTTAACTGTCAAGAATGTAAGGTTAGTAAGTTAAAAAAAATTGAAAACTGTATCTAAATTTGCACTTACATGTAATACATACTGCTAGAATTCAATTNGTTAGTAAGTTAAAAAAAATTGAAAACTGTATCTAAATTTGCACTTACATGTAATACATACTGCTAGAATTCAATTTCTTTGAACTTCCAGTACAATACATTGTACTGTAATGTGCACCCTAGTGTGAACAGTTTGTCGNTGGGGCCTAGACAAGCCCGCGTCAAGTTTAACATTATATACATGGTTAATTTCAACTTCACATCAAACAGTCAGCTTTAAGACTAATCAAGTTATCAGAAACCCAGCACATAAATGTTGCCTCGTAAAGCCACATNACATCAAACAGTCAGCTTTAAGACTAATCAAGTTATCAGAAACCCAGCACATAAATGTTGCCTCGTAAAGCCACATGTCGCAACAAAAAATGTTCAGAAATAATGCTTTCACTTTCCCTGTGAAAGTATGCTATGTACAAGGTTATTTAAGCTACTTAAAATTGTTATGTGCAAATGCCAATATCATGTTGCGTTGAATCTGGGATAATGACTTCTAGCTGACTTTCTACAACAGGAAATTATTTTTTACATCTAATAGCCTACAAAATACAGTGGATTTTGCAGGACGTGCCAGGTGTATCACAAGTCGAACATTAGCTCTCCTAACTCAAGTGAATCTAAACATTGAGACTCAAGTTTATAAAGGTTCCAAAATAAATAACCGGACTGGCTGGAAATATAGTTCAACTGAGTTTTATTACACTATGCAGTTCAGTTACAGCGGCAGCATAAAAAAATACTTCCACAACACACAAGCCGCAATGAGATAAGAATCACAGTATCAATTATTCTTCAGTCAAAAACACTCGTACCGTGAAGATACGTATGAATATGGGAGAGAAAACAAACGATTCTCTCCTGGCACCCTGAGTAAAGTTGGACGACCCCTGAGGTTAGTCTGAAATATGAAGAACGAAAAGTCGCTGGCACTGTGCCCATGTACAACAAAAAAACAATAATAAATATTAATTATATCAACAAAATGCAAGTCATTGGTGCACAAAAGCCACAAATAACGAAAATGAACCAGTGGCTCAAAAAAATTATCATACAAGCCAAAGACCCAGCAACAACATAGAAATATAAACAGGAAGCGTTAATAAATAATAATGCTGGGTGTTGTACATGTACATAAAACATTCTTGTGTAACCAAAATAGACCCAGAGGAAAATTTTGCAACATCAAGTACTGCCAGACTTGTCATTGTGCATTACTAAAAATTTTGTTTATTATTTTTTTTTATCAAGTTATGAAAAATATATAAACTGAATGATAAATTTTCTTTTCATCTATCATTTGTTAAAGAACTATCGCCAAATCCAGTAACACTAGAATTCATCAACACCATAAGAACTAGCAAAGTCTTTCTTTTAATCAAAAATTATAGTGAAATTTAACATTATACTCCACTTCAAATGCAAATCATATTACTTTATATTAGAAAGATATTCTTTTAGATGTCCACATTAATTTATCATATTATTATTAAGTAAAACAAAGCTTATGACCCCTGAGATGCATTCCTAACATCTAAAGCTGCTAAATCATATTTAATAAAAATAAGTACATTTAATAGATATTACAAAAAACAGTCAAATCATTCAGTCACATGTGCGTGAAGATAGGTTATAAAAAAAAATGTTTTATCTACTTAGCTTGAGTCCAGCAGGCACTTGCATGGAAACAGAACTGCCTTCGGAGACAAGGACTAGCTCTCAGAGCACATGAAAAGTCCAACAGTTATGGACATGGTATTCAGTTGCGACTAGTAGTTGTGAGGTTAAGACAGGACTTCGCCGCACACAAAACTTGCGAGAATATTTAGTAACCAGAATTACTTGAACCCTCTCTACAACAGTGTGTGCAAAAATAATAAGTTAAATTATTACGTAATTTAAAAAAGGGGGAGACAACAGTTATTTGATAACTTTACTCAGCAAGGGAAAAAGACAAATGGAGAAAGTCATGTAAGCAGCATCACCAAAATTCTGAAATAAATCCGAATGCACAACCTAAGGCATTATTAACACTAAAGGACTACCTACATTATGGTAAGACTACCAGTTCACATAGGAACTAAGTCCCAAGGAACACATGGATGGCAACGTGCCTTCTTGCTCCCCTGCTGAATCAGAAGTGCCAGAAACAAAGGTGTGAAGCATTTAGTAACGTCAAAAGGGCAACGAAAAGATTAAAATGTAGCCAATAGATATTGCAGGCTGTCCAGAAGAGACTAAATGTGCTAAAGTACACAGCGGTGGGGGAACATAACACGTGAACAAAGGAGCTGCTGGTTTCTTTTTTTTTTTTTTTCCCCC
>NQII01000935.1:176890-219488 GCA_002778355.1 Clitarchus hookeri | reverse complement strand
TTTTTTTTTTTTTCCCCCACACAATGGTGCTTCCAATGGGACACCACCACCCAGAACGCATTCGGAGAGAGAGAGAGAGAGAGAGAGAGAATCACTACCAGCAATGTGACAAACTATCTCATTTATACCTACAGACAGATGCCAGTCAAGAGGGCTTGGCATTGTCCTACTTCAGTATGACGACGGAGAGCACAGGGTCGTAGACTACAGCAATGCGAAGTTTGCCCTGTGCTAACAGAACTACGACGTGAATGAGAGGGAATATCTGGCTATCGTATGGGCAATAAAATATTACCACCAACACCTAAAGTATCAACGATTCACATTAAGGACCGACAATTGTTGCTTGATGCAGGTCACTGCATAAAAGGAGCAAAAAAAGAAAAAGGAAGCAGGCCACCAGCTGGAGTTGACATTCTTTTAATGACCATAGGTTAAAGCCATGCCACAACGTTAAGGCTTTTAGCACTGTGAGTTATTTAGTTAAAGTATTTTCCAAACATATCGCAATCACCACCTATTAACATAAAAAAAAAAAAAGAATAATTTATTACATATTTACTAACCTTAAATAAATTTAATACAAGTTTATCTGTATATATTAAATCTTATCTTCACACTTTGTTATTGTTCTATTCTTCAGTCGGTTAAAACAAAACATTTAATGAATTTTACCTGCATTGGTTGAATGAAGTTGCAAGCAATATGCAAGTATTCAAAATGGAACAGAATACTGGGACCAATATTTAAATTGTAGAATCTGTACCGGAACCGATATTTTTTGTTATTTGACCCATCCCTAGATGATAACCAAGGAGAAAATATTTCTTGGCTAAGAATGAAGTGGAAGAGGTATGGGCCTTCGTGTCCTTACACAATAAAGTTCAAATATTCTTTCCAAGATAATGAACAATTCAAGACACTTCATCTGTCACAAAGGCAAAGAAAGACAAGGTCTTCGCTTCTGACGATAACCCTTTTTTCAAGTATGCCATTATCACTTCCAGCAGAGAAAGTAAATGATTTGAAGTCTCTCTTACCAATTCATCCCAACAGTCGTCAGTTTTGCGAGTCATTCCTGAAAGGACTAATACCATCCTCTAAACTGAACTGTGATTATCTCCCAGATGATAGAGAAGACACCCAATAAATGTGAAAGTTACCCACTAAGTGTAAAGAAAACATTCTGGATTTTTATTATGCTTTTGTGTTCATTGCATTAATTTTGTCGGACTATAGTCCTAGTGCAAATACATACATAATGCTAAGCACCGACGTATAAGACAGACTTAAAGCAGCTTTAAAAGTAAAATATATCACAACTTGTTCTTATATTTACTGTGCTTATTCAAGTAATCACATGCACAGTTTTTCCATAATGTGGGGAAGAAGACTGTTCAGTGAAATGTTTGATTCTTAGTATTTAATGTGCGTTATGTACGATTGTTTATGATAAATCTGTTCATTTGGAAATAAATATGTAATAATAGCAGATGTTTGATATGGCAAAGGCCAATGTCATGACAAAAATTTATATGGCAGTGTCTAGAGAAATAAAACTTGGTGTACTGTGCTCTTCATTAACTCTAGTTTGTACTGGGAAAATACCATAACATTGGTATGCATCATTTTCGCAGCATTACTCTCTAAAGAAAATGTCTGATTTTCAGAGCTCGTTATCTCGACATTGTGATTTCTGACATAGGCCCTTTTAGAACTAAGCCCCATATATATATATATATATACACACACGCGCGCGCACACACACACACACATACACACACACACACTTCAGAAAACTCATCCACTGGTAGTCAAGTACAATGATACAGACATTGATTTTTATTTTTTTCATTTGTTTATAATTTTTAAACAGTCCGGAAGGGATGCGAGAGAAAGACCAAAGATATCGTTTTTGAAAAATGGTTTTTTTAAAAAGTTACATTCCTGCAAACGGAGACGTGTAAAAAAATTTGTAAATCTGAAAACTGTAAAAGAGAACAAAAATAATTACACAAGAAACTTCAGTTGTACATAAATCAGGTTACAAAATCAGAATATTATTCACTTTATTATTCAACTCTTCACTGCATGGAGGGCATAGAAGATACTCGAGTTGCGAGTCCAATGCCATTCATTGGTTACAAAATTATAATACATTCCATGTATGAGCCTGGTCACACTGCCATCTGAAAAATAAAATAAAACAATATTAGTCTAAAATGGACAACCACTGACCAAGATTTGTTGCAAAGTGCTCACTATACTTTGATAGGAAACTTAATAGGTAGTAGACTGAGGTCTCAGTGTCTTTAGGGTACCAATTAAAATTTAATGAATTAAAAAATTTATAATATGCCCTTAATAATGCATGCATATGCAAATTCCTATAAACGTGCAAAGAAAATATATTATTTCTGGAGCACACACAGAATTCCTGTACAATTGTTGTACATTCCAATACACTGTTCAAAATATTCCTGAACATTTTAATTTTTGTAAATTTTGCTATTATTACATATTTGTATAGAACAATTTTAATTGTTCACGACACAATTCATTAATGCATTTTATTTTTAATTATACTAAGGCAAGTGACAAGAGGAAGTTTCCAAACAATTTTACAGAAAACTACGTAGTTGCATAAAAGTCTTGACTGAGCATGTGCGAAGCGGGAAAGATCGATCTACTATTGATCTCCAATTTTCTGCACGTTGTGATATACCCAAAAGAAATTAAAGTGCTTTACAGGAATTAATTATTGTACTACGATGTGCCCTATAAAACAGTGCAGCTTGACGTACACACCCTAATTGTCATTACTTGCTTCTTTTTTTTTTTTTTTTTAGTGTAAATATTTACCATTATGCATGACATGTCTGTTGGGAGGTGTCAAGTTAAACCCGCCTTCCAGACAGGTCTAACTTATTACAAATTGTATTTGTATATTGTAAAATTGTTAGTGATTTCATTTTAGTAGTACATGTTTGAGAAAGCTGGACCACACCAAATTTTTTTTTCTTTAAAAAATTTAAAAACTTAAAAATAAATCTTTTTCCTTATGATAGAGAGAGAGAGTGTGTGTGTGTGTCNTGTCTCTATATATATATATATATATATATTGAGTAAATTAAGAATCTTAACAAGGCTGAAAATAGCCACCAGACACAAAATAGAATCATATTTTTCAAAAATAGTACAGTAATATACTACTCGATGACAATGTTCTTTACACTGACACTTTCAACCTCGTAGGTTGGCTTAGGTTAAATTAATTTAGTCACCAAAATAAATAACAAGGTGACAAACTGTAAAAAACCAAATCTAAATAACCCAAACACATTAACTTTTAACGAGAGAATATATACATTCTGGCAATATACAACAATCGTATAACACAAACGCTTTCATTCCCACCAATACATTGAATCAAGACTAACCTAACATTTCTAATTTCATCGTACATGTTGTCTGGAATCAGCAGCCGCCCTAAATGCTAAATAGCAGTGTGGCCTGTGTGAAATTGACGACATCACAGGCAATGCATGCATGGCATCGCCATTGTTGCTCAGTTCACTACTTGCTACATTCGCGGAATTGTGTCCTCACTCCTGTCCAGTACACGTCATGCTGATAATGTGAATGCATACAAGTGCCATCGTCACTGACATACATTTTCAAAAACTAAGTGAACTCTAGTTTGTCGTAATGCATTCGTGGGGTGGTACATTTGTCTCCAAACCAAACGTAATAACACAGTAAGTGACAGTAGTGATACATTTTACCACAAAGTGAAACGACTGTACATCAATCGCAATGCTTTGTAGGACATATGTTCATAGTACCATTTTTGCTTGTTTTGATCCCAGGAATCANAACTTTTAACGAGAGAATATATACATTCTGGCAATATACAACAATCGTATAACACAAACGCTTTCATTCCCACCAATACATTGAATCAAGACTAACCTAACATTTCTAATTTCATCGTACATGTTGTCTGGAATCAGCAGCCGCCCTAAAAGCTAAATAGCAGTGCGGCCTGTGTGAAATTGACGACATCACAGGCAATGCATGCATGGCATCGCCATTGTTGCTCAGTTCACTACTCGCTACATTCGCGGAATTGTGTCCTCACTCCTGTCCAGTACACGTCATGCTGATAATGTGAATGCATACAAGTGCCATCGTCGCTGACATACATTTCCAAAAACTAAATGAACTCTAGTTTGTCGTAATGCATTCATGGGGTGGTACATTTGTCTCCAAACCAAACGTAATAACACAGTAAGTGACAGTAGTGATACATCTTACCACAAAGTGAAACGACTGTACATCAATCACAACGCTTTGTAGGTCATATGTTCATAGTACCATTTTTGCTTGTTTTGATCCCAGGAATCACCTGAAGTTTGTTAGAATAGTTTAGATACATCCTGTATGCTACTCTACCCCATATTGCTGTACGTGCCGTTCCTTACAGAACACCCACTATCTTCCCCGACTTTCTTAACTGACTCATCCTATGCCTCAATACAGGGCTGGGAGCCGCAAGCCCACTGAACTGAGGGCCAAGGCCACCCAGAGAGAGGGATGCAAGGATACACTGGACGCCTAATCGAAACAACAAGGTTGGACTGGGGTTAGCTCCCGAGTGCGTGCCAGGGTGTTTTGCTGTACCCAGTACAATGTCACCCCTGCCACCAACTTCGCCCTGACCAAAGCCAGCAGTTACTCTTCCATCACTCCAGTCCTCAGCCGTGAGAAAGGTCCAATTCTGTCAGGCTCTGCCTGTTCAAGCCTCATTTGCATCCGCAAGGAAAACCACCACACCCCATCAGTAAACCAGCCCTGCTCAACGCGCTGTGCCTTTATTGACTATTTCAGTCAAACCTAGACCATCTACCATCAAAAGGCTGCCAGTGAACAGCTTAAATAGGGGAGGAAAACTTGAGGCAAACACCCATCCAGCTTGGTGATGGTGAGGCATCAAACTTCCATTTNTTAAATAGGGGAGGAAAACTTGAGGCAAACACCCATCCAGCTTGGTGTTGGTGAGGCATCAAACTTCCATTTCTCAGTTCATTTATTTTATGCTGGGTGGTTTAGTGATAGTGAAATGTAATATTTTCTTGACTGTATCCAGAAGTGAATTTTATGTCTGAAAATGGAAAAATAACCATCACACAATTTGGTTACAGCACAGTAGGTATCCAATACTTTGTGCTGTTTCTTCGCTATCCTGTGGAGTGTCTTACTTCCAATAACCAAACTAGTTGGTGCAGTGGTAAAACTTCAAACTTTAATTCTGAATGACATGGGTTCAAATCATGGTCTGGCCACCCTGATTTCGGTTTTCTTCAGTTTTCCATGGAATCCCGAAATTGCTCTAGGCAAATGTGATGATGCTTTACCTAAGGCCATGGCCGGTGCCTTCCCGTTCCTACTTCTTTTGCTCCGTCTCTAATGACCTTGATGTTGACCAACCTACCTACCACACTCAATGACGAAGCAATAAGCGCTGTGGCAAAACTTTGCCCACTGCATACGCCCAATGAATCACTTCAACGTTCAGAGCCAAAGTAAAATCTACACATAATAAATTATTTAATTTTATCTTTGAAGTTTAATGGCAATGGTGAGTTTGTGTTATTATGATGGTTTTATTGGATGGTGTCCATTGCCAACCATGAGACTAAAACATACACAGACACAGCAAAAAAACCTTTTACAACACCACAGTATTTGCATTTCTCCAACCACACACACAGCACAAAAGCAGGTAAACAGGACAGAGAGCCTATGCTTGGATGGGGAAAGTAAACACAAAGAACTAGACCACATAAAGAAAGAACGGTTCAGCAATGGCTATCCATACAAATTCATTAAAAATATGATATATCCTAGCAATTCAATAATCACAAAACCAGGAAACACAGAACCTTCTGCAGCTATTGCAGTTATTCCATATGTTAAATGACTATCAGAAAAAATATGGAGACTGGCTAAGAAACACAACTATGCCTTGAAACCTACTACAGTACAATAATAAAAACAATACTAACAAAAGTAAAACCCGCCAGTGATCAACANAACTATGCCTTGAAACCTACTACAGTACAATAATAAAAACAATACTAACAAAAGTAAAACCCGCCAGTGATCAACAACACACACAGGAATGTATTTATCAAATTCCTTGTCAGTGTGGCATTGTGTGCGTAGGGGAAACAGGCCGGCCACNCAACACACACAGGAATGTATTTATCAAATTCCTTGTCAGTGTGGCATTGTGTGCGTAGGGGAAACAGGCCGGCCACCGTCCACCCGTGTCAAGGAACACAACAAGAACACCGAACAGGTTGAAACAGAAAAATCCAAACTAGCTGAACACGTCTGGTCAAATAGTCATAAGATTCTGTGGGAAATTCTGTACCCATAGCCAAACAGCAAAATGCCATTAAAAAGAAAAATCAAATAATCAGCTTTCATCAACTGCAATAGTAATGTCATAAGTCAACAGTGTTGATTTATTTGGTTTTATAATCTGACAAGGAATACTTTTCCTGACTTGTGTTTCATTGCGTTTTCTGTTTTATTTTCGTATTTGTTTTGAGTTTTTATTGTTTAGCTGTGACAACTGATATTGTGTTTTTTTATTGCTCTGTTTTGTTTACTTTTGTGGTGTTTTGTTTTTGTCATCGTGTTGTCTTCTCTTTTGTTGTCTGTCCTGTTTTGTAAAAATAAGTTGTTCATCGATCATTTTGTCGTTTCAATATTTTATTGACAAGGAAACAGCTTTTCCTGATTATCTGTCTGTGGCGTTATATAAGCTTTTTTCGTTTTTGTCTTGCTGAGTCTGTGTATGTTTATTTAGTCTCATGGTCTGCAATGGACACAGTTCAATCAAACCATCATAGAAACATAATTATTTCATATTTGTCTCACAGCAAGAGCTTAAATCAACAGGTCGGTTGCCTGCATGCCAATCATGTGATGAATCAACAACTGTCCAGCTTGTTTAAGACTGCACATGATTAAACAAGTCTTTAGCAGTTTTTTTTTTTTATGAACTTGGAATTTTTTCAATGGCTTCATGCAGGTAAATTTAGCACAAAACACAACTGTCTAGCAATAATATGTCTCTCAGGCCTTTATATCTCATTCTCACAAACAATCACACCTTTTNCACAAAACACAACTGTCTAGCAATAATATGTCTCTCAGGCCTTTATATCTCATTCTCACAAACAATCACACCTTTTCTCTGCTTCCGCACACATCAGCATCACCATGAACAAGCATAGCACAAAACTACATATTTTTAAAATGTAATCAATAAACACATGTTTAAAATACCTAATACAAAATTATTGCCAAATTGATATGGGCAAACAAAATCTGCAATTTGAAATATTGTAATACAATAAGTTCAATTTTTTTCTACTTGTGTACAAATTATCTTGTCATTAGAAAGTATATACAGTAAAATACTTGACCATATTCTACGCAATACTTGTTTTACATTAAATAATCACTAAAGTTGTCAGGCTTTTTATGTTATTTTTATGTTATTATTATTGTTTACTAGAATGAAAATATTTAATATATTCAATTATTTTATTCAATTCAGGTTACTTCTCCAATGGAAGTTTGCTTCTGTAAATACCAAACTTTGTACATTCTTTTTACCACTAGCACTGCTGGGGTGAGAAAAACCTTTCTTATTACAAGGCAACTGCATTTTCCTTTTCTTCAATTTAGTCAGAGGTGTTATTTTAATGTTTAATGCAAGTGTCCTCTCTCACCAGTCAAGCCAGACTTTTTTAAATTCTTCATGAAAGTAAAACACTAACATTTCAAACACTGTTGCTGTATAAATATCAAAACTACTTTAAACATGTTACAAGTAAAACTAACAATAAACACCCAATAACCTATATATAGGCCATTTTATTATCCACTTGGTTAACCAGAAAGATTTTATGTGAGAGTGAACGTACTGCACCACATAATCACTGAAAATCAATCCTGTGCCAAATGTTACAGTTAATTTCTCCAACATGAGATGTTTTGNTACTGCACCACATAATCACTGAAAATCAATCCTGTGCCAAATGTTACAGTTAATTTCTCCAACATGAGATGTTTTGCTATTTCTTATCGCAATTTCCCATTACATAAGTTCCTAAGCAATGAATTACATTTTTCACATTTTCGAAATGTGCAATTTTTACAGTTTCGCACCAGGTGAAAAACTGTTGTCCCCTAATGTCATTTTAGCATTCTGAAGACCCTCTTATTGCATCCTGTAGGTTCTTGTTCATCCAACAATTCCTGGAAATGAACAAAAATCCTGTACAATTCCTATATTTTACCCAGGTATATAACTTCTGTACAAATACAATTTTCCACATTTTACCCAGTTGCTAAACACCCCGACACCTTGTTCAGGGAATCAAGAAATACCAATAACAACGAGCTTCTAACAATTATGATTTACCTGAAGTCAGACTATTCACATGTAGGCACCCAAATACACTACTATGTAAATATAACTAACCACACACTCACATTTTGCAAGCAATGCTTCCGTCTCGTGCGGGTGCACGCACTTTTTGTAGTCGTGAGTGCCTTTCGGCAGCAACCCCAGCACATACTCCGCAACCAAGATGCCCACGATCCAGGTGCCCCAAGTTCTGTTCAGTGTTGTCACGAAGAATGATCCTCCCGTCTTGATTTAAAACACAAATTCATTAGTCTCACTTAATTTTTATAAACAGCACACTTANCGAAGAATGATCCTCCCGTCTTGATTTAAAACACAAATTCATTAGTCTCACTTAATTTTTATAAACAGCACACTTAGAAGCTGTTCAGGGTAAAGTGAGAACTATTAAAATCAGCCTTTGAAAAATGTTACTGTCTCTAGCTACATGTATTTTAAGAACCAGACTGACCGGCACGCACACTGTAAAGTTGGTAACAGAGAGAAAGTGATTCCATGTCTGCATGTTGAATTAAAAGTGTTAGATAAACATTTATGAATACTGAAATGACTTCTTTTGCTTTCTGTTTTTTTTTTTTTTAATACAATGAAGCGCAAGAATAATAAAATTTGTAAAATATTTACTTTTTCTTAATAATTTCACAGTTTTACTTGACCGATGCATGAAGAATGTGATCAGGCCCAGGGCAACGTTAATTTTATGTATGTGCGGAAGGATACACAATGTGCTAGCAACTAGATATTATGCACGACTTTCAAAAGTGCTCGGTTTAGCGTGAAAAGCCTATATTTATGTTTATTAATATCTTCAGCATGATATTAAACTTACTTGGATGGATACCAAGGAAACATAAGAAAGTATATAACACACACATTTATGCCTGGGTAAGATTTTAACATTTTGGGTTGTCAAGCAAACTGAAATCACTTATATTAAATATTCTTCATATTTTTAATTTTTTTTAAATAATTAATTTGAAAAGATGCTATTACCTCTTTTGCAATTCACATAGGTACAAATATAACAAGTAACTAAATTACTACATACACAATTATATCTCTCAGGTTTGTACAGTATACTCTCGGAAGATCCTGTCCTCTAGAGTGCGCGTCCCTTGGACGGCAGATGGGGAATTCCATCAAATGTGGTGGGGTGGTCCGAATATATTGAATAAGGACCAGACCAACACGGTTATAGGAGGTCATCATCTAGATGAAATGAGAAGTGGGTTCCCATTGGTCTTCTAGCTGGGTCTGCTCTCTTCTTCGACTTACTTTGAGACAGACAGACTTTCCTATCGGTCACTCTAGACCAACGCTTGTTTCTTTGACCATGAAGCTATTAAAGTACTAGAGGGTAGAGGGTGTCTTTCTGTTTTCCTAAACCACACAGGGAAGGAGGCTTTGTCGGCGCAGAGAAGGAAATCTCTCTAGGACAAAAAAAGTCCAAAATAAAATCCCTGCTTTCAGTTGGGGGTTGTGAGGAAAGGACTAGTAACCCACCCACGTAAAAATATAATTATTTTTAGTGCCAAAAGTAGCCTCGGAGAAGGATCAACTGAACTGATGATGACCGCAGTACGAAAACCTGGTAAATGCAAATGGATCACCGATTACCTCAAAGTTGGAACATGGAAATGTAATAGGAGTAAGAACTAACAAAAAATCTTTGAAGATATGAAGATAAATCTTGCAGTGGTAACAGAAACAAAAAAGAAATAAAAGGATCTAAACATGTTGGAACTGAGTTGAGAGAATTGGGCAACTCGTAGGAAACAGTAGATNGAAATAAAAGGATCTAAACATGTTGGAACTGAGTTGAGAGAATTGGGCAACTCGTAGGAAACAGTAGATCCCCGGGAAAACCCACAGACCAGCGGCATCGTCCAGCACGATTCCCACTTCTGAAAATCCAGAGTGGCCCGGCCGGGCATTGAACCCGGTCTGCCTTAGTGAGAGGCGAACAGTCTAACCGCTCAGCCACCGCGGTCCCCTAAACATGTTGGAAACTATGTTTTATAGTGGAGTGGACCAGAATAACAGAGCAGCGAAGGGAGTTTCCATTATCGTAGACAAAAAGTGGGAACCAAGGATAAAAGTATGTCAGTATATAAACAAATGAATAATAATGATTAAATTAAAATATGATAAAGGCTACCTAGTAGTAATTAGTGCCTATGCCCCAGATGGCTGGGAAGCAAGCATCCTCGTCCACTTCACATGGTAATTGCTGCTGGGAATAGTACTATTGGCTTTTGACAAATTAATAATGGCTCACTGAGCATGAGGAGGAGNACATGGTAATTGCTGCTGGGAATAGTACTATTGGCTTTTGACAAATTAATAATGGCTCACTGAGCATGAGGAGGAGCATTAGTGGGTGCTGACCTAGTTTGCACTCTGGATGGCAACTCGAGGTGTCGGACCACCTTGTCGGTGGCTGAGGGCCAGTTATAAGTTAATGGTTTCTTTGGAGGTGTGGGATGCAGTGGTGAGACGGCATGCGGGACATGCCAGAGTAGGCTTCTGCTTCTGCTGGTTGAGCTGTTCCACTCTACCGAGCTGCTTCTTCTCTCTTCCAGGAATACACACTCTGTTCGCCCCCTATCAGGTCTCCAATCAAGACCAGTCCCTGTTGGCAACTTTTTCTTGCCCAGATCTGTGACAAGGTATAGGGGGTAGAGAGCACACAGAGGTAGACAGTGGGTGTACCATAGGGGCAGGCACGACCTGAGAGGAAGAATGGGTAGGCACGTGGATTAGGGTTGGTAGGCCTAACTACTGGTCTCCAGAAAGTGACTTGGCAGGCAGGACATCGCCGTCAGACCCAAGCATTTAATTGAAGATGTAAATAACAGGGTAGGAGCGACCGCTCTTGTGTCACTCAGAAAAGCAGGACGTCACCATAGATTCAAGCAGTAACTACTTTCTGAAACAAAGAGTCTGGGTACGTTAGGTGCTCTTCAAATTTCCTTCCCGCTACCACAATGTTGTCTAGATACACCTGGATAATGTCTCAGGCGAAGACTTTCTACATCAGACGTTCATCTCTGTAGTAATTCTGAGACAGCATTCTCATGTCACCAGTTGAGGTTTTCTCTAGTTCTTGTTAGCAACTACCCCAGAGTATATGGTAGTGGACATTTGGTATTTTGTGAAATCAAAGCTTCAGGAAAATTTGGAAGTACCTGTGAAACCTGCCTCCAATCTCCTATTGTTGCCCCCTCCTCAAGACAAACAGCACTGTCAAATTAATTAATCATCCTTACTAGCAAACTGTCCGAGTTTGAAGAGACCAAAGTCCTTGCTACAATGACACCATCTGATAGATATGCCACCTTTATGGGCTGGCTCTTCCTTTTCCCTGCCCTAATCTAACGCGCAAACACAAGTGGATAGGTTTGGGCAGCTCTTTAACAACACGGTATTGAAAGCTGATAAAGGTCTAAATGAGGTGGATATGAAGCAACACCAGAATGCAAGGGCTGGGAAATGGAAGAGCCCCGAGAAAACCCACTGACCAGCAGCATCGTATAATTCCCATGTGCGAAAACCAAGGAATGACCCCGCCAGGAATTGAACCCAATTCACAATGGTGGGAAGCGAGTTCTCTAGCTCTCATACCAACCACGCCACCCATGAACACATACTGAACATGTCTGATACAATAAGACCTAAGATTAGTAGTGTGCCTGTATATGTGGCCTCTATAAAAGTGCTGTGAGCAACACACAGAAATTTCCAATACATGGAATTTGAAATATTATTTTTTCAGATAAGTCAGGGCAATTATATATTAAAAATGTAAAATTCAGTTATAAAGGGTGCCATTTCGCATTGATTCAAAGTTTTTAATTAATGTGAGGAGGAAAACAGTGAGCAGTACAGAATAAATGTAGCAGGAATGACAACCTTGANAACACATACTGAACATGTCTGATACAATAAGACTGGAGATTAGTAGTGTGCCTGTATATGTGGCCTCTGCAAAAGTGCTGTGAGCAACACACAGAAATTTCCAATACATGGAATTTTTAAATATTATTTTTTCAGATAAGTCAGGACAATTATATATTAAAAATGTAAAATTCAGTCATAAAGGGTGCCATTTCACATTGACTCAAAGTTTTTAATTAATGTGAGGAGGAAAACAGTGAGCAGTACAGAATAAATGTAGCAGGAATGACAACCTTGAGGGAGGATGAACAGGCGTTCAGAAAGAGGTCCTTCTGCACAACATGCTCAAGCACCTCGGATGCCACGACTGCATCGTAATACTGTTGATGGTCACACATGTGCTCTTCTATTGTGCTCGTGATGTAGCGCAGGCGGGGCCTGATCTCAGGGTCACCACTAGCATGCAGATCCGCAGCCTCAATCAAGTTTTGACTTGCATCCACCCCAGTCACCTCCGCACCCAGTCTTGCCAGCGGCTGTAACATGTGCGCAAGGCAGGCTTAGCTACAGTCACAGCTCCCTGTTCACGCATCTGCACTATTTCAACGCCCTGCAAGGTCATACATACTGAGCAATGAACCCAGACATTCAGTATTAACAACATATTGTATCAGCAGATTCCACACACTAAACTCAACTTTCACACTTCATCAGAAATAATTTGTTGCTATAAAAGAGTGATTTACATTCAGAACCTAAGTGGCTGGCAGTTTTTTCTTAAAATAAGACAAATATCATTAATACCTCAGTTAAAATGCCAGCTCCACAGCCCACTTCCAGAATCTTGAGACCTTGTAGTGGTTGACTGGTGTGTGTAAAAGAAGCCGGAACCTTATTCATCTGGATAAGACCATCACGAATAAATGGTACTCTAAGAGATGAATACAGAAATCAGCACAATTTCAATAAACACTCTTTGCATCATATTAGGAAAGCAAGTTACAACATATTCCAATGTACAGTGGATTCTGTATCTACTGTTTTTCAGGGGGCTGTCACAAAATTCCCATACATCCATGATTTTAGTTGATGAACTGACATATACATCAATAAAGTACAATTTTTGACCTTGTTAAACTTTATGTTGAGTATGAGAGTTGTACATTACCCCTGCAAATAAATTTTAACTAATAAGTACAATAAAAATGGTAATTTTCTAAAAATGTCTTACATTAAATTAAACATTGAAAAACATTTTACTTCAGCTTGCCAAAATAAAGAATATTACATTACAAAATATTGTATGTAACTGATTGTAAGTAGGACACAGTGAATGCAAGCCAACCCCAAACTTTCAAACCCTCTGAAAATGAAAATAATATGACACCAAATGCAAGCTGAATTTTGAACTTCTTGCTTGCACTCGATCAGCTGAGAGCACATGGAGAGGTTATCTATCTGGCTGCGTGTTCATGGCATGCGAGAGGGATAAGGGGAAGCATCTGTGATGCGACGAGCAAAACAATCTACCTCTCTACAGATTTCTTTCACTTTCAAACCGGTTGAAAACTAGAGGGAGGGTGTGAAGATGCCATGCTGGTTGCCAGGCAACTAGCTACCAACTGTGTAAGGGAAGGAAACAGGGTCATGACTGGGCTCTGCCGAGCATCATTAAGGACAGCATAAGTTTACTCAATGCAGACCGTACATCAACACTTACGTTGGCGATACCGTGCATGCATGGCAAATGTCTGCCCTTAATATTTTATTTTTAAAAAAATTGTAATTTTTAGACACGAGATGAATAAATAAGGTGATTAATTTCTTTGCAGTCTTCAATAATTAATCGTACAAAACCACATTTTTTTATTTTCCCATACACTTGTGCCTGTCGCAAGTTATGGGGGACTCAGGCTCAGTGTTTATTAATTATTTGGCAACAAAGATGTAGAATTGGCTCTTCCAGGATAACAGTTTATTCATAAGACATGTGCCTATTGAAATAAATTAATTTAAATTCTTTAATCTCCCCGCAATAACCCACTGAAAATGAACTCAATTACAAGTCGTTCAATGTTCAAAGAATTTTTTCTGACAGGGGAGGTCAAGTATACTCTTCTAGGGGTATCATTTTATTCAGAAGATGCTGCCTGTCGAGTTCGAGTTAAATTAATATTTTTGTTTAAAATCATGTTGGTTTTACACCAGATATGATTAAATACAAACTTTATGGGGNTCGAGTTAAATTAATATTTTTGTTTAAAATCATGTTGGTTTTACACCAGATATGATTAAATACAAACTTTATGGGGGAAAAAAAGTCCTTAAACAGCAAAAGAAAACACCAATGCAAAAAACAATTACAGGTTAAAATTTACTGCATAGTATTGCCAGGCAAAACCATTTGCTTTTAAATGCTACGTTTATGATAGATACAACTATTTTGAGCAACAGATAATCTTGATAAAATTTATGCAATCTGGGACAGAGTTGGAAACGTGTAAGAACAGCACAGTGCCATAGCAGATTACAGTCACATACTCCACGACTGCCGTGACCTTGTTGGAAGTCAGACTCGGCAGAGCACTCGACCACTGTGTGTTGCGGTGCATTTGACAGACAACCGTGCGTTGTTAAGAACTGAGATCACGTGAATGTTTTATTTAATACTTCATGTAGAAACAATTGTTGCGTGAAATCTTAAGTGATGGGACAGACAGATTTTTTAATCAATGCAACATTCAATAAATGATAAAAGCAGATAATTTATCATTATTTAATTAGGAATTTTTCCAGGAACATTAAACATTTTTGGTGGAAACTATTTTTCCATGTATTGTTTTTTTTTTTTTTAATTTGAAACAGAATGTCTTTCTGCTAAGTGTCCCTAATGCATATTCTAATGTAAACAGTGCATTGAGCCAAGTTAATGCAGCTGGAAAATGACTTGCATCTTTCTGGTTTATCAACCACAGGAAAAAAAAGTTAGACCGAGGGAAGAATACGGTGCAGTTATTATCACTTCAAGTCTGGACGTTCAGCATGTCGTTGGTCCGGAACAAGACAGTCATTTTTTTTTTTAGAAAACTGCATGAACTAACTCTAAAATGTGAGTAGTTTCTCTGGCCAAGACTGTTACATCTGTAACTACTACAGGTCATACTAGATAGCTCTCCGGTCAACCATAGCAACTGACATATTGCACGGTAGGAAAATGCAAGAGTGTCATATGTCCACTTGTGCCAGTTTGTCGTACAGTGGTCNGCAACTGACATATTGCACGGTAGGAAAATGCAAGAGTGTCATATGTCCACTTGTGCCAGTTTGTCGTACAGTGGTCTCAGTGTTTCTACAAAACAGTCCTAGCTCTGTGCGTGTGCATGTGCGTGTGTGTGTGCGTGTGTGTGTGTGTGTGTGTGTGTGTGTGCTGTAAAAGTGTGAAAGGAATTGTGTGCAATACAGTTACAATTCCAAAATTTTACATCTTACTTTAAGGTAATAATTTTACCATTGTTTTCCTAAAAATAATAGTGTAACATTTTGAAACTAATACTTATGGTATATTTTGGTCTTATTTGTTTCAGGAACAACTACAGTCACTGNAATAGTGTAACATTTTGAAACTAATACTTATGGTATATTTTGGTCTTATTTGTTTCAGGAACAACTACAGTCACTGACATGGCAAACACAATAGCTCATGTGAAAAGAACTTGCACATCCAATTCATCTTCGTCCAGCTGCTCTTCGTCCAGCTCATCTACTTCAACTGATTCATCTGCTGCAGACGATTCTGCCAAAGACCCAGATTACTCATCAACAAAAAATTCTACATCTTCTTCCTCTAGTGATTATGCTAATGGCATGGAACCTGAAAAGAGTGACATGCCACACAGAAAGAAACACTGCGTTATCGAAAATCCGCGTAATCCGCCAGAGAAATTAGTTAACAAACGGAAGATAAATCCACAGCAGTGGAAGAGAAATATTACAAAATGCCTAAGAAACACTGGTGTAAGTTACACTTCACGGACAGTATTCAAAAATCCTGATGGAACAATGGAGAAAGTACCAGTGACAAAGGTCGTCCGCATTGCTCAACAAATATATCTGAAGAAAAACATAAAAAAATATTCAACAAATCGTGGGAAATGGCTGTTCAATAAAAAATCAGGTGTGTGTATGTCCCAGTATTACAAAGAATTTCATGAGAATCTGCAAGATTTTATTTAATGAAAGCAATGCCTTAATTATTGTTGAAGGAGCAACTTAACAACAATTTGTTCAGTTGTATACACTCTATTTAAATTCATTATTTTGTGTATTTCATATGATACACTTGTTTTATGTGGAAGCTGCCAATAAAGACAAGGAGCAATATTTTTTGAGCAGCATTCTTGATTACACCACCATAACTTGTATCAGTCAATCATTTTGACATTTTTTTACTGCCACTTAGGCCAGTCTTTGTTGCTTTTCGTTTGCACTAAAATGTATTTTTGTAATTGTATTGTTGGAAATATGTTTTCTGAAGCACTGGCCTTTTTCCCCCTCATTTATATCTCGATGTTTACTATATACTGAAAAGCAATTTTTTTTTTGGTAAAAATATATTACTTGCAAAATTTACTAGATCTGCTTATTATAACTACAATAATTTTGGTTACTCGAATTTACAATATCATTTTCGTTTTTCTCATTCTGAACACTGAGGATTTTTAAGGGTATAATTTGTTAAACAGTGCGTTAGAATATATTGCATTTGTTGATAAACATAATTAAATAAATAAACTTTTCACCACGAGTTTGTAAAATGTCATTTCACCTAACTCAACAGAATGACAATACATTTCATAATTTTTCCAAACTTTGGCAACATGACAAAACAATAAATTGAGAATTACACCAGTATGCCGTAGAACTATACCTGAAGGTATCGTAAACCAAATTGTAACTTTTTACCACTTGCCTAATTTTATTTTAAATAAAGGGTTTATGAAAACCTTTCACTACCATGTTCCTTATAAATGAAATGGTTAACAATGAGGTATACATCGAGGTAGATGCTGTAAATACTCTGTTATAAACTAAGAGGTGCGGTGCAATGTCAACCCAAATGTCTGTATATCCTGACATTTAGAAGTGACCTACGGCAGCGGTTAACGCGCCTTCCAAACATGAAGTTCCATGTTCAAAACCTGGGTACTCTATCAATGTTTGCAATATTTCTATACTCAAGTTAACTTAGTTCTAGCTGTCATCTATTAACATCCTAGCATAAAGGCCAGAACGTTGGAATATGAGTCAGTCAATCAAAATTCTGAAATGTAATGCACCAACAAAAAATCCAATTTTTTGTTGAAAAATAAAATTCTTATTATTTATTAATGTATTGTAAATTCATTCCTCCGATTTATGATCATAATTCCATGATTTCCTTTTAAAAAAATTCTGGTGGCGTTGAAACACACTCAATTCAATCTACCAGAACAATTGCATGTAACATGTTACCCAAGATTCGAACATGGAACCTCCACAGATAGCCTCNTCATCAACGACCCATCTTACAAAAGAGCATAGAATCCTCACCTCAACATGTTCATGCTGTGCAATGCCCTTGTTGCTCCCTTTTCGTCCCACCACTTGTCCACCAGCCCGCTGAACAATTTAATGTCATTTTCATCAACAGTTGATTGGCTCCTTGAAGATTCTGTATGAGCACCTCTTGACACATAATACCTACTAAAATGAACACTGTGAAGGTAAGCAAAGACTGGCTGGTGTAGTTTTGTTTCAAAATATTCAAAAATGGAACAAAGAAAGACAATACATTAAATAGTTCGCTGCGTGAACCAATCTGCCATTGTTAAACAAGACATATATGGTTGGATGAAAACCTATCTCTCATTAGAACACTTATGCTCATTAGCCATGTCATATAATACAACAAAATTATAGCACGCCATCATTAATGTAGGTTGGCTACTGATACAACCAGATGTGATTGTATTTTTTCCCTTTATTTTGTTATTTTAAAAAACAAATTCGATAAAGTGTGTCTGAATGTACATTTTTCATGACCGACAGATATTGATATTTGCTGCTTCCTGAATAATGAATGGCAGACAACTTTGTGTTTTAGAGAAACCCTTCTGCAAATATTATATTTTTGGCATTTTGATGCCACTGACAAGTTAATAATTAAGTTCTCCACATGAGTCAGCAAAGTACAAAAAACATAATGGTATGTTCACAGCTCACAAACTGAAAAGTAAATTTTTACAAATATAAATACAAATATACTTGCATTAATTGTCTAAACATTTAAAACACCAAGGTATGCATTATAAATCAAATTCATCTCTAATATTTCACTGCTGTTCGTAACCAAACTGGACACATTTTCTCACTTTTTCATCTGTGGTGAAGCATAAAGACAAATTAACATGGCTATCTCATACATAACTCAAAAGTTCTCAGGGCCTCATGTCTTTATTTGTCGAGACATGATTAGTCACAATAAGTGCTGTAGTAAGAAACTGCCCTCATCTTGGAGGTGCGACATATGCTAGGCCTCACCTTGGGTCGGTTGGGATCAGTAAGTCAAATACCTTACAGTCTTAGCTTGGTAAAGACTATTCACAGTAAAGTGAGCACTTTTTGNGGCTATTCACAGTCTTTTTGAAGCCCTCTCATTTGGAATAATAGTCAATAAATATATTTTATCATAGCCTTAGACGTTAACTTCCGAGTCCGGTGAAATATATTCACTGTGTAATTATTCAGTTTAGAAGCTTTTCTGAAGGAAACGTCCTTGACCAACAAAAGTAGCATTAATGGGTTCTGCACAGCTTACCATGTTCATAATTAGGAGGGGGTCATGTTAAAATAAGTAGAACATATTAAAAATTTTTTAACAAAATTTTAAAATGAACGAGCAGTTTGGCGGTCTGTTAACGTCGATCGCCATTATTAATGGCAGTGCATTGCTGATCCGACGCTACCTAGCGGCCACAGATGTCATTACGGGCATTTTAACTGCCAATTTTTAAGCAAGTCAGTAGCCATTGTACCTTTGCCGGCATGATTCTTGTCGTCCTAATCCAGCAGATTTAAAACGGAGAAAGCAAAAACGAGTGTTTCTGTGCATTATATTTGGCTATGAACGAGTACTTCAGTGCGTAATATTTGGCTATGAACGAGTACTTCAGTGCGTAATATTTGGCTATGAACGAGTACTTCAGTGCGTAATATTCGCATATGTGCAGTTTTAGTGGAACATGGTGTTTCGCCGAGTGAGGTAAGTTTAAATTGGCTGTTGACAAGAGGAATTATACCTACCTCTGTGAGTTAATTAATATTCTTTTGGGGTGCTTACGGTTCCTTTAAATTCCTAAAATCCTAAATTCGTAGTTAAGTGTAAAACCCTACAATCCTAGGTTAGTGTAAAAACCTACTATCATAGGTTAGTGTAAAACCCTACAATCCTAGGTTAGTTTAAAACCCCAAAATCCTAGGTTAGTTTAAAACCCTAAAATCCAAGGTTAATGTATAACCCTACAATCCTAGGTAAGATTAAAACCCAGCAAGCCTAGGTTAGTTTAAAAATGTAAAATTGTGATTCACTCATCATGGGGTTAGATTATATTAGGTTAGGTGGGCACATATTATGAAATTAGTCAGACGTTAATGATCCTAGTATATTTGTGTTCTGCGTAATTAGTAGAGTAGAAATATTCCACTTTTCTGGGGTTTTTTTCCCCCCGAAAAGTCCCTATACTGCATAATTACCATTGGGAGTAACTATGACTGGACTATATAACAGTTACATTGCTGATTCTGTGTGAACTCATAGGAGACATCTGTATGTGGGCTCTATAATCGCAGGACTCCTGCTTGGTAACACTTAAGTACTGGACCATCCAACAGTCCCGAATAAAACAAGTCGTGGATGAACAAGGTGATATTGATCAAAATGTATACACTTCAAAGACATTTGGTAAAAAAAAATCAATATAATAGTAGAAGTTATCTACACATGTCTCTGAACATGGTGAGATGTTCATGGGTCAGAATAAATAAACAAATTTCACTAGCAAAATAGAAAAACTTGTTACTGTGTCTAGCCTAATATATCCTAACTGCAATGGCGATGAGTGGACCTACCAAAAGGAAGGGATTAATGGGTTGGACTGAATGGCTGTTCATTCTGTGTGCATGTAACCTGCAGATGGTTCGTCTTACTGTCCCTATCATGCATTACATCTTTGATACGTGGAAAACCACAGCACAGCCTTCGAACACCAGGAGCTCTGCTCTGTACCATCATCTTTGTGATGAGTGTGACCATCGTTTTGGCCTTGCATGAAGTCCTCTTAACGGTACAGTGTTTGCACACAGGCATGAGTGACAGAACTGTGTACTGCCNGTTTTGGCCTTGCATGAAGTCCTCTTAACGGTACAGTGTTTGCACACAGGCATGAGTGACAGAACTGTGTACTGCCCCACAAACTTATCTAAAGACCTTGCGATTGAGCACTGTGGTCACCTTCAGTGTGACACGTGNTGAGTGACAGAACTGTGTACTGCCCCACAAACTTATCTAAAGACCTTGCTATTGAGCACTGTGGTCACCTTCAGTGTGACACGTGGCCATCTGTAGGTGTTTGCAACAGGTGCGGCCGCACAGGGCCTCTTGCCTAGCAAAGCCCTGCGCCCAAAAAAAAAGAAATTTTTTTTATCTAATAAAAAATATTCTAATATTTAGAATTAGTTTGGTTGTTAGTTATATATTTCACAATAAAATTGATATATTTAAATATGTTTATTTATTAAATGCAAAATGTTTTATCAATAAAATGTTAGGTGCAAGATGCGGGCGCTCAAGAGCAGAGTATATTGTTTGTATGCTATACTGATTCCGTAAAAGTAAAATATATTTTACCATTAAGTTGCATATTTTATGGTTTAATTGAGTTTTCCTTTTTATTATACTTGTGTCGTGCTAGTTTTTTCTAAATGTGATTGCATTTAGAGAAAGGGGGATTTACTAGGTAGTAGGGAAGGGAAGATCTTGAACCTGACCTTGCTTTTTCTAGGGACGGCACTGGTGAGTGAGTGAGTGAAGAGATTTGGGCGGATCTTAACATCGAGGTCTTGAGAGCAGATGAGGGTGAAACGAGGTGAGTATGGAGCAGCGCCGGAATTAAAGGGTGGGGGAAATGGAAGATCCCTGAGAAAATCCACCGACCAGCGGCATTGTCCGGCAGGATTCCCACTTGCGAAAATCCTAGTGAACCGGTCGGGGATTGAACTCATTTCTACTTGGTGGGAGGCAAGCAGTCTAACCGCTCAGATGCTCTGGTGACACATATCTAGTTACCTGGGTGAGTTGCATGGTAGTTTTTTTCACGACATACTATATTCCTACATCCCACAAACCTAGAAGAATTGTAACATATTTTCTATTCACACTATTTCCTTGAATCTGCTGATGTCTCTGTTGTCATGTGTGGTTTTGCTGTTTCTTTTAACTCTTGTTAGTGACAACAGGTAGTTAAAAAAGTTTTTAGTTTGTCCAAACTGTCTGCACAACTGTGAAGCTGCTGCATCAGTAGGAAGGAGTGGGGGGTGGGGGGTGGGGCATGAACATGTTTCCCAGGGTTTTGCTCGAGTTTGTTGAGGAGAAGGTACACTCGGGTGTGCGGCAGCTAGCAAAGCTTACATCGCATGCAGCGTATTATGACAGGGATCTTGGTCCTGATCACTTTGGACCGATGTTCTTGCCGTACATTGTTTCTCCTTGCCGTCTTTTCTTCCCTCCGTCTTCCTCTGTTGAGTTCTTGGAGCCAAGTTGAAATAGTCACTTTGATGTAATTTATTTCAAGCTTTCAATCTGGGACATTGAGAAGATCCAGACATAATATAAGGTCCCTCTGTTGTTTAGTTCCTTTTTTAACAAAAAAATAACCACATGGGGGCACTTTCTGTTGGTGTTTTAGCAACATTACTGGTGCAGGAAGTTGATTACTGGATTGGTTATCTAACCATTTATATTCTGCTCGTAGCATTTATGAGGAATTTTATTTGTTTGTTAAACCACCAGTTCTTGGCAGCTGGAGTTTGATTGTTCCATTCATCATTCTGGCCTCTGGTTCCTTTATTTTGTACTTGGTGGCAACTGGGATTATTTTAACTTCTGATTGTGTGAGCAATTATCTTCTCATGATATTTTCTGCAGCACCAGATTCTAAGTATATTCTTGTGTTTTGCCCTGCAATTATGACTTCTGTGTAAGGACCCTTCTGGTATGGGTTTTCATACCCTAGCTGTCTGTACTTAGTTGGGACATAGCCTGTTTTTCTTTAGCGTTTTAAGCAGTGCTCCAATTACGTATTTTTTTTNGCTGTCTGTACTTAGTTGGGACATAGCCTGTTTTTCTTTAGCGTTTTAAGCAGTGCTCCAATTACGTATTTTTTTTACAAGTTCAGTCCCGTTTTTCTTTATGTAATGTTTGTATTTCTGCTTGATTTTTTGGGCTCTCTCTTTTACCATATTAGCATTTCTGTATCCTCCACTTGATGTGGCTCTGGCAAACACAGGTGGGTCTTCTCCACACCACCTCACTTACCTATGCTTGTTTGGACCTAGTGCATATCTCGTGAATTTGGCTTGCCATTTGAATTGTATTTTAACCAGTATTTAGTTAAAATTTTTGGCCACATCTCTCTTCTCAATGCCCCTTGCCATCTGGTTCTTTTTACATAATGTTGCTGGAAGTATTATTTCATTCTTTTTTACAGGTTCACTGGTTTTTGTGCCCTTTTTGGTTAGCAGGCCTTTTATAATTTTTGAAGAATGGTCCAGTATTTAATGTCCCACACTTGGGTTTGACAATTACAGTTAATTGGGGTGTTTTACGAACTTTGCAGGTTCGTACTACATACCACTGTGGCTGTATTAGCCTTGTGGCACTTCTCTTTTGGGAGGAGACTGTGGGGCCTCTGCCGTGGCTGCTAGNTACCACTGTGGCTGTATTAGCCTTGTGGCACTTCTCTTTTGGGAGGAGACTGTGGGGCCTCTGCCGTGGCTGCTAGGTGAGACTGATATCAGTGTCTGTCTTTAGCTGAAGACCCTGATTTCAACATGTATTGAGTATTGTGTCTGCTATTTGGAATTGTCTTGGGTAGCTAGGATGTGTCTATATTGCTACTAACATATGCTCTGAAAGATGCTTCAATACACAACTGTATAACTCTGCTGTCTTCAAACTCTTGCTTTGTAAGTAGGCACTCCAGGAGAAAAACCGTAGTAGCAGAACTATTGACCATATGAGCTCTAAGTTCACAGTACCCTGTGAGTGAGCCCATGAGCGTGTGTTTCAAAGTTCACTTCTTGCACGCCTTCATACTCGCTTGTTATGACAGCAGCAACATACTCTAGTCTTAACATCTCTACCTGCTACTCAAGAACTTTGTCCAAGCAGTGTACTTGCCAATATGCCGTCTTGAGGGGGGAGGGGGCAGCATGCCATTTGGTACCTGCATGTTTCTTACATTGCATCTGGAGTCAAAGGTAGGGGATTGGGCAAGACTCAGGTGGAATGGGGGGGAATCTCAGACTTGGTTTCTAAGTCTGTGAACCAGCTCTGATTTAGGCACAGACCGTAACTGGAATTGGGCCACACACACCTATACTTCTCAGTTAGCAGTTACTGGTGATGACCGAAATCAAGCTGTTCATACGTCTTCCAGTTTGGTTGCCTCCAAGACTGCCCACAGCTTGAAATTCATGTAGGTCACATAATGTGATCTGCACAAGTAGAGAGATGATTCTATGACAACTGTTTGTCATGGTGTTGACAATGCTGGGCCTGTTGAACATAGTGACACAGGCTGCTGTGTGAATTCTGTGGTCATACACCTGGCCTTTGTTTAATCCCAGTGACGAACATTTTCAAATGGGTCAAGTTGTCGCTTGATACTAGAATGACTACAGGCAACACTAATTGTTTTGGACGAGATTCATTTCAGAGTTCTCGACCACCCCACTAAGAATTAAAAATTTTAGGCAAGGGAGAGAACCATACCATAGTTGTGACCTCAGGTCTTGCCAAAAATTTGTGGTAATTGTTAAGTTTATTAACTTTTCTGAACCAAACATNACCATAGTTGTGACCTCAGGTCTTGCCAAAAATTTGTGGTAATTGTTAAGTTTATTAACTTTTCTGAACCAAACATGCTAGACCAACAAAACTTGCATTATTGGGTTCTGCACAGCTTACTTAGTTAATATTCAAAAGGGTGTCACGTTAAAATAAGTAGAACGTATTAAATCAAATAGTTAAAATTACTAGTAGTTCGCCGCTTTGTTTACAGTGGACGCCATGATTTTTGGTGACGTAATGATTCCTGCTGTCACCGTATTGGCACGTGGGTATTGTTACGTCATCGTAACGGANACCATAGTTGTGACCTCAGGTCTTGCCAAAAATTTGTGGTAATTGTTAAGTTTATTAACTTTTCTGAACCAAACATCCTAGACCAACAAAACTTGCATTATTGGGTTCTGCACAGCTTACTTAGTTAATATCCAAAAGGGTGTCACGTTAAAATAAGTAGAGCGTATTAAATCAAATAGTTAAAATTAATAGTAGTTCGCCGCTTTGTTTACAGTGGACGCCATGATTTTTGGTGACGTAATGATTCCTGCCGTCACCGTATTGGCACTTGGGTATTGTTACGTCATCGTAACAGAAATTTCTGAAAAAGCTCAGTAGCCATTTTGTCTTTGGCAGTGTGTGTCGCGACATCCCAATCCGGCAGATTTAAAACTGAGAAAGCAAGTACTAGTGCTTCTGTGCATTATATTCGCCTATGAGCGAGTGTCAGTGCGTAATATTCGGCTATGAACGAGTGCTTCAGTGCGTTATATTCGCGTATGTGGCGTTTTAGTGGAACATGGTGTTTTGTCGAGTGAGGTAAAGTTGAATTGGCCGTTGACAGAGGAATTGTGTCAGCTGACTTGTAGGTGAGTTAATTGATATTCTTTTGGTGTTTTACGGTTCCTTTAAATCTCTAAAATCATACATTCATAGTTTGGTGTAAAAACCCTACAATCCTAGGTTAACGTAAAACCCTACAAACCAAGGTGTTTAAAACCATACAATCAGGTTAGTTAAAAAATGTAAAATAGTTATTCACCCATCGTAGGGTTAGGTTGTTAGGTTAGGTGGGCACATATTAAGAAATGAAGATAATTAGTCGTACATTAATGCCCCTCGTATATTCGTGTTCTTTGTCATTAGTAGTGTGCAAATATACAATTTTCCGTGATTGCTTTTTGTTTTTACAGAAAAGGCCCCTAAACTTAATAATTATCCTGANTATGTGGCGTTTTAGTGGAACATGGTGTTTTGTCGAGTGAGGTAAAGTTGAATTGGCCGTTGACAGAGGAATTGTGCCAGCTGACTTGTAGGTGAGTTAATTGATATTCTTTTGGTGTTTTACGGTTCCTTTAAATCTCTAAAAATCATACATTCATAGTTTGGTGTAAAAACCCTACAATCCTAGGTTAACGTAAAACCCTACAAACCAAGGTGTTTAAAACCATACAATCAGGTTAGTTAAAAAATGTAAAATAGTTATTCACCCATCGTAGGGTTAGGTTGTTAGGTTAGGTGGGCACATATTAAGAAATGAAGATAATNATAGGTTAGTTAAAAAATGTAAAATAGTTATTCACCCATCGTAGGGTTAGGTTGTTAGGTTAGGTGGGCACATATTAAGAAATGAAGATAATTAGTCGTACATTAATGCCCCTCGTATATTCGTATTCTTTGTCATTAGTAATGTGCAAATATACAATTTTCCGTGATTGCTTTTTGTTTTTACAGAAAAGGCCCCTAAACTTAATAATTATCCTGATNTGTGCAAATATACAATTTTCCGTGATTGCTTTTTGTTTTTACAGAAAAGGCCCCTAAACTTAATAATTATCCTGATTTTACGTACTGGATACGAACGGTATGGTTATTTCTTTATTGTACGCTACGGCAATTGTAGCAAACACTTACTAGCACAGCCGATTGGGCTTCGCATAAACACCAATACGACAAACCCATTTTGAAAACATATTAAAACAATAAACAAATTGTCCCCTGTAACCAGTGTCGCCAATGACTTCATGGTCATGTCCTAAGGACAGGTAAAATTGCACCTAGTTCGAGACAAATGTCCCTACTTTAAATTAAATATACATAATTTCAATTAATTTCATTTATTTACATTCCTAAAATATCAAATTCGAGACATGGAACAAGCCATGACAAATTACAATACAAATATATACAATAATATAGTACAGAGACACAAAAATGTTATACACAGTATTTATTATACACAATACCAATGGCCTCTGTGTGCAACTAATTATACTTTACTCTAAATAATGCAACACTCCACGTAACGTTCCCGTAAGAACATAACAGCGCCGTTAACATGCTACTTTTAATAATTGCGTGCTACATTCTCCGTAAGAAAAGTATATGGCGACCAATCTGAAACTACCTGTAAAAAAAACATTGTACACTTGTTTCACAGAAATTTACGAATCGTGTGTTGTCTAACCTATCTTAGTAAAATATTTTTCTGTTTGTTTTAACGAAAAATTTATTTTTTGGTCGATGAGTTTTAGGTAGAAAAAAAAAAGGGGGGATTAAGAAAAGGTTTGAGGGGAAATGTTGAGAAGCNAGGGAGGGGGGATTAAGAAAAGGTTTGAGGGGAAATGTTGAGAAGCAGTGATAGTAGTTAACTTAATTTCAAACTGAAAAGNAAAGGGGGGATTAAGAAAAGGTTTGAGGGGAAATGTTGAGAAGCAGTGATAGTAGTTAACTTAATTTCAAACTGAAAAGCATTAGGCTTTATTATTTTTGGCAACTTTGTAAACTTTGAAAATACCATAACCTNAAGCATTAGGCTTTATTATTTTTGGCAACTTTGTAAACTTTGAAAATACCATAACCTTTACTTTTTACTTCGAATCATCTGCATTATATAAAGTCATGTAAATGAATTTAAAATAAAAAAATTTCCGTACATTGTTGATCAAGAGCACGTTTGTTATTTTGTTAAAATAATCAAAGTCAGTAATGTAATACTAAGGTTTATTCTACTCAGGTTAGAAACAAAGCAAGATTTCTTATGAGAGAGTTTGGCATAGGGAAAATTTCCTCCTTGGTGCGCAGTTTTCCAAAAGGTATAATTAAATGATAAAAGAGAAAAAAAAATATTTGCAGAGTTATATTATTTTTTATATGTGATTATTGAAATTATTATGTTTTTAACGGAAAAAATATACAAAATATATTACACGTGTGACAATAGCGCTTACCAAATAGCAAAAAATTTTAGTTCCTAAAATGTTAACATTGATCTTCCCAAACTGAGTAGAAGTAACCTTAGTAAAACTAAGTCTGTGGAACACGGTTAGATTTGAAATGACTTCCGTTGTTGGAATTGCCTTCTTGTAATTGGTCAACATAGAACTCCGTGAAAGAAAATTGAAAATTTTCAATCCTCCCTATGTGGTTACTGCGAGCAGATGTCCATCTTATGCTGGNAACTCCGTGAAAGAAAATTGAAAATTTTCAATCCTCCCTATGTGGTTACTGCGAGCAGATGTCCATCTTATGCTGGCATGTTGTGTTGTTGCATGCCTCTTAGGTATACGTAAATTTTCTACTGTTCATTTTTAAGGCAAATGTAGTACGGCCTTTATACTTGTGTGTATTTTGACATACAACAGAACCAGAGTGACAACACATATATAAAAAAATTCTTCAATGTCGTAATAATAATAATCAAGGAGGAAATCAGTCATTTTGCGGCAAAATTTTACATGGTACTTAATTTTTTAAAAGAAAGTATGGCAGATTATTTTAGTCTTTTTCCATTAATCTGAACCAGCTTCATGGTGCTGATTTTGTTGATAAAGTTAATATAGACATTATCTTTGCCTCTAGTATCATGAGAATGCACTTGCTTGTTTAGCTGACATTTGGTATCAATATTTTTATGTTTGAATATGACTGAATTGTATATGTACACACAAAGCATAGGGAGGATTCTTAAAGCCTTAAACAGTGGTCTACAGTCTGTTTTTGGGGGTGTTTTTGCAACATTATACGTATTGCTCTTTTCAGCATAACAACTATTTTAGTTATTTTTTTTGTAAATGCCCCAGCAAATTATACCATTGACGTGGTCGTGAGGTTACCAGGGCTGGTTTGATGTTGGATTTTGCCCGGCGCCATAGCTTAAGTCGGTTTAGCTAATGATGAGGCCGTTCGGTCGACGGCCCAGGGACCCTGGTAACACCTCTGTCAGTTAGTTGCTTGGTTGTCATGTACTTAAAGTTACACTCTTTACCTATAATAGCGAGACTGTCGGCCGTCTCGTACGCCTGAACTATATGAATGGAAACACTGCTGATACTAATAAGGTTCCCCTACAATGACTTGACACTTTTTCACTTGTTGAGTTGTTTATTCATTGCCCTTGTTACAAATGAATAATGAATTAATGATATACCAAAAATGACCTCAGCCCCTACGCTGTGAAAACACGTGGTTTTCTGTTGAAAACGCGATTGCATTAAAAACTCTCAGACGAAAGTGTGGTGGCTCTCCCCTCAGTTCATTAAAATAGAATACAAAGGTTCCGGTAATTAAGATTATACTATTGCAGTTAGGAGCATTACAGCTTACATGTCGGTACTGAGGGCTTCGTGGAGCGAGAAACTTACACTAACGGTCTGGTTCGGTTGCTGAGATGAACTGGGATGAGAATGGAGTCGGCTTCCGCCACAAGTGGCGCGAAGCCGAAGCCAAACAGTGGAAAGATGAAACACAACCTGACATAACATAAATAACATCCTGGAACAGGATTAGGTGATGACAAATTATATGCATTAAATTGAAACATAATAACTCTTAAATAATTACACTTTAAAAGTTATTACATTTCTCATAAGTGTGTGCAATTCACTGCTGAGGACGTGCTTGCATTACACTAGCCACAGCGATGCCAAGTATACAATGAAAAACATCCCTGGCTGTGGCTGTGTATGTGACGACGGTTTTTATTTTTTATAAATTACACTTTGTAGCACTTTTCACTCTCTCTCTCTCTCTCTCTCTCTCTCTCTCTCTCTCTCTCTCTCTCTCTCTGGCCCACAAGCCAGTTTGTGTGGTGTAGTTGGTGCGTTTGAAACGAGAGTGGCAGTCAGAGTGGGCTCAAATGAGCCCGTGAGCACGTGGCTCACATCACCATATATTATTGATGAGTGTACATAAGCAATATAAGCAGTCTTCAGGCAAATTATGCTACATCTTTCAGACAGAATACAAAGCATATAGCATGAAATACTTAATTTGTTTGTTAAGTCCTCAACATGATATCTCCAGCTGAACTTACTATCTACTATGACACCTAAAAATTTCGTGTTTAGAACACTTTCTCTTGTTTTCCATAAATGTGNGGTATCAATATTTTTATGTTTGAATATGACTGAATTGTATATGTACACACAAAGCATAGGGAGGATTCTTAAAGCCTTAAACAGTGGTCTACAGTCTGTTTTTGGGGGTGTTTTTGCAACATTATACGTATTGCTCTTTTCAGCATAACAACTATTTTAGTTATTTTTTTTGTAAATGCCCCAGCAAATTATACCATTGACGTGGTCGTGAGATTACCAGGGCTGGTTTGATGTTGGATTTTGCCCGGCGCCATAGCTTAAGTCGGTTTAGCTAATGATGAGGCCGTTCGGTCGACGGCCCAGGGACCCTGGTAACACCTCTGTCAGTTAGTTGCTTGGTTGTCATGTACTTAAAGTTACACTCTTTACCTATAATAGCGAGACTGTCGGCCGTCTCGTACGCCTGAACTATATGAATGGAAACACTGCTGATACTAATAAGGTTCCCCTACAATGACTTGACACTTTTTCACTTGTTGAGTTGTTTATTCATTGCCCTTGTTACAAATGAATAATGAATTAATGATATACCAAAAATGACCTCAGCCCCTACGCTGTGAAAACANTCATTGCCCTTGTTACAAATGAATAATGAATTAATGATATACCAAAAATGACCTCAGCCCCTACGCTGTGAAAACATGTGGTTTTCTGTTGAAAACGCGATTGCATTAAAAACTCTCAGACGAAAGTGTGGTGGCTCTCCCCTCAGTTCATTAAAATAGAATACAAAGGTTCCGGTAATTAAGATTATACTATTGCAGTTAGGACCATTACAGCTTACATGTCGGTACTGAGGGCTTCGTGGAGCGAGAAACTTACACCNCTATTGCAGTTAGGAGCATTACAGCTTACATGTCGGTACTGAGGGCTTCGTGGAGCGAGAAACTTACACCAACGGTCTGGTTCGGTTGCTGAGATGAACTGGGATGAGAATGGAGTCGGCTTCCGCCACAAGTGGCGCGAAGCCGAAGCCAAACAGTGGAAAGATGAAACACAACCTGACATAACATAAATAACATCCTGGAACAGGATTAGGTGATGACAAATTATATGCATTAAATTGAAACATAATAACTCTTAAATAATTACACTTTAAAAGTTATTACATTTCTCATAAGTGTGTGCAATTCACTGCTGAGGACGTGCTTGCATTACACTAGCCACAGCGATGCCAAGTATACAATGAAAAACATCCCTGGCTGTGGCTGTGTATGTGACAACATTTTTTTATTTTTTATAAATTACACTTTGTAGCACTTTTCACTCTCTCTCTCTCTCTCTCTCTCTCTCTCTCTCTCTCTGGCCCACAAGCCAGTTTGTGTGGTGTAGTTGGTGCGTTTGAAACGAGAGTGGCAGTCAGAGTGGGCACAAATGAGCCCATGAGCACGTTGCTCACATCACCATATATTATTGATGAGTGTACATAAGCAATATAAGCAGTCTTCGGGCAAATTATGCTACATCTTTCAGACAGAATACAAAGCATATAGCATGAAATACTTAATTTGTTTGTTAAGTCCTCAACATGATATCTCCAGCTGAACTTACTATCTACTATGACACCTAAAAATTTCGTGTTTAGAACACTTTCTCTTGTTTTCCATAAATGTGAATGTTTAAAGGAGCTGCATTTTTTTTCGATTATTTTGTATATCGTATCCAAACCACTCAAAAATCACTACATTTTGTGTCCAACTATACACCAAGGTCGATTTAAAATGTCGCAAATGTCGTATCCAACTGCGACCGGGAGAAGGCCAAAGCAGATGCGGGGTATCCCCCTGCATGTCCAACCCACCCACAAAGACCCGGTGTCAACTCAAAGTTTCCACTGCCATATCCACGTGGAAAAACAAACAGGATCGAAAAGTAGGGGTTTGCGTATCCAAGCCGAAAGCTGGGAAATTGGTGCTGCACTCCATTTATTCTGGCCTGGATATCCAACCTTATTGGGGGGGGGGGGAATTTCTACCAGCATCCGATTGTTTCGTAAGGTGTACCCAAAACGAAAATGGAAAGAAAGCAAATGACCCCATTTGTTTCCCGGGATGTAGTCAGGTGCCAAAGGTGACCCATCGCTAAAAATCTCCTATTGCATATCCAGGAGAAATTTAGTACTCCCTGAAACCCTATTCAAATACACATGACGTGTGATACATTTTATATATATATACATACAATTTTTAGGGTATTATTTATTTTTTTTTAGAATATTTCCTCAGGAAACTTAATTTCATTTAAATAATTTATTTCAACAATCAAAATTGTGTGGAAATATCAATTAATAATAAATATTTTTTTTTAATTTTTAAAGAAAACTTTAATTTAATTTAAATAATTAACCTCAATATTAGAAATCGGCAGATCCAAGTTCCATGGATGCAGCAGATGCAGGTTCATGCACCGTCACCGGCCAGACTCGTCATGACCGACTGAAATGTTCTACGCCCTCCCTGGTTTACAAATAAAATTTTTAATTAATCAAAACAATCGTAGCAGCAACTCGCACTCACTCGCTCGTTTACGCTTTAAACAAACAGCAACAAACACTCACTCGCGGAACAAACAGCATTAGACTCAATCGCTTTATACAATTTAAACAAACTGTAACAAATTCTCACTCATGCCTGTAAATTAAAACAGTTTACTCACTCGTGCCTGTAAATTGAAACAGTATACATACTCGTTTACACTTTAATTGTAACAAACAGCAATTCACTCACACAACCAAACACTCCCAATCGTGCCTGTAAATTAAAACATTTTACTCACTCGTTTACACTTTAATTGTAAACAAACACAAACCGCAACAGAATTACTCTCTCGTTTGCACTTTAATTCTGAAAAAACACAAAACAGCAACTCTTCAATACTCTTTAATTTTAAACAAACACATAAAACAGAATCATACTCATTCGTTTACTCGGTCGCTTATACTTTAATTTTAAACTGTAACAAACAGCAGCAGACTCACCCGCTCGTTTACACTTTAAACAAACACAAACAGCAACTCACTCTCACTCGCTCGTTTACACTTTAAACAAACACAAACAGCAACTCACTCTCACTCACTCGTTTACACTTTAAGCATACACGAACAGCAACTAATTCTCACTTGTGCCTTATATTAAAACATTTCACTCACTCGTTTACACTTTAAACAACACAAACAGCAACTCCCTAGTCACCCTCAACTTTTGCTATAACCACCTTCATCATCAAAAGTAACGTTTATACACTGGAACACTTCTGTATGTAGTGTGTAGGGGACCACCGTCTGCCTCCCTGTGTGTTAAATGAGGTTTAACATGCTACGCGACTTTTCAATAATTTACATTACTTATGCGGTTTTTGTAGTTTTGGTCACCGGCAGACCAGAGTGCCTGGTCTGCGCCAACTTGTAACATATTAGTGTTCATGCATATAAATAAAAGCAGTAAGTATAAGGCTTAAATCACCATGCACACTTCATTTACTTTACCCCTTTAGTTATTACGGGTGCTGCACCCTAATGCAGTAAAGTGTAAGCAAGGTGTGTGTGGTTTCCTACAACCTCACCAGTGTAATAATTGAAACCACTAGGTACGTTCAATTACTGATAAGTTCAGTGTCTGCAAGCACTCAAATTAAACCATGTGCTCCAGGGATCCACAGGCCGCACGACCCTCACTAACTCAGGCTTACTGAGTTATTGCATCTGGCAATTTCACCTGTTTTTGACTTAACCTTGTTAAGTCAGGTTAGTTGGGGACCCACATCTTCATCCTTGGAACCCCTGCACATCAACTTCCCGGTGGGTTATAAACTATACTGCACTTTCCTACACGTGTCTTCACTTGATTCTTATTCTAATTTGCATAATTACTCTATAGGCGCCACAGTGACTAAACTGGGTCATTCAGTACTGGGTTTTGACCCGTTCACGAGTGAACGATGCTGATGTGCGTGGAAACCTACAGCATGCGTGTTCCTAATAGCGCACTGGTGCAGNGTGAAATACCTGTGGGCCGATAAGTTGGTGACAGTGGCAGCGCCAGACTAGGCACGAGTAGTCCACATCAATATTAGTTTCAGGCCCGTTTTTTGCAATCAATAACATGGTTTTTTTTTTAATTTAACAAGTATGTAGGCATTATATGTGCAATAGCTCTACATAATTCCACCATTGTTTAAATTCACATACCTGTGTTCTCAAATTATGGAACTTTCCTTGTACTTCAGTGCCTGTAGCTCCGAATATTTTTTCAATTACTTCCAATCCTACCGCCTTCTTCTCACGTTTACGATATAAGCCGATCCGTCTGCCCCATCGACAATGTGTCTCCTCAAATAATTGAATAAGTTTTACCATTTCTTCATGTTTCCAATCACGCTTTCCGCTAGTCATGCTGCTGCGATCAAATTGCTTCAACAAGTGAAGTGCTATACGAACCAATCTCGTATAGCTACATGTTTTTCCTGATAGACAGTCAAATGCATATACACATTCAAGATCACGAGCTTGCTGCAGCTTGCCACCAAATCCGTGTGCACTTGCGATAGTCAACTTTCCGGGGTATATACACGAGGAAGAAGCACTTGCAGCAGTAATTATAGTAGTCTTGCGATATAAAACATGCCCGTATGCACTCACCTTAAGCATATATAAATATTTAATAAATAAATTTAAACTATACAGTACTGCATGAAGTTAGTAATAGCAGATAAACTGATTTATAGAAGGTGTTTACTCGTTATTTTTCTTATGAGAGTGTTTACTTTGTATGGAAATTGTACGTTTTGTAAAATTATTTCAGAAAAGTATTTTTAAGTTTTTTTATGCTTTTTTCAACTGTATGAGTATTATTAATTTTAAAAGCCTTTTTTGATGTAGTTTGTCTCTCTTATTGTATCTTTGTTCTTAGGCGAAGCAAGCGGTTTGACCGCCATTTCTTGTGCGCGAAAAGAGAGACTAAGTAAGTACGGTACTGTACTTATATGTTATTAACGTATATTCGATCGATTTGTTTGAAATATTGTTTGTGAAATAATTTAATATTGGTGGTGATTGCTATCTTTTCGTTGTACTGTGAAGCACTTACTAGCGATTTTTAAGTGGTGAGTTTCTCCCTAACTTAGTAAACAATCTTGCGTGCTATTTGATTTTTTAGGTGACAAAAATTTGGGTGAGTTGATTTAGGGCATTGGTTTTATTTTTTGTGAACTGTTACTTTGTGTATATGTTAAATGTTCACTTGTGTGTCAGCTGAAGATTGTACCCTTGTGGTATCGGAACAGTGGGCACAAAGACCCGCAAATTGATGGTACTTATAAAAACTGAAAGTAAACTGTGGACATTAAAACTACACTTTGCGTAAGGACGTATCTTTCGCACGGTTTATTCGAGTTGTCTCACGGGTAATGCAACTGTTTTCGTAATTTCTTCTTGCTGTACTACGGTTTCCCTCCATTTTTGTAGGACCTTGAGACTTTCGCTTTGGTGCTTTTAGTTTTTTAAAACGTGCGACATGATTTAGCCTACTAAAATGAAGGTAATTATCCAGTTTAGCTGCTTTTCTGTAAAAAAAAAAAAAAAAGCGATATATTTCCTGTTAACCTAACAACCTAACCCTACAATGAGTGAATCACTATTTTACATTTTTTAACTAACCTAATATTGTACGTTTTTTAACTAACCTAGATTTGCAGGGTTTTGATCTAAGCTAGGATTGTAGGGTTTTTAACTAACCTAGTATTATAGGGTGTTAATGTAACCTACACTAGTAGGGTTTTAAACTAACCTACCAATTTAGTCTAATCTGGGATGTTAAGGGATTTAAAGGAACCGTAAAATACACGGAAGAATATGAATTAACTCACCTAGGTAGACTAAGGGTACGATTCCTTTGTCATTGGCCAATTCAACTGTTGTACACCTTGCCTCACTCGATGCAACAAATAACATTCGCCACATAGGCGAATGTTATGCACAGAAGCACTCATTCTTGTACTCTGTTTTTTAATTGGTCGGGTTCACAATTCCCGGTCGCAACAACACAACCACACTATCACCCATCTGAACTGCAACCGAAATTCCATGCCGATGACATCAAAAAGACCGTTACAATGACATCAACGAACTACAGCCAATAAGGTGAAGGCATGATGCCTAAAATCACCGAAAATTATGGCGTCCAACGTAAACAAAGCAGCGAGCTGCTTGTACTTTTAACTATTTTATTTGATACGTTCTACTTATTTTAACATTATGTCCCAAATATGAACAAGGTAAGCTGTGCAGAACCCATTAACGCTACTTTTGTTGGTGTAGGACGTTTCGTTCTGAAAAGCCGCTAAACTGGATATTTACCCATAATCGTTGAAAAAGTGCCTGTCGGAGGCTTCCGAATTGAAATGGTAAATATTATATGGTAATTATGCAGTTTAGGGGCTTTTCAATAAGAAAAACCCCCCTCAAGTGGTATATTTTCACTTCACTAATTACGCAGAACACAAATACAATAGTATTATTAACGCATGACTAATTTCATAATATGAGCCCACCTAACCTAACAAAACCTAACCCCACGATGAGTGAATCACTATTTTACATTTTTATACTAACCTAGGATTGTTGGGTTTTAATCCTACCTAGGATTGTATGGTGTTAATCTAACCTAGGATTGTAGGGTTATACACTAACCTAGGATTTTAGGGTTTTACTCTAACCTACGATTGTAGGGTTTTACACTAAACTAGGAATTTAGAATTTAAAGGAACCGTAAAACACACCAAAAGAATATTAATTAACTCAACCGAGGTAGGTATAATTCCTCTTGTCAACAGCCAGATCAACCCTACCTCACTCGGTGAAACACCATGTTCCACTAAAACTCCACATACACGAATATTACGCACTGAAGTACTCATTCATAGCCGAATATTGTGCACTAACACTCGTTCATAGGCAAATTTAATGCACAGAAACATTCATTCTTGCTTTCTCTGTTTTAAATCTGCCGTATTAGGACGGCAAAGGCATAATGGCTACTGACTTGCCGAAAAATTTACAGTTAAAGTGCCCGTAATGACATCTGTGGCCGCTAGGTAGCGTTGGATCAGCAATGCACGGCCATTAATAATGGCAATCGACCTAAACAGACCGGCCAAACTGCTCGTGCAATATGTTCTACTTATTTTAACATGATCCCCTCCTAAATATGAACAAGGTAAGCTGTGCAGAACCCATTAATGCTACTTTTGTTGGTCTAGGACGTTTTGTTCACAAAAGCCCCTAAACTGCATAATTACCTATTACAGTAGAATCCAGAATAATTTGTATTGTCAAGGGACTGAATGTTAAATATGAGTTATAAAGATATTCAAATTAGCGGGATTATGAATAATTGGGAGAAAAAAAACAATACATAACGAGATTAATGCAAATTTGCTTGAATATGTAATGATAAACGCATGGCTACATATTATGTATACATACATATATTTAAATCAATAATTGCATCAATGAAGAACTTATTAAAAATTTACGTTTAATAAAAATCTGTAATTTTCTTTTGGTGCAAGCATTGCAGATGGATATTTTCGATGGCTTTGTCAAGCATGCTCAAAGCAGAAAATACTTCATCGCCAACATCTGATTTTGGTAAGAAATGGTGCACATTGTTGATGTGTTGTTTAGCCACAGCAAGGCACCTCTTAGTTCTGAGAATCACAGACACATCGCCTCACAGCATACTCTGCGCCATTACCTGCCCTTCAAACCCTCCTACGTCCCTCAGTACCCTTCCGGTCTTTTTTACCCTGCCCAAATTGCATAAATCTAGAGCTGGTGTACGGTCTAGGGTAAAAAATATGAGTTAAAGAGATTAAGTTGGAAATAAGAATTATAAGACTTTTAATTGAGCTCAAGCACCAAAATAAATACGTATTATCAAGGGTACCGTAATTAATTTTTTTTTATTGATTATAGGGATTTTCTCAAGGGACCTGCAAATTTGCACGAATTAGCGGGATATACGAATAATCGGGATGCGAAATATAAGGATTTCACTGTATGTGTGTGTGTGTGTGTGTGTCTCAATTGAAACAGACTCATGCCTATAGAATGGTTAAAGGGTAACCTCCAGGCTAATTTCAATCGTCATGATGCCGAATTGTCATGCATACATTTGACTTGGTAGAAAGCAGTGGTACCTTGTTACTGAATGATTCTTGGAAAATGGTGGTGCGGGGAGGGGATAGGCTGCCACAAGGGTAGTTTTGAAGTACACATACTTCTGCTAGAATGTAAAGCTGCAATTGCCTTCTGGAAGACTTGTGATCCCTGTCACTCTGTAATTATCCAGAATGCCTTTTTCGAAGGGAACACACTAGACCTATAAAAGCGATATATTTGGGTTTTGCATGGCTTACCTGGGTATTTAAGCGTGCTTTATCGTACGTCTCCTTAAGTAGAGCTGGGAGAGAGAAAAATATGTATAATACCAAAGCGTTCTCTCCCGTTGTGTACGTCGATGTCGTGCATCTTCCTATAATGCAGTAGGATAGCAAACAAGTGTGAATCGACAGTCAACTGTGTAATGTGAGCATGTGGATGTGACCGTTCATTAGTTGGTTGTATGCATATCAGTGCGGTTGGTGGCGAGTGGAGTGTTGCTGCGCGCGTGTGGTGTGATGACAGAATGCTTGTGATTTACAAACGATGGCTGCCAGTACGAGTGCTTCCATGTGTGAGAGTCTGCTATGTGACGGGTGTTAACTAGAGTATGCGAATTTATAGAATTAATGTTGTTTTGGCCACTCTTGTGTGATTATTTAGTAGGTAATGGTGTCTTGTCGTGTGAGGTAAGGTGCAACTCGTGCATGGTAATCGTTGAGTTGTTAGAGGACAGAGATTTCTTTAATTGTCAACTGTCTGTTACTATACGTGTCATACACATGCCCTTTTTGACCTTAAAAATGGGAACTTTGTGGAAAGTTTGTGATTTTTTAGGGGTCATAACTTGAGAAGGGAATGAAGAAACAACTTCGTATTTTATTTCCTTAGTAGTAGTACTAATGTTTGCCTTTTGTGGTTAAAAAAAATAGATTACCATCCCTTCAGGTGTAGTGGTATGTAATTAACGTAGAAAGTAATTATACTTCATTAATTTGTCATTTTAATTGATATAAGTGCTTTTATTTGGACTGAAAAGAATTTGCTAATTTATATTTCAAGTTTTTGATCAAACTTATTTTTTTGAGAATGATTGAGTTTTTAAGCTTTTCTAACTTAAAAAAGGTAAGACTATTGGTCGGTTAGTTGTATACAGATGTTAAATGTAGATTATTTTACATGCAAAATGTTATAGATGATAGACCTGCTGATATTAGAGCAACTGTACCATATTTTATTCTCCTTGTGCATTTTATTGTCGCTGTAGAACATGTCATGTCTGACAGTTTTGAATGACTTTCGGCTATCCTTTCATCGCCGCATGGCGAAAGTTTTAGGGTTCCGAGAATTGAGATTTGGAAATGCTGCGCTGCTGTATTAGCAATGCTATATGGGCACGTATGGAAAAAGCCCTCAAACACAAAAATATGTATATTTTTTAGCGTTTCTACGGCAAGCTTTGGCTACAACTGCANGTATGGAAAAAGCCCTCAAACACAAAAATATGTATATTTTTTAGCGTTTCTACGGCAAGCTTTGGCTACAACTGCAGCAGCATGGTTCCACTTGACACGTCAGATGTGCATCGGCCTAAATCTCATAATTTCTAACATGTGAACTTGCGATTCAATAATTTAAATTCGATATTCTTACACATTTTGATGAAAATTTACATTTTTCCTATTTTAGCCACTGCCCAGTGGAAACTAATACAACTATCATGCCTTTACTAGCCAAATTTTTTGTCAAGAAATTAGTTTTTCGATCTTGCGTTTCGGACTGAAGTTTATTTAATTGTTTTTGCTGCATCCAGCTTAAATCAGTTTGGTAATTATCCAGAGTAGCGGCTTTTCTGTCCCGTCCCCCCGCGAAAAGTGGTATATTTCCACTACTAACTGCGCAGAACACGAATATACCAGGGGCATTAACGTATGACTAATTTTGTAATATGTACCCACCTAACAGAACCTAACCCCACAATGAGTGAATCACTATTTTACATTTTTAAACTAACCTAGGTTTTTGCGGTTTTAAACTAACAGTAAAACGCACCGGAAATACGTGAATCAACTCACCTAGGTAGGCGGCGGGTACAATTCCACTGTCCTCAACCCATTCAACTATCGTGCACCTTACCTCACTTGACAAAAAAAAACCACAATCTGCTAAAACATCCAAGTAACACCGCCACATAGGCGAATATTACGCACAGACGCACTCGTTCTTGCACATTCTTAAATCACAAGCCTTCGCCCGGTCGTATTTGGACATCACAACTTACGACCACAACAACACAACCGCACTGTCTCACATCTCAACTGCAACTAAAATTCCGTGACGATGACATCTACAGACCCACAGCCAATAAGGTGATGGCACNTGTCTCACATCTCAACTGCAACTAAAATTCCGTGACGATGACATCTACAGACCCACAGCCAATAAGGTGATGGCACGATGCACATTTGTTCACGTTACTAAAGCATTACTTCACCAAATATCGGCGTCAGACGTAAACAAAGCAGCCAAACTCCTCGTATTTTAACTATTTTATGTAGTAAGTTCTACTTATTTTACTATTATGCCCTCCTCAATATTAAAAAGGTAAGTTGTGCAGAACTCATTTATGTTACTTTTGTGGGTGTACTATGTTTCCTTCAGAAAAGCCCCTATTCTCAATAATACCGGATTTAATATGCAATCTCTTTTTGTTGAAATAACTAAGTCGCCATTATCTTATGGTAATAATTATTCACTCTGCAATAGTTATTTAGTTATAAAGTCAACCATCATTTGGATTCATTGCACACTCCTATTGTAAAAAAATGGAGTATATTCAAAATATTTCACTTCATTCACTTACACTTATGTGCTACGTTGTATGTTGGCATTTCTTATTGCAATTGCCAAGCTAAATGCTACATAAATATTTAAGGGTGATATTAGGCGTAATAATCTTACAGTGTGTAGCTATTGACTTGTAGTGTTAGAACACACGCACATAATATAGTCGCACACTACAGAATATTCACTTTACCCATGCAAATTACACATTGCACTGGATTGTGAGTGGTTTGGTAAGCACTGTGGAATCATGCCAGTGACTTTTGGTGGTGTGTGTGTGGTTTTTTTTTTTTTTTTTTCCCCTCTCTTTCTCTGCCAGATTATCATTACACACACACACATTGCAATGTTTTAATTAACAAATACAAACATTTTAATTTCAATATTTTCTCTTGTTTAACTGCTTTTTTGCAGTGATTGAGAATATTGCTGACATTGAAATGATGATGAAAATTGGATAGAAAGTGCGACTTCCCACAGAAAAATCATTTACATTGAAGTTTCCCTTTTTTATTGTTACAAAACATACACGGTCGAAGCACGTTATTTTGGAAACCGCAACGATTGTAAACTGTTCATGTCCCTCTGTGGTAAAGGTGTATCGTGAGTGGATGAATGGCACCATTGGGAATAACCGTTGTGGAAACTGCGGGGCACCACGCGCCATTGTTGTCAAAGGTGAACATCGAATACGGTGGTGCGTTAAGGCCAACCAACAGGCTACAGTGGAACAGTTCACTGTCCAAATGAACCAGGGGGCATCCATACACGTGTCTACCGCAACAGTTCAGCGAACCCTTCTGCGAATGGGGCTCCAGAGTAGACTGTGGTGACTGCACCCATGCTAAATTGGTGACAGTTAGCCTTCTCAGACGAGTCACAGTTTCAGCTAGAACGGATGGATGTCAGTGTGTCTGAGGAGAAATAACACGCTGCTTCCATTGCTGGACGAACAAGGCGGTGAGGGTAGTGTTATAGTCTGGAGAATGTTCTCATGGTATTCTCTAGGTCCCATCATCCATGTAGAAGGCACTCTTTATCGATTTGGTTATGAATCCATCCTCGGGAGGATGGGATCTTCCAGCACTATAATGTGCCTTGCCACACGGCTAAAAGTGTCCGCACGTGGCTGGAAGATCACAATCAAGACTTCAAAGTTCTTTCCTGGCCCCCAGACAGCTCAGATCTCAATCCAAATGAACACGGGACCACCTTATTGTCGTGTTTGCCGTCTTTCTGCACCGCCACGCACCCTTCAATAGTTGTGGGATGCACTGCTGACAGCATGGCTCCAGATACCTGTGTAGACCTATCAGCACCTGACTGAGTCACTGCCAGCTCGTCTAGCCGCAGTCCGTGCTGCGAAGGACGGTTACTCTGGATACTAGCAGGTGGTCATTATAATGTGGTTTGACTGTGTATATTATGACGCTACTAGGCCACCTGTGTTATACAGGGTGGTGGCTAGTAGGTTATTTAGTTAAATTATTTTGGTGCACACTAAGGGCACCTGTGGTTGTTGCGTTAGGAGTAAACAAATACTCGTATTCTCCGTTATTTAACACACCAGTATTTTATTGGTCTAAAGGTAACATAGGTATTTACACACACTGGCGAGACTGAGCCCCCCCACAAGTCTTAGGCCTGAA